>JAUESE010000057.1:15422863-15435048 GCA_032274725.1 Malacoctenus triangulatus
CTCTCAATATTCAGCATCCATAACAAAAAAACATTGAATTTAATCTTAACTTCATCTTCAAAAAACTCCAACAAAAGAACATTGATTAAAGCTTTTTAACAACAATCCTCTAAATTCCATCCAAACTTCTATTTTCTACAACTGTTTTTTAACTTACATATTTATTAAGATTGAGGAATAACAATTATTCTGAATTTCATCACAAAAAGATGAAAAATTGGTTGATTGACTTGTTCGAAATACAGTAACTCATAAAAAGGAAAAATATAAACATGTCTAACTTTATCAAAGTTTTTTTTCAATATTATTGTTTATTCTCCGATTTGGTTATTTTCATGTTTCATGAGGAGAATATGTTTTTCTTCATTGTTTGAGGAATATGAGTTTTAGCTGGAGACAAAAGATAGATAAAGTATATCAACTAAACATGCTACAGTTTAAGATTTGACATTTGACATTTGACATTCTAGCTGAAAATAGCAAACCTAAAAAAACGTCTTCACCCAACATCCATCTGTTTTTTTGCAGTAACTCGTAAAATGACTCCACTACTTTTTGTGACGGAACAGTAACTGTAACTGTAATCGATCAGTCACGTGTCAAACTGATGCGATTCCTCAGCGTTGGCGTCTCTGACACAAAGCTTGAGGGACAACAAATGAACGTAAACATGTTAACAATTTTAAACAAAGTTTATTACTTGTGCGATAATTTTCCAGTATTTTTAAAAAACATGTCTGACAGGCGTCGCACGTCTAAACTCTTCTGGTTCTCTAGCGTTTCGCTCCTGTAGCAAAATGGACTGCCGTTACATTCCTGTGCACCAACAGAACACAGTTACATTCCCTTTAAAACACCAACCCGATAAAGACTTACCTATCTTAATATAATACGGAATAACATCGAATAAAGTGAATTTGTTCTTACTCAAATACTTGCAGCTATTACAAAGTGACGACCAAGATCACCAAACTACAGCAGTCAGCACTCGACGGACAGAGATCTAAAAATAAGGTAAAAACTGTGCACAAAATACAGTCGCTACCATTAATAACAGTAATAGTAGAAGTAGTATGGCACACATGAGCTAAATACTTAGTACAGCATTTAGAAACATCAGTCCAGATGTGTTGTGCGGAGGATGTGGTGGGCATCTGGACGGCGAGGGCTTGGAGCCAGAGAGAGGAAATAACGAATTAAAAATCTGTATTTACAAAGCTGCAAAACGTGACAAACGGTCGTACCCGGAAAAAAAAGACCAAAACAAACATTTACGCATCTTGTGTTTGTCATCAGAGCTGATGACTTTACATGTGACTAAAATTTGGGTCAGGAAAGAAAGTGTTTCTGCAAAAACAGGACGCCTCCTTCAGCCTTTTTAATTAGCCTCCATGAGTAAGAGCAGCATCCTGTCATCGGCGTAGAAGCGTACCAGAATAAAACAATATCATATCTTTTGTTTGTTGTAAAAGCAGCTGAGTTTACGTATGAATTAAATTAGGAAATAGGAAAGAATATCATTAAAAAAAGAACAAGACACCTCTTTCAGTCTCCTTTTTAGCCTACACGTGTAAGAACAGCTTTCTGTCATCGGCGTAGAAGCGTAAGGTGGAAAATAAAAGCACCCTGGCTCCAAGCCCATGAGCTGGGGTTTGGGAATCTGTTGCTGTTGTCTTATTCTATCGTTCACCACCTCCTCCTCCTCCTCCTCCTCCTCCTCCTCCTCTGTCTCCCTGATCTCTCTATCCAGGCTTTGTGCTCTTCTATTTGAACTCGCTCCTCATCCAGGTCCGGACACTCACTCGCAGTAACGGCGTGTTTCTCAGGAGGTGTTCAGTTGGAGTCCTGCATTTCCACCCCTGAAGCCTCGTCTTCGCCCACGCTCGACTCCTCCTCGCCTGCACAGAACACGCAGACACGGATCACTGGTGAGTTTGTGGCAGGTGAAGTTCGAACTGGACGTTTCTCCCCTCAAAACGAAACCCGGCTGTAATTCATCTGCCACAAGATGCAGATTTTGCATTAAAATAAAGATAGAGTTTGATAGATTCAAGGTTCTTTTGATGTGGTGTTGATTTCGTTTTTTTTCTCTCACAATAATTTTAAAATTAAAGTCCGACATCTCGACTGCTCCAGGCTGATATTTTGATCCGTTACTATTTCTTTTCTTTGGAGACTTGTTTCCCAGTAAAGTGCTGCTCCTCTCATCCACCAAGCTCAACTCGCTTTATCTTGAAATACAAGAATAGTTTAGAACGACCTCGAATCGCTCCGAGTAGGAGACGTCAATCAACTCCCTCTGAGGTCGCAGGTCATGCGACTCCATCGACGCGCTGTTTGTGAGCAGAGCGTTCAGACTGATTCGATGCCGACGCTCATTTTTCAACTCAGTGGTGCACGTAATCACCAAATTATACCGCAGTGTTTCATCTCCGCCTGTTTTCACCGTTTTGTTCTCCTCATTCGATCAGGTGAGACGGTTGGCGGCGGCAACGGCGGCGTCCTTCATTAGCGCGAGGAACTGACGACATGCAGCCACGTTTAAACAGGCATAAATGTTAATTCATGACGGAGAGTGAGGAGAGGAAAATGTAAACAAGCTATGGAAGGGCATTTATGAACTGACAGACTTGAAGTATTTGTACTCTACTTGAGTACTTTCATTTCATGCTGCTACTAAACACAACTTCAATCCTTCCGGGACTTTCACACCTGACTTCCCACCTGCAGTCTGCTCGGCGGGGATTTTCCTCCCGCTCTGGGCGTCCGGTGAGCCGGGGTCGTCTGGCGGCCAGCGCAGCTCGCCGCTCTCCACCTCGGACGCGTCTGTGGGCTCCACCACGATGGACGGCAGCCTCTTGGACAGCTTGGGATACCTTTCATGGGTTTCCGGGAAGATCTGGATGGAGCTTATGTAAGGGTGAGTTCAGGGCGGGGTTGGCAGGACTCATTCCACATGTGAATAAAAGCGACGATTTGGGGGGGGAATGATGGCATGAAAACGCAGGGGAACGATAGAAAACAGGCTACAACTGAAAAAATCGTGAGCGTTCAGAAGGGGGAGGAAGGTGGAATCTGCTGTACAGTCTGGCTGCCATTAACGCCCTCAGTAAATGGCATTCTGGGAGGATGTATGACAGCAGCGCGTCGGTCCCCCACGTAAAGGACAAACTGTCAAACCAACACATCATTTCCTAAGTGCCCCTAATGGCTTCTGAGCCTCGGTTTGTTCCAGCCGCTGCCGAAGCATCATTTGGCTTTTGAAATTGAAGCTGAAGATCAGAGCTCAAAAAAACCCCAACAGAGCCGAAGTGAAGTGGACTGATTCTGACTGATGGACGAGCTCAAACGTTGTCTTCTCTTCAAGAGTTTGTACCACTGAAAAGGTGTGTTCATTCGCAAAATTCAAAAAACTCTAAAAGAGCAGTTACAGTTGCAGTTACTTTCATTATTTGATGTACGTTTTTCCAAATATGTGATTTTGCTTTAACAATTCATAGTATGAACTTTGCTACTTGTAAAATCCTCAATAAATACAACTAAATATATGATGAATGAGATTTACATAATCTCAATATAATGATTATAAATAATTCATATGGAACAAATTTGAGTGCTAAGAAATAAATATGACTAAATTTATTCTTTTATATTTCAAAAAATACTTATTTTTTATCAAATAAATTGCCATATCAATTCAATTTTTTCATCATTTAGAAAATGCTTACACTTTCTGAATGCTGTTGAGGCAACAACAGTTAGTTCTACAGAAGAACTGGAGAAATTTGCCATAAAAAATAAAAATGAAATTCAGAAAATATAATATAAAGAAACAACAAATATTAACAAAAACATTTTGACAATAAACAATTAATAGAATATTAATATTCGAATGAAAAAATATCAAACCGTGATTATACATATTAATACAAAAATAGGAAAAACTTTGGATTAGCATCCTAAAACAGGAAAGCGTTGTGATTATTTTCCGTCAATAATCTGTAACTTGATGTTTTCAGTTCATGGGAGCAATAAACTCACAGCTGAACTCAGTGATGACACGCTGCCTGGGCTGAATAAATTGCACTGTAGTAGACGATAGCTCACTTGTCCCTTTGGCTCAGCTGGATGAGACGTGCACCATTTACTCACAGCAGGACCGAGTCCAACTGATGACCTGAGTGGCGTCAGCCCACATATCTTGCTCATCGCTGGCTCTGACTCACCGTCGTGAGCTCGCCGCTCGGATAAAACGAGGCCCGCTCGAAGTTATGTTAACGTTGGTACACGACCGTGGCCAAGGATACGGCGTCCTGGTCGCCTCCCGCTCCTCCCCCGCTGAAGTCCTCCGTCCCCGGCTCCAGAGAGTTCAACACCTCGGTCATCCTGCGGGAAAAGCAGCAAGCTGGTGACCGCCGATCGATGGACCCTCGCCGAGCTTTCTTCCGGTTTGATCGCCTCCCATGCGGTGAATGATTCAGGTGAACAAGCTGCCTGGATTGCAGGGTAACACTCCTGCTGTTTGATACTCTGGCACCGTTATTTACAGGGTCAACGCTTCTGATTATAGCTGCCTCTAAATGGCTGACAACAATGGCCAATTACAGTCAACGGTTCCCAGCACGTTTACCAAACAGCAAGCGGTGGTCAATCAGAAAGGTTCAAATCATATGGCAACAACAGCTCCATGGCCAAGACCCTTAATGTGTGTTTACCAAAGCCTGTGTTGTTGTGTTTTTGATAATTATTGTTTATGTGTTTTGGTGTTTTATAAGTGTATTTGTTATAGAAACAACTGCAAGTCAGAGAGGGGGAAAAAAAATCATCGACTTCAACATTAAACTTTTTGAGTTAAAGTACTGCAGCCTAAAATGAGTCACGTAATCATTAGCTACGATAACGGACACACAATAGGCACAAAAATAGCAGCGCTTGTCTCAGATAAGGCACACACACACACACACACACACACCAATTCACTGACATGTTGGACGTTGGACTGTGGTTTTGGTAAGTTAACCCACAAGCGCGCCTGCCAACCACTGTACAAAACGCCCCCTGTGAAATGGCGTCGACGAGGCTGGCATTTGGTATCAAGTTTCAGCAGTTTTCCTTCATTGCTGCCTCCCAGACACTGAGCTCTGCTGCTCATCCCACAAATGCATGCTCTTCACTGATGTGGCGCGATTTGAATGGGAACAATCAGGCGCTGATTTCTTGATTTTTTTTTTTTTCCCGTGTGCGTGTGTGTGGTGCCATTAGCAGCTCCAGCCTGCTCGGTGGCGAGATCCAAACTTTACATACTTGTCAGAAACATCAAACTTCCATACAATCAGACCAGCCGTTGCTGTTGCCATGGAGACCAGTGATTGAGATTTCATGCCTTTGATTGTCTTGAAAGTTGCACGAGGCGTGCAGTTGATTTGGGGGGGTGGTTCATGTATGTCGTTTGGCAGGGATTAGCCCCCCCCACCCCCCTCCCCCCTCCCCCCGACCCCCCCTGCCTGGACGAAGTCGCGTCACTGCGAGACATCTCTGTCGGACCTGGAGGACGGCTCCAGTTCCTCATCGTCACAGTGAGGAAGACAGTGCGGTTTCTGTTCCTCGTCACAGGCCGGTATTGTTGGTCCGGGGGGGGACGCTGGGCGGTCACTCCAACCCCCCCCCCCGAGCACGTGGAGCTCGCCACATGACCGGAGTCTGATCTGGTTTCTCCGAGTGCGAATGCATCTTTCTCTTTCTCTCGCTCTCTGGACGCAGGTGATCCGAGCGTTAATGTCCGCCCGCTTACAGGAAGACGCTTCACTTCTGCTTCAGCGGAGACACAAAATGTGACGACACCTTTCTATTTACATCCTCGGCAGGGTCGAGAGGAAGCCGCCAGAGTTTCGAGTCGTGATTGAATTTAAAATTGCGTGGGAGCCAACGATCAGCCAGAACATTAAGACCACCTGCCCAGTGATGTTTAGGTAGAGCAAGACTGGGCCAGAGGAAAGGCTGATATCCGGCCTCGCTCTATGTTCACTCAGCTCTCCCGACTACATAGATATGCATTCTGAAGGCAAAACAGCAATTAACGTGATGACTTCAAATGTGAAAAATAAACAATCAGAACTCATGAAAGATGAGATTTCACTTCCATCCCATAATTTTTACGAAAAGGATTTCTTACAAACTCGAGCTGGCAGAATATATTTTATCATAATCAGCACATCCCCCATTATTATTATGATTACAGCACTGGGATGATTTTTAGGGATGTAATCTGATTTTTAGGGATGTAATCTGATTTTCAGGGATGTAATCCTGCTTGAATTCCACCAGAACGCCCCCTCATGTAGCTGCTCTCCTGAGTCCCGATCACTGATTGGTTTATACATGGCCAAAAATGTATTTATTGAGGTATCTAAGTCGAGACATTTTAGGTGATTCTTTAGGTCCTGAGGGGAGGGAGGTAGAGCCTCCATGGATCAGACTGTTGTGTCCTGCACATCCCACAAATGCTCCATTGAAGAGACCTGGATAATTTGGAGGTCCAGCCAACAGCTCCAAATTCTACTCCTCAAAACGTCGCTGAACCACTTTCACTTTGAATCACTGTTCAGTCCGGAGGACGTTCCTGGTTTTTGGTCTGCAGCTCGGCAGCCCCTGTGTTTGGTTTGGTTACAGTGGCTTTAATCTTTGTAAGCCAATACTTTGATTTATACAAAACATTTTTAATCTTTTTAATCTGTAAAATTTCTGCCTTTTCATTAAATCAATTTAAGACAACCAAATTATGGAAGGCATGAAAAAATGTACTTTTGGTTGGCTTGAGATCTATATCGGCAGAAGTCCTTCGACAAAAACCTGAGGAATCTGTAAGTCAGCCCCTGTAAAGAGCAGATCCATCAATCCTCCGTTCATTTTCTGGTTCATAATGCAATTCATTGTTGGTTGTGAGCTGGTAATAAAAAAAAATTGCATCTCTGCTGTTTATCTTTGAAGCCAGATGCTCAAATTTCACTTCAAAACTCAGATTTCCACCTGAAAAAACCTTAAGAAGGTGATTCATCCATCTTCTCTTCCATTCTTGCTTTCTGTCTGAGAGTGGTACATCTGGTGTGACCTCACGGATTAAAATTCCTCCTCTCTCTTCTGTCCATCAGGAGCTTCATCATGGAGGATGGAGGCTGTCCAAATTGGCACCCTGCGGGTCTATTCAGCCCTCGGAGTTTAATTCCACCTCTTTATTCTTGCAGATGAAGAGAGGATGTTGGAGGAGTGACCGCTCTGCTCGCTCTCCCTCTCCTCTCTTGTTGCTTCCTCTTCAAACAGGCTTTTCTGTCCATTTTTGGTTTCAAGAGACAGAAGTTGCACCACCTCCTCAGGATCGCAGGATCCTTTTGGATGAATCCAGCAAGTCCTCACCGAGCCGAAGGAGAAAGAAATCCAATCCATCGCCAGAAATAGAGATGATCTACTGCTTTGCTTCTGCTCAACTTCACTTTCCTCCTGTGTTTGTTGCCCTATTTCACATTTCCTGTTCTATTTTACCCCACCGGCTGCAGCTTCAACTTGGTTGTAAGCAGTGAAAAAAAAAATGGCACAATTAGGGATAAGTGTGAAAGGATTTGTTCGACTGCATGGCACACAACAGGTAGAAAGTGAATACTATTAATAGATTTGAAAAAATAAAAGCCCAGCTTCTCTGCTACACCTACACTCCGTGTGCAGACTGATCTGTGCTTTTACTGCCCACGGTCCAGCACTGTGTGCGGCTCCGGGGCAGGAAAAACTCCCCACAAAGCAGAATTTGGTGTATTTCACCAAACCTATGTGATGCAAAGTAATTTATCTACTATTCCATGGGTTCGTTAAAATAAAGAAAAATCAGCTTTAAGTGTAAGAATGTCTGAATTTCAGACGAATGAGTGACTTGAAGAGAGTTTATAAATAGTGATGAAAAAATAAAGGAAGATAACAGCTCCATCCTTACCTGTCTGCGGGCTGATCCAGTCTCAGTCTCAGAGCAGGAAGGTCTCCGTCCTCCGCTGCCTCATCACACTGATGCTGCTGCTGCTGCTGATGCTGATGAGGGTGATGATGATGATGATGATGATGGTGATGATGATGATGGTGGTGGTGGTGGTGGTGGTGGTGGTGATGATGCGGGCTGTTGTGGGCGACAGGCGGAGGGGCGAACGAAGCTCTCCGTTGAAGTTGAGCTCGCAGAAAAGTGTTCGGAGCACGCGCAGAGGAGAGCGCTGCTGCTTTCACAGACTGTGGGAAATTAGGCAGTTGGAGCAACTTAACACCCAGGGGGGTGTTACAAGATATCACAAAAATGTCGTCCACTCAACTCGTGAAACTCTCTAATACGAGTCAGAGCCAGATAGATTGAGTTTAGTTTTTAGTTCCGGGTGTGAATTGTGTTCAATTGTGTAGGTTTTACGGTTGAATCAATAGATTTTTTAAAAACTCCCTTTTCCTGCTATCCGGAGAAAATCTTTTCAAGCCGATTAAAAGGGGAAATTTCGAGGCGTTTATGAAAGCAGCACGAAGTTACGTCTCACGTGCCAGCTGTTAATTTTCTGATTTTGAACCGTTTATCCGGTAAATTGATGCATTAAATGCGACAAAACTTTGGCTGTGAATTCACAGAATAGACGCACGAATATATCCATTGTTTTCGTGTAGTTTTTCAAGACTCCCACATGACTCCGCGTGGAAAAGCCGCAATTTAAGGCCGAAAAAGATTCGTTGAACCTAAAGTAAGTACAACAAACTGACTTTTCTCTACTTTTCTGTTCATCACTTTCAAGCTACTGAACCGTTGCAAGAGTTTTACGACGTGCTGTGTCTCCCTCTAGTGTTCAATAGAAACGTATCGCTGTTTCCCATGGTAACGCCGTGTTTTTTTGTCTTGTGTATTTTTATGCAGCCTTTTGGACAGGAAAGACAAGTTTTATTCAACGACAGTTCATGTTGGAAATGGATCGAGAGATGCTACAGTGACATTTGGACGAGGTAAATTTTCCCTCTGCAAACAGGAAGAGAGAAACACTTAAAAAAAAAACTGTATCATTTTTTTTTACTCTTTTAAGTTATACTAAAATGCATTCCAGCAAAATAAACATTAGCCCCACACAACTTAGCATATATTAGTCTTTATTTATTGTGTATAACATTGCAAACACATTGAAGCTGATTGGAATACAAACAGGAGCAATCAAATAAAACTCCAAAGGTCATTGAAAGCTATTTACACAGCCTCTTCAATATTCCCACTTTGTACAGAGATATTGAAAGTATACTTATTCTAGAAAGATTCATTTGGAAGCAAATTAGGTTCTAAGTAGCAAAGTATTAATAAAAATATAGTTGCAGCAGTACACTTGCATTTCAGCTTTGCATTGCTATTATCTCTTTACATTTCAGCTACAGCAATAAGATTATCTCAGTGATACATATACATTTTTTCAGTCATATACTGCACTGGTGCTTTCTACTTTCAGCTTGATACTGTAAACATATTTTGGAATGTCAGTAATATTTTTTGATTGTTGCAGCTGATTTTACAATCCAACACGATTTTCATTTCATAACTGATGTATGTTTAAAAACTACGAAATTACAGTTTTTTGGTAAGCAAAAACCAACGATTGTGCATTATAAGCAAGGGTATTGCATGAAGCTCTGCCATAAATTGCAGTAAGGGCACTCTTTTTTACAGCTTATCAACATCTTGATCACACCATCAGTGTGAATTCTTTTTTTTTATACCTAAACAACATGCAGCCACACCTCTCTGTGATCGTGATAATCCCTCAGTGCTGTTAATAGTAACTGAACCTGCTAACAGCCTCTTCCAGACTTGCACTCTCTTGCTTCCTGAGGCAAAGATTCAAAACCAAACAGACCCCAACTGTGGACTGTTAAAATGCTAATACAACAGTAAATTATGTTGTGTTATTTCACTTCTCGGCTTCATCGAAGAACCTCATTTTCTCTGTGTGCACCGTGTCTCTGAGTCGCTGTATGGATGAAGCTGTTTCTCCTGAAATGGGTTCTGAAGATTCAAACACATGTGTGATTTGTTTGGTTATAACCATCGTTTCTTTGCTCTCGCTTCTCTCACTCGACGTCTCCGTCACTAAATGCCTCTCGAACACAGTCCTCTTGCCGCCTTGGGCGTCCTCGATGGTCCATGCTGCAGCTTCGTTAGCCTCCGATGTGAATGCTAGACTCCCGGCTGGTTGCACCTGGACAGCAGTTAGTAGCTTTGCATGCTGCGATTCTGGCGTGGCTTGTATATTTGACGTGATAACATGTATTTTTCCTGATTTGAGCTGGAGTGTGTCCTCCGATGATGATGACATGCTGGATGACAAAATTGTGATTTTCTCAGGCAAGTCAGGGACGTCTGAAATTCGCTCTGTTCTTGCCATGGAGGTGACGATGTTACTGTGAGTCTCAATGGGCCCGGAGGGAGATTTGGGATCCGAGTACTTGACAGTAACCTTGGTTGGGGAAGCTAAGGACGGGCCAACGAGCTCGCTTGTGACTGTGGAGCTGATATCAGCGAAGGCGTCAGATGACTGGACTGAACAGGACGGGCTGATGTCTTCATCCCCGGTTTCCCCGGCTGGGCTCTTTTTCTGTGGATCTTTCTCAAAGGTCTTTGGTGATTCTGATGGAGAGGATAAGCCGAACCGGAATTTAAACCACCCCGTCCTCTCTGGACTCTTGGTCGTGTCTTGATCTACCTGCTTTCCAGCTGGTTCTTCGGTTTTTTGAGCCTCCTTTGAGGATTCAGCGTTATCTTCAACGTTTTCTACTTTTGGGACATCAAATTCGACATCAATATTCTTTAGGATCTCACCAAGTGATGTCACTTTTGGTGACTTACTGCCTTCTTTCATTTCAGTCTTCACTTCCTGTTGCTCTTCTTTCTGTTCAGTGTCCACAGGGGGATATTCCTCCTCAGATTTAGTTCTTGAGAAACTGAGCCTTGGCATTTTGAAGGAGGGCATTTTGAATTTACTTGGTGATCCGAGACCCATGCTGTCCATCTCTGACCCTCCATCGTCTTTTGACTTTACTTCAGTTTCTTGAATTTCACCTTCACTGAGTTTAACTTCTGCTTTTACTTCAGGCAGTGTGATGTTTACCTCTTTCTGTGAAACTTTCGCTTTTTCAGTGCCAATGCTTGGTAATGTAAATATACCTCCTTGTCCATCCTTTCCAACAAGCTCTGGAGTTTTAATTTCAATTTTAGGATCTTTCACCTCTAGATTTATATCAGGTATTTTGACCTCTGCAACTGGAAGGCTGACTTCTGCTTTGACCTCTGGTAGTGTGGCATCAACTTTGGGTGATTCAAGGCTCACGTCAGCATCTGGGACTTTACCACTTGCTTTTGAAAAGGAAAACCTTGGGAATGTCCAACTCGGTCGCTTTGCCTTGGCTTCAGCATCTAATGTAGGCTCTGAAACAGCTCCTGCAGTTTCTTTGACTTCAACCTCAGGGAGTTTGACTTCAACGTTTGCTTCTGGCAAAGTGACATGTACATCTTTCTTTGGTAAACTTAAATCAGTGTCAGGTTCTTTAACTTTTGGCATTGATACGCCAAAACTTGGCAGTTTGAACTTGCTTCCAGATCCCTCGATTTCACCTCCTTGAGCTTTCACATCTACAGATAAGCCTGTCGATTCATCACTTGCTTGAGCTTTGAAACCTGGAGCCTTAATTTTCACTTTGGAAGATGGCTGTTGAAGTTTCACCTCAGGCACTGTGACCTCAGCTTTGACTTCTGGTAGTGTCACATCCACATCTTTCTTTGTTATGTCAACATCTGGCCCTTTAAATCCAAAACTTGGAAATTTGAATTTGCTTCCTCTCCTCTCTTGTTCCAGTTCTTTTGTCTTGATATCTATTGATGGGCCTTTAATATCAATGTTAGGGGCTGCAACTTCCACTGTCAGAACTTCTTCAGGAATCTTGATCTCAGCTCCATCAATCTTGACATTTTTGTCCATATCAGGCACTTCTGCTGATACACTTGGTGTACCAACTCCAAACTTTGGCATTTTAAATGATGGCATCTTGAACTTGGATGGAGATCCGTCTGTGTCCTTTGCTGTGAGTTTGATTTCAGGAGATTTAATTTCTACTTCAGCGGAAGGTTTTTTCACGTCAACCTC
>JAUESE010000057.1:15435148-15445948 GCA_032274725.1 Malacoctenus triangulatus
CTTTGATATGTCGACATCAGGCCCTTTGAATCCAAGACTTGGGAATCTAAACTTGCTTCCTCTTCTTTCCTGTTCAGATTCTTTTGTCTTGATATCTATTGAGGGACCTTTCACATCAATTTTGGGTGCTGCAACTTCGACTGTGAGAACCTCTTCAGGAACCTGAATGTCACCTCCATCTATTTTTACATTTTTGTCAACATCAGGTACCTCTGCTGTGACACTTGGCAAAGCAATCCCAAACTTTGGCAGTTTTAGCTTTGGCATTTTAAATTTGGAAGGTGAGCCATCTGTATCTTTTGTTGGGATTTTAGACTCTGGACCTTTAAGTTCTACCTCAGCAGCAGATTTTCTTAAGTCTACACCAGGAAGTTTGACTTCAGAATTGGCTTCTGGCAGTGCCATCTCGACATTAGCATCAGGCCCTGTAACTTTTGGCAATGCGATTCCAAACTTTGGCATTGTGAACTCTGTTTCTTGTCCTTGACATTCCCCTTCAATCTGCAAAGGTGTGATTTCCTGTTTAGACTTTTCTACTCCAGTCTTTGGTTCTGAAATAGAAACAGCAACACTTCCAAGTGTAACATCCATCTCAGGTAGTTTGACATCTGTCTCTTTCTTTGGCATGCTCACATTTAATTGAGGGCCTTCAATTTTGGGCATTTTGATACCCATCTTTGGCATCTTGAACCCAGTGCCTTCACCTTCAATTTCCAGAGGTTTGATCGTCATTTCAGGTTTTTCTATCTCTATTCTTGCATCTGAAGTTAAAACTTCTACTTTTCCAGGATCAATATCAACTCCAGGAGTTTCTGGTATCTTCACATCAGCTTTACTCTTTGGCAATTGAACGTCTTTCTTTGATAAGCTCAAATCAATTTGTGGTCCTTGAACTTTTGGCAATGATATTCCAAATTTAGGAACTTTGAACTTGCTTCCCTTTCCCTCTTTCTCAATTCCTGAATCTTTGTCAACTCCAGGTGCCTCCACAGTAGCTCCAAATGTAGGTAATTTTCCTGCTGGGAGGTTCAATTTTGATGGTGATCCTTTGACATCGGCAGTCAGTTCTTTGAGTTCAGCGTCAGGGAGGTTAACTTCAACTTTGGCTTGTGGAAGTGTTACATCAACATCTTTCTTTGCTAATTTAAAATCAAATTCAGGTCCTTTCACTTTTGGCATTGTGATTCCAAATTCAGGCATTTTGAATTTTCCTCCTTTGCCATCAATATTCATTTCACATTCTGGTGGTTTCATATCAATACCTGGGAGTTCACCCTCAGCTTTGACATCTGGGAGGTTGATATTTACATCTTTCTTTGAAATATCAACATCAGGACTCTTAACTTTAATTTTGCCCATTTTTCCCTCAATTTCTTTAGTTTTTATGTCAATTTTTGGACCTTGTACGTCAATGCTGGGTACTGCAATGTTAACTGTCAATGTCTCTTCAGGAATCGTAATGTCAGCTCCTTCAAGGTTTATATTTTTGTCCTTATCCATCATTGATGCAGTGACACCTGGGGTACCGAATCCCAGTTTTGGCATTTTGAAGGATGGCATCTTGAATTTTGATGGTGATCCTTTCATGTCCTTTGTGGAAACTTTGATTTCAGGAGATTCAATTTCCACCTCTGCTGAAGGTTTTTTCATTTCAACATCAGGAATATTGACCTCAGATTTGACCTCTGGTAGTTTCACATCAATGTCTGGTCCTTTGAATCCAAGACTTGGCAGTTTGAACTTGTCTCCTTTTTGTTCATGTTCAATTTCTGTTGTTTTTATATCTATTGATGGACCTTTTGTCTCAATATTTGGTGCTTCAATGTTAACTGTTAAGGACTCGTCAGGAATCTTAATGTTGGTTCCATCTATCTTGATATCTTGGTTGAAATCAGGTCCCTCTGCCGAAATACTTGGCGCCCCAACTCCAAATTTTGGCAGCTTGAATGATGGCATTTTGAATTTCAGTGGCGATCCTTTTGTATCTTTTGTGCCAACTTTAATATCTGGAGCTCTAATTTCCACTTCGGCAGAAGGCTTTTTCACTTCAACATCAGGAAGTTTGACCTCAGCTTTGACTGATGGCAGAGCAACATCAACATCTGTCTTTGAAAGGCTTAAATCAAATTCAGGTCCTTTTACTTTTGGCATTGTGATCCCAAACTTTTGCAGTTTCAGCTCGGTCCCTTGGCCTTCAACTCCAGCATCAACTTCTTGAAGTTTGACCTCCACTTCAGGTTTTTCTATGTTCAGTTTTTGTTCTGGAAGAGAAACATCAACACCTCCAAGAGTAGCTTCAACCTCTGGGGCTTCTGGCAGTGTTACCTGAGCTTTTCCATGTGGTAATTTGATATCTGCATCTTTCTTTGAGAATTTCAAGTTGAGATCAGGCCCTTGGACTTTCGGCATTGAGAAACTCATGTCTGGCATTTTGAAATGTGAAGATGTTCCTTCGGTATCAGTCGCTGCTAGTTCAACCTGAGGACCTTTTATTTCTACTTTTGCAGAGGGTGCTTTGAGTTGAACATCAGACACATGTACGTCTCCTTTTACTTCTGGTGCTGATATATCTGCTTCTTTCTTGGATAGCCCTAAATTAATTTCAGGTCCTTTCATTTTAGGCATTGACACTCCAAACTTTGGAAGTTTGAATTTGCTTTCTTGCTCTTCAAGTTCAACATGTGGTTTTCCAAGAGTGACATCCATTTTTGGAGCATTTGGCAGTTTAACTTTCCCATCATATCCTTCAACCTCAACTTTATATTCTGGTGCTTTCACCTCCAGATCAACTTCAGGGACTTCAGGAAGTTTGATTTCAACTTCAGCATCTGGTACTTTCACTTTTGCACCTGGAAGAGAAACATCAGCTTCTCCAAGATCAGCCTTTGGAAGATTGATGTCAGCTTTCATCGTGGGCAAATTAACATCAACATCTTTCTTGGATGGTTTTGCATCAATTTTCGGTCCTTTCACTTTTGGCATAGAAAATCCAAGACTTGGCATTTTAAACTTGCCATCTTTTTCCTTGCTTTCTCTACCTGAAGTTTTCAGATCAATTGAAGGGCCACTGACATCAATGCTTGGTTTTTCGATGTTAACTTGTAACACTTCCTCTGGAATTTTGGCATCCCTCTCAATTTTTACACCTTTATGGGCATCAACATTTTCTCCAGACATGTTTGGAGAAGCAACTTCAAATTTTGGAAGTTTAAATGTTGGCATCTTAAATTTTAAAGGGGATCTTTCTCCATCTTTTTCACCAACTTTAGATTCTGAACTTTTAATTTCCACTTTAGCAGAGGCTTTCTTTGTTTCTGCATCAGGTACATGGATTTTCCCTGTGGCTTCCGGTAATGTCACATCCACTGCTGTCTGCGGTAGGCTCACATCAACCTCAGGCCCTTTTGCCTTTGGCATTGAGATTCCCAACTTTGGTATTTTGAACTTGGCTCCTTTTTGATCAAGTTCACC
Organism: Malacoctenus triangulatus; assembly: GCA_032274725.1. Classification (NCBI taxonomy): domain Eukaryota; kingdom Metazoa; phylum Chordata; class Actinopteri; order Blenniiformes; family Labrisomidae; genus Malacoctenus; species Malacoctenus triangulatus. Next base: position 15,438,620 of record JAUESE010000057.1, read on the forward strand.
TTCAACCTGTGAAGTTTCAATCTCCAGTTCTGGTTTCTCTCCTATCATCTTTTGTTCTGGAATAGAAACATCAACACTTCCAAGAGAGATGTCAACCTTAGGGGCATCTGGGAGTTTGATCTCAGCATTTGTTCCTGATAAGCTGACTTCACCATCTCTCTTTGATGAGCTTAGGTCAAACTTGGGGCCTTCAATTTTGGGCATTTTGATTCCAAACTTTGGCATTTTGAACTTGATACCTCGTTCATCAGTTTCACTTTTAATCGCCACTGGTTTCAACTCCAATTCAGGTTTTTCTACTTTCATTTTCTCTTCTGAGATGGAAACATCAACACGCCCAAGAGTGACATCGATCTCAGGGGCCTCTGGGAGTTTGACAGCTGCATCTTTCTTTGATGAGTTTAAGTCAATTTTTGTCTCTTTCACTTTTGGCAAGGAGATGCCAATGCTTGGCATTTTAAACTTGCTACCCTTAGCATCATTTTGAAAACTTTTTACCGCAGACCCATCACCAGTTATGTTTTCATCTCTTCCTTGCACCTTCATGCTGATTTCTGGAGTTACTCCTCCAAATGCAACAGTGAGCTCTTCCTCTTTGACATCTTGACCTTTTCCTCTAACCTCTGGAAGGGAAATGTCGGCCTTGAGTTGAGTTTCAAGATTACCTTCGAGACCAGACTGCCCAATGGCGGCATTTTTGGCTGGTGAACCTTCCACTGAGTCAATGTATTCGATGCCATCAATTTCCAAGATCTTCACATCACTTACAATTTCACCAATCTCTTCTGTTTGGGAGATCTTTACATCTTGAAGGTATATCGTCTTCTCTCCTTTAATTCCATCATCTTTTTGCTGAATAATATGAGTACTTTCTCGTCCTGGTATGACAATATCTTCTCTTTCATAGGCTCCTGTTTTTATCTCTTTGTGGCTGTGTTGCATCTTCGTTTTCTGTTGAAGTTTTTTAACCTCCAAGTTGGTCTCAAACAAAAGCTCCTCTGTTGTTAAGTCAGCAGATCTCATTTTTGGCAGTTTGACTGAGGTCTTGGATGTATCGGGACTGGCAGTCATGTCAAACTTTGTGAAGTGTGTCTCATATTTCGTTTTGGGATCGATGACTTTGGTTGGTGTTTTTACCGATATTCTTTGTGCGTTTGCGTCTATCACAGTGATTTCCTCAGGAATAGGCACTCCAGATGTGTCGACCTTTGGCAGCTTGTATCCAGGAAGTTTGGAGACTGCCTCTTTTACACTGTCAACATCAATCAACATTTGTACGGTTTCTTCTTTTTGGCCTGCTTTAGCTTCCTTACTCTTCTTGGCTTTTGTCTTTGCAGGTTTGTCCTCCATACCTGGAATCTCGATGTCCTCTCGTTTTGGAAGTTGTGTGCTGACTCTGCTGCTTATCGCCAGTTTGTCGTAGGGGTCCTCTTTCGACTCTGTACCCGTACTTATGAGCTGTTCAATTTTAGGTTTGTATTCTTCATTTTCATTGACCTTTTGTAAGGCTTCCTCAGTTGTGGTGCCACTCAATTCAACTTTGGGCAGTTTGAATGTCGCTCCCGCTTTTGTGTCTTCTTTAAGATTGCCTTTATGCTTCTTGTCTTTTCCTTTCTGTGGAGATTTCTGTTTAGTTTCAACGTCAGGTACATCAAGTTCCATCTTTGGTAAATTCATTTCTATTTGTGTTTTGGCATCAAGCCCAGATGGAGCGGTGTCAGATTTTTTACCCTCATTCTGATCTGCAGCGTCGAGACTGGCCCCCAGTGTTTTCAGCCTTTTCGGTGAAGATTTTGCTTTCTTCTGTGATTTGTCCTTTCCAAGGATCTTAATTTTTAACTCGGACCTTTCTTTCTTCTTTTTCTTTCCATCCGGTGACTTGATCCCAGGCGAGCCTTCTTTATCTGCCAAGGCCACAGTGAGATCAGTTGTTTTTAAAGTGTTGTCAACACTGATGAGTTCCACCTTATGTTGAGGGGTTTCAGTCAGTGTTTGGTTGTTTTGGTCAAGCCTTGAGTCTCCTATTTCTTTCACATTCTCTGTCACGTAGACTTGTGGTGTGTCCCCTGAGGGGCTTTCAAGGCACTCAGGTGAAAGCATGTCTGACTCTTGTGTCTGCTGTACCTCGCTGCTGGTCTGACCAGTGGTAAGTGCATCTGTGTCTTGGTCATCTGAGGAACTGATACGTCCTCGCTTTGTGAGCACAGAGAGCTTCATTTTATGTTTTTTCTTGCCTTTCAGAGCATCCTGAGATTTGATGGGTGACTCTGTATCACTTGTTGTTGGACTGAGCTCAAGCTTTCTTTGCTCATCAGCCTCTGAGGAGCTGTGAGACCTTGTGAAATGACCTTTTCGTCCTTTTCCAAATGAGGGGAACTTGGGCCAGGAAATGCGGGCGTCGCCACGTCGTTTGGTTTTCCCCTGCTCTCTCATCTCTGGAGCGTAGAGCTCCTCCTCCTGTAAAACAACAGGGATGTAAAAAATCAATTTTTAAATTTGAGACACAAAGAGCAAAGGCTGACTCCTGGAAAAATAGTTACAGGGATCACGTCGGATTCGATGGTCGGGTCAGTCTGGGAGATGTCTGGTTTCCGTTTCAGGCAAAGCTTCATTTTGTAGGCCTGAGCGTGCTCCAGAATCTGAATGGCGTCTTCGTAGGACACATTGTCGAAGTAAACAGTGGCACTCAAGATCTGATCGCCTGTGCATCGCAGAGAAGAGAAGCATTCAGAGAAGAAAAATACACAATGGAAGAGATAAATATAAATACATGTGTGTTATTGCTTGCTCTGTGAGTCTACCTTCTTTCAGTTTGAGGCTTTTGGAGGCTGGTGACTCGGGAACCACTCCCTTAATAAAGATCCCGTCTCTTCCTCCACCACCATAAACGAGCCCCTCTGCACATCCATCCTTGGCTGTTTTCACGATCACCCCAGACTCTGGGCTGGGCACCTCCTGCCAACATGTCAGGACAGAGAGAACTGTCACCTCACCCTCAGCTGCTGTACAGCCTGAAGACATTCACAGTACTCAGTTCTGCGAGGAGAAGGTGCTGATGTCTCACCTTCAGTTTATTCATCTTTGGGGTTGAGCGCTTCTCAAACATGAAGCCCAGCCCAGACTTCTTGGTTTTCTTTCCACTCCCTCCTTTTTGGTCATGCTCTGCGTCACACTGGGAGTTAAACAAAAAAAGGAAGAAATGATGCAGTAATCAGGTGTAACAATGCTCTCTTCTCATTTTGGCGCGTATGTACAGCAATGTACAATCATTAATTTTATGTGGCTGCTCTGACATTATGCAAAAAAAGAGCAAATCTCAACTTAATTTTAATCTATTGTAAATTCAGCTGCTAATTGTTGTGTTACGAACGGAATAATCAGGTTGTTTACATGCAGTAAATCAACAATAATACGAATGTTTTCTTCCTCGTGTGTTTGTGTAACAGTGGCACCTCTTTGTCGCTGTCGGCGTATTTCTCTGTTTCGGGAAACTCCTCGACGGGGGACGATCCTTGCGGGCGTGGTCTCTCGCCCTCCGTGAACTGAGCTGGTTCATCGCATATCTGCATGAAATGGAGGTGAGTTGAGACACACACCAAACAGCTGCCAGCAGTGTGTACACCTGCAGCAGGATCCCATCTTTTATCGGCAGGAATGACAAAAGTTTTTGTTAAATCGAGGCCACACAGACTGCGATCACACGTCATGGAGGTTTATTGGATCAATGATTGCTGAAAAAAATAAACTCCTAAATATTCATAATGAAAAATAAAGTAAACAGGTGAAAAACAGTTTGAAATACAAATGCAGTATCAGGCTTATTTTTGTTTAATGGAGTTTCGTTGCAGACTTTCTTCCGCGACTTTTTTTGGCACTAAAGAAAGGTCTGACTTAAAAGGCAACAGAGAAAAACAAGGTTTATACATTTTTTTGTTAACTTTAAGCACAAAAACCCTCCAGTGACTCATGAAGCAATCAAATGGAAAGGCATCGAATGAAATATTCATTTTAATGTTCACTCACTGAGTCACTCACTGAGTCGTCCTCTGTGGCGGCCTCTGGTCCTCTCAGCCTCCGCCCTCCTGACCAAAACAACACAGCATCCAAGTCAAGATAGATTCAGATGCAACGTGAGTGACCTGAGTGCACACGCATAGGTGTGTGCGCGCGTGCATGTGTGTGTGAGTTGCCATGTTTCAGTCAAATTCCCGCGCTTCGTTCCTCTGCTCTCAGGCTAATCACATTATCTTAGAAATATTTTGCATGTCGATACCTAAGTGGAAAATCGCATTAGGTCGTTTCAGTCCAGTTGCAGAGGAACAAAGCGGCAGTTATGTAACTTTACATGCAAACTCAACAGAAAGGCACCTGACAGATAATCGCACTTACACACTTTCACGAACACGCGTTCAACAAAGTTAGCTGTGTAATTACTTTATCTAATTGCAGCGAGTTACATTAATGGAAAAACTACACAGTGTAAAGCAAACCCAGGCTGGAGCTTTCTCCTTTGAGGGGATAAAAGTGTTTTTGTTTTTTTGTTTTTTATTCCATTTCTAAAACTTTTCAAAGCACTTTGAACATTGATGTATTATTATTACATTTTATCATTACTTTGTGACAGGCTGGTGAATTTTGACTGTGATTGGATGGCTGTATTGCAAAAGTAGTGGCGGTTACGGCAGAAGCTACGCACACAGCTAACAAGCGTTGGTGTTAAACGCTTGTGTTCATGTGTGCTGCAGTGAAGCTGCCGCTTCCACCCAGTCTGACTCCTGCCAGTTGTTTGGAGGCTCCCAGAGACAGTGGAGCCGATGATGAGACTATTTAGAGTTCTTCCTGGCAATGATTCCCCCAGAGGGCCGCTGCCTCCTCCGACTGTTAAGTGATCCGCCGCATCGATCGGATTCTGGACTCTGCAGCGTCTCAGTTCTGCCAAAAAGGGAAAGTCTGAATCTAAATGAATCTGGTTAGTCCAGTTATTGGTAATACCCACTTTAAAACATAACTTCTGTTTAATTTGATTCCATCTCTGACAATCTTTTTTAACTGTCTCGCTTGCAGTGCATCAAGTTCTCTGCTCAGAGATTTTCTTGTGTTTGTATAATTTAGATAAAAGATCTAATAAATCTTTGACCTTCAGCCAATGAGGACACACAGTAACGCAGCTGTCACACACACAATAAAAACCCTTAATGCTTCAATAAACAACTCAATTTTCAACGAAGACCAGGAAGTGTTGCAACTTCTCAGGAATATGTTCTGTGTGGATCAGTGAGGCTGTGGGATGACTCTGTTGCTGTCACAAAATCACCATTTTGTGGTTAAATTCCTATTTAAACTGTGAAGCGACAGCTTTAAAGCTGAATTATTAATGAGGAGTTTGATATGCATTCAGAAGGATGTATGATGCCGGATCATATAGTTTCTGTACTGCCCCTCCTGCAGACGCCCCACCCACTGCTTTACAGTAATGTAAGTCATGTGAAGAGCTGTAAGAGCAGCTGTAAGTGCATTAAAGAGTGAGTCTTTCAAAGACGGTTTAAAATGACTCCACTGCTCAGGTTTTTTTTTTTTAAATCTTGCAAAAAAAAAGCCTGCGTCATCATCATAGAGCCACAATGTCCCGACTCCACATTCAAAAATTACATCAGAAGACATTCATCTGCACTCACAGTCAGTTAATGCACCACAACCCGAGCCTGCTGTGAAACATAATGATTGATGGAGCTTCTATTAAAATGATTCTCACCTCTATTCAACACTCCTTGGACACTGTATCTTGTACGTTGTGAATTTCCCGAGATGGGAGGTAATCGAGCACATTACTTAGTTACTTTTCTGAGGGATTCTGAGGGTGATTTTGCTTGAATTTTTAACGTATCTCAAATTTGCACACAACTTCATCAAATTAGGTGAAAAACAGGTCAAATTTATCAAGAACAGTTGAAAACTGCAGCTTCCTGTTTATGTTTTTAGAAATGTCAAAGCCCTTTCAAAGTAAAGGTTTCAATCGAAAGTTTGTGTTTTTGACTAGTTTCAGTCAAACTTTTACTTCAGTAAAGAAGAACAAACAGTATTGCTACATTTTCTTCCTTGTTTTACCTCTGAGAACTTTTATTTCTTTTGTTAGTCATTTTTGAAAATTTTGTTCAAAATTACTTCAACTCAAAAACAATAATCACACCCTCATCTCCGTCTCCCCTATAAAACACGACTTAATTAGTCTCGAACTGTTCACCTACCCGCTGTTGTTTGTGTAACTCCAGGATTCAAGCTGAAGCGTTAGTCAAACGTCCAAACCTCCCTGATGCTCTCCTGCTGTGAGTGTGACTCCTGAAGTGTTTGCAGTAATTTGCTCAACTATAGATGGACAGAGGAGGCGGGACGAATCTAAGCTGCAGTCATCCCTTAAAGCCTGAAATAAGGTGTCACTGTCTAATTGATTTAACTGTTTTTGGAGGTCCTCATGGTGACTTTGCTTGAATTTTTAACACATCTCAAGCTTACAAAGAATGAAAAAAAAACACTGATTTATATTTATATTAACCTGTCATGAACTAACATGAAGTTGAATAAGTTTTGATTTTCAGCATTTTATTGTCTGAATAGGAAATTAAAATCTGGCAACAAGTTTATGTTACAGAAGTCAGTCAAAACCTTCAGTTTCTGTACACCAGCGGTTCTCACCTCTGGTTCCAGGACTTCAGAGGTGCCAGACGTCACCAGTTTTAAACTTTTTAGGTGGTCAGACTGAAGAAGTTTCCAGGTTCATTAAATTAACCCGAGCACCTCGGCCCCTCGAGGCTGCCGAGTGTCATGTGGCCTGTGTCCAGCGCGCAGCTGTGGTAGTGATGAATGAAGGCGTTGGTGTGTGCAGTGAGCTTTACGGGGGATTCAGGCAGTGTTTGGAGTGACGGGGTGATGGATCCCTCATGCGGGCGGATGTCCAGTTTGCCTGTGCTGGCACCGTGCACACGGACACTCCTTTCTCAAATATTTGTCATGTGGGCGCTGCTCAAAAAACCTTGATAACAACTCTCACTTGAGACTGAAAATCTGTTCATAGAGTGTTTTAAATACCAGTGAAAGTTGTTGCATGAGATCAGTTGATGTCGAAGTGTTTGTCGCGACAGATTGTGCCAGATTGGGGTGTGGCCTCTCTGTCTGTCTCATCTAAACAAGTGTTAGTTGACCGTGAGACTCCATCTCTCAATACGACGACCTGTGTAAATAAAAGTCAGATGAGATAGAATACTGGAGTTCAGATACTCTTTCATGCTGTCACAAACTATCCAAGGAAACAACCAAACAACTCTGGTGCTAAAG
>JAUESE010000057.1:15460341-15481786 GCA_032274725.1 Malacoctenus triangulatus
CAGGGCAGAATAATGCACAGTGAGGTTGAAAACAACATGCCTGAAAACCACATGCAATCAGTCATGTACTATATTTCTGTAATACATCCGTGCGTGCGCGTTTGCATGTGCGTGTGAGTGTGTACAGCTTCATACTCGGGTTTTTTCTAACCTGGTCGTGTTTGTGCCATTGACCCAAAAAGCTGCATACTGTCAGGCCGGAGGGAAGCCGTCGTGTAATGAGGCCAGAAAACAAATAAAGATGCAAACAAATAAGTGATTCAATTTATTTTTTACTGTATTATTGGATAAAATCTATAAAATACTCCACGGAAAATACAATACATTATGAATTATTGTCTCATTTCATCCTTCAGTTACATTTACATTATACAGTTTTGTGCTTTACAGACTCTTCCATACAATTATAAATAAACAGTTTAACTCTGCACATCGTGTTCACTCCTGTATGATTGTGTAAAATGGAAAAAGGAGAAATGGTTCAGTTTTCACAGGCTGAACGTCTGCAGGAGCCAAAACAAGTTGTTGTTGGAGCAGCTACTCGCTCCTCGCACCTGATTGGTCGCTGGGTCAAAAACAAGCTCCAGGCTCCTCCCACCGAGCGAGTGACGCACACGGCTTCCTCCCTCTCTCCTCCTCCTCCTATTTTCTCCTCCTGGCTCTCGCTGCCACCTCCTCCCTCTGCTAGTTCACTGTCAGCCTGTCAGGATACATTAAGCTCATATGCCTGCAGTGTTCAGGCAGGAGAAAAAAAAGACAAGAATAGGAAGAAACGATGGCCGCTCCGTCTTTTTGAGAGCTTTACATAACACCTCTTTGCAGGTTCTTTATACATTTAATAATCTTTAAATCTCATGTAGCCACAAACTCCCTTCGCAGCGTGAATAGATTCAGTAGTAAGGCACGATTTCATGAGAGTGAGAGATGCAGATGAGGACGGATCGCTTTGGTCTGTTGGGGAAACGTTGGTGAAACACTGCAAGTGGCATTTCTGTCTCTAGTGGGAGTGTGCAGGTAAAAAAAAAAGAGAAACAGCAAACAGGAGGTAGAACAGGCGTTATAAAGCCACAAGCAAGAGAGTCAGACAGACGCTTTCCCATCAGACAGGACAGGAGGTTGGAGATTCAGGTAGAAACATAGAAAACTGCTCGTAAAAAAAAAGTCCACCTTTAAAAGGCCACAATGTTACCGAGGCGCCAGTTTGTCGCTTACAATTTTCAGAAGGATTCGGGACGAGTCCATTCGCACTGATGTCCTGGTGTTTGACTGGAGGCCGTCAGCTCCTCAGTCAGACTCCTAAAAATACACGCTTCACGCTGCGTTCACAACACGTTTTGATTCCCCACAAACACAAGCTGCCAAAAAGGACGGGAAGAGTCGTGGTCCAAAATTGTCCCCAGCAGCCGGTCCAGACACCGAACAGGTCCGAAAATCTGCCGCGGTGTGTGGATTTCATTCAGAGTTAGCATCCGATGAAGGCAAATCTTCTAGTTTTTCTTTACGACTGAGTGAGTGTGTCCTCTATACAAATAAATACAAACACACCCCAGCAGACAGTCCACACGCTCAGTCGTGATACTGAAAGGAAACCCGGGCCCTTTGCCCTCAGTGCTGGCAGCAGCATGCCCTCTCAGGTAATTGAAGGGATTTCAATTAATAATCAACCAGGCCTGAGCTGACAGCACGAGTGGCGAGCTTGTGACGGTGGCTCGGGTTCCTCTCTCACTCAGCGAAGCCGCCAACGCTGTGAAGTGGACTTTCTGGAGATTTAAGGCTCAAGTTTAATGAGAAATTCACTTCAATCAGTTTGTGGTGTCCAATTGTCGCGTTGCGTCACTTCCTGCACCGGTGTCACAATAAGAGTTTGGCGTCTCAACATGTCTGATCGACTCCAAGCAGATTATTCACAGACACCTGATGCGACTTTTAAAGATAGAAAAGTGTGAAATCATTTTGTGTTTGAAAATGTGTGACATTTTTTGTTTGTTTGGGAAACTGAGAAGACAAAGTCACTCCCTCAAACTGAGTGGCTTGTCTCTTATTCAATCGTAAACTTGGACAATAATCAGATGGAGCCTTAAAAATCCCAAATCGAATTGGAGCAGCTCCTGATCCGAGTCCAGCTGAGTGCAGAGAGGGTCCAGAGTCCAGGACCATCAGGACTTGACCAGGATCTCCATGATGTGGTCCAGCTCATTCAGGTCCGTCAGACAGGACTGGAGGCTCCCGGCCGAGGGAGCGCGCAGCTTCCCGTCCTCGTCCGGCCACAGCGACACGCTGACAGGCCACAAAGAGCTCGCCGCCCACGCCGACGGCAGATCCGAAGTCTCGTACATCGACGTGTCGATGTCCTCAAAGATGTCGTCCATGGCGAGGTCACTGAGGTAGCCCATGGCATTCACTGCATCGCTGAACGTGCAGATGGACGCGTGGGTTGGCAGTTTCTGCTGGTCGGCGAGGCCGTTCGCCTCCTGGGAGGGGAGCTCCGAGGAAGGCGTCGGGGCGGAGGCCGCTCCGTCCCCCTCCACGCAGCCGGGACACGTCACCGACACGTCCTCCCTGAAGTCGTCCCTGAGCAGGCGGGAGTCTGGGTGGACGCCACCGAGGAGCGCGTCCTGGGCGCCGTCGGCCGCGCCGTCGCTCCGCATCTCCTCCTGGATCTGCCTGAGTGTGTTGATGAGCAGCACGGAGCGCCGCAGGCTCAGCTCCATCCCGGCCTGGTAGCGCTGCAGCTTCTCCAGGCACAGGCCGAGCACCCGCTGCCGCTGCTGCAGGCGGCTCAGGTCCGGTCTGCACGGGCCTTCACCCACTTGCTCCTCCTCCTGCTCCTCCTGCTCCTCCTCCTCCCCGCCATACTGCTGCTCCTTCTGCTCTGCTGCTGCAGTTTCAGGGGCCACCTCCACCTCCAGCTCCTCCAGGCAGCTCCACTTCCGCTTTACACCGCGACCCAACATTGACCTACATCAGTGGACGAAGAGAAATCGACGGTTACAACTCGTCGTTAGGCGTTCGGTTCATCAGTCTTATCCTAAGCCTGTGGTACTGAAAATTGATGAATATTTTACCCCAAAATACAGATAAATGAAGCCAAATTAGACATTAGAGAAACATTTCTGCTTTCAAATGCTAAAATAATCCCCGCCTCATACATGAGAGTATTCTCTGCTTTTAATTCCCTTCCAGGGGACATTTTGAGGAACCAGTTTTTCTTTGGCGTTTGTCACCATTTCAAAGCAGTTGATCAGTCGGAGTAGAAAAACAAACATCAGCTTATAAATAATCAGCTGCAGTGCTTAAAAACATGAATCTACATGTACTAGTTATGTAATTACGTAGTACCTGTGTGTATGCATGTGCAGGATAAACTCTGCTGATGCTTGACTTCAGCTTAAAAGAAGCACCGACACCTGTACTGTGTTTAAAAGGTGATTCTGTATGTAAGTCCTTTAAAGAGTCGAATATAGGACACACAATATCAGGCTGCATTTCCAGCATCGCAAACATTTCATCCACTTTATATCAGAGCAACAAACTGAGCGAATGGGAGCATTTCTTCTACCACAATCCAGAAAACTCGGCAGCAACGTCACACCGGCTGCAGCAGGTAAAAAGTAGAACAACTTCACACAATGTGTGCGTGTGTGAAACCCGGAGACTTTGGGAACATTTCAGCCTCCGTGAGTCACTGACAGACTTTACTCATCCTCCCAGACACGATGGGATCGAGACCCACACACACACCTTCATCGGCCATTATCACACATTTCTAGTTTATTTCAGATCCCCGTTTAAAAACACATAAAAGCTGCTTGGTTGATGAACAGGTGAGAGCCCGTGAAATAATCAAACTTACTCATCGTATATCCTTCAGTTCGCACTTTAAATTGGACCCTGTTTCACTTACTCTGCTCTCTGCTCCCATTTCGCCGCGAAGCACCAGATCAGGTTGAACAGTATTTAAAAGCAGAATTAAGCAAATTTTAATAAGATAAAAGAAACAACCTTACGTGTCCTTGGACAGTGTCATGAGCTGTTCGGTTCCGTCGTGTCTCGTCCGGTGAGTCGCTGCGTTCCTCTGCTATCGAGAGCCGGACTGTGAGGAATGTGAGTCGGTCCACAGCAGCGGGGGGAGGAGAGGAGCAGGAGGAGGTGGGAGGAGGAGGAGGAGGGGGCAGGGAGCTCCGCAGCTCGCCGGCAGACCACATTGGTCCGCGCAGCCGCTGATGGAGCCTCCGCCTCCGCCGCTCACGGGGCAGCGAGTGTGCGGCCGCCTGTTCCGCCTGAGCTGCTGCTGCGTTCACGGTCCCTCGGGGAAAAAAGGACGCCTGGCACCAGCACACGTGAGCCGCAGAGAGGGTTAGAAAACCACGCTAGGAAACCAGGCTTCGTTATCAAATGCAATAAAGATGGCACAACAACAAGTGCAGCAATATCCCGGTGTTCACAGGTGTCAGGGTTGATGTATTTTTATCCAACCTGGGGTCCAAAACCTCTCTGTGGGGGTGCTACAATAAGAATCACGTCCCAGAAACGGGCCAGAAGCTTTTACCTCTCCAAGAGCAATTTCACAGAGTATATAGGTTTAACCTACAATTAAGCACCGTCCAAGAGCAGCACAGTACCTCATGATGGTTGATGGTGTGTCCAATGGGGTGATTTAGATAGAGCACATCAAAAAAGATGATGATTTATGCGTTCATATGCGTTTTAACACAGAGTAAAACTCCTGTTGAATTTTCAGAACCACAAAACCAAAATTAAACCATGTTTTCTTTGTCAGCAGTCTGGGTATCGAATCAAATGCGTGTGAAAAAAGATCTAAAACAATAAATATGCCAAAGAGAGGCAAACCCTTGAAACATGTCAATAAAGTGGGGACAAATTGGAACCAGAATATTGACAGAAATCTTAACATACAGAAGTGCAAAATCCTCTAAAACACTTGCAAAACATCCACAAGATATTCTGTTGAGCCATTTCATGTCTATTTCAGTGTGGCTGCTGAGAGTGTGCAGCAGAACAAATGAGTCCTTTTTACGTCTCTGCACAGAGGGCTGCAGTTTTATCATTTGTGCCTGGGTGGAGCTACTATATGATGACCTGCACAGAGAAACAGGGATCTCTGTTCTGTAGCAGAAATGTTGATGTTATCTGCAACATCGACACCAAGTCGGCCTGTAAAATGTGGTTACAAAGCAACAAAACCTGCAGTCATACCGAGTGACTGAGCGCCGCCACAATCTGCTTCGCTCCAGTTTCTGCCTAATTTGACTGCGAATAGAAAAGTGTGACATTTTTCTCTCAATTATTATTTTTTTGAGAAAAAAAACATCAAATTCGTATGTTTTGCATTTTCTGTGTCAATATCTGTAGGTAAAACACACAAGAAGCTGGAATCTTGTTGTGTTTTGTTGATTTTTCTTTTACATTAAATAGTTCAACATAAAAAAGTGAAAAAAACGAGTTAATAAAGAGACGATTGTGCTGATAAAAAAAAGTTCTTGTGCTGTAAAGTTGTAAATTAAGCGTGTTTGTGGCCGTTACGGTTATGTTATAGGTGCCGTCATCGCAGCGGGTCCATGAACGCACCGTTTTAAAGAGACAGATGACTCAGAGCGGAAGTGGAAGGAAGGACGTGACCGGAAAGACGGCGGAGGCAAACTCCATATAAGGAAAGTGTCTGATTCACGTTTCTTTTCCGTCTCCTCTTGTTCAGGCTGGAGACAGCCAGCCTCCGCTTCTCTTCGCGTCCTCTCCCGCCGAGCGGAAGGCAAATACGGAGTAATAAGGATAGAAAACGTATCGTAACTCTAAAAGAGATGTTGAAAAAGGTGGAAATACTAATCAAACCTATTTGATTAGTTTCTTTGATATCTATTAAAAAAACAATATTTTTTCTTAGATTTTTTTAATTTGCCAAATAATTAAACTGTTTGTAAAAGTAAAAAAAAAAAAAAAATTGTCTTAGTTACTTTTATCCTCAAAAACTACCTTGAGTTTTCCTTAACTGTAGTAGTATGAGCATTTGTATTTCAAAACTCCCACTGTGGTCCATCTCACATTTTATGACTAAGTGGTTCCTGACTTGGCTGATTGTCTTCACTGTAAAACTCAAGTCAGTGGGAGGATCCTGAAGGCAGCACGGGACCTGGGTACACACAGGTTGACACAGTCGACTGACAGCAAACAACACGTGTATAATCACTGTGCGTGGTGGTAAAGGTCAGTCTGACTGCTCCCAGTCACGTCTTCACACCATCACATGCTGCAAAAGTTACATTCATCCAAAGAAGTCCCAGATTTTCAGCCTTGTGTTGGGGTTCTGCTCCTCTGCTGCTTGTAGAAGCACTCGGCTCTCTCTCTTTCTTCTGGCTGTGATGACTCGGTTTTTCCTCAGGCTGCCTTTTTGCTGACTCACCGAGAGGCCATTAATCTTTAACTATAGGCTAACAGAGAGCAAGCAGCAAGCCAGCAAGCAGCTTCAAACCGAACCTCCGCTGCTGCAGGTTTTTAAAGGGACCGGGAAGAGTCTGACCGTGTATGAGACGGTGGTCCTGACGTGTGGGGGATGCTGGAGATTTCCCTACAAATCTAAGGCGAGCTCGCATGGTTCAACATGGTGATCATGTGACTGCATGTGAGGCCAAAGATCTCAGCTGGAGCCAAACTGCTGCGTCACAGCTAATTCGATTTCACCGTTTTTAACCTGGTTATTCAGAGGGAACGATCAGCCCACTGCACCGAAGTCCGGACCAACTTCACTGATTCTGACAGTGAAAATCATACTGTCGGCTCCCTGTAAAAGGGATTCACAGGCCAAACTTATGCTATCTTGCTGATGAAACTGCAGTATGTTGACTATCACAACAGTTTCCCAACATGGGGTCAAGGACTTCTTTGGGGGGGCTGCCGAGATTGTGGATGGGGCTCGAGGCTTTGCCTGTTCAGGGGTTTCAACAGGAAAATTCACACTACAGAGATAAAGTGTCTTAGATTCTTTGAGACTCAAGAGTCAAGTTAGAAAAAACTCGATGCTTTTATTTTGAAGGCTTCTGCTTTTGTGTGTTTTGTGTCTGCAAACTTCACTTCAGGATCAGCTGAAAAGTCACAGTAAAAAGAAAACAGCCACACCAGCTAATCAATAGTTGCACCTTTTATTATAAAAAATATTTACAAAGATGCTACAATGTTTTTTCTCGATATAAAAAAATGCATACATTTTACAACGATAATTAGTCTTTGAAGTTCTAGCTCCCATTCAGACCAGAGTGACATCCTTCAGGAGTGTGGTGGTATTTAAGGTATTTAAGCGCGTCGTAATACTGTATCTTTTTGTCAATACATTGTGTGTTCGCCTGAGTTAAGTCTCTTCATCGCGAGGAACAATTTTTTTTTTTTTTCCAAAAAAATGCATCGGATTTCTTTTCCACATATTCAGGAGAGAAGGCAACTGTTTGCATAAAGGACTTAAAGGACATTTGAGCTGTGTACAGTCAGTTTGAAACACGTATGATAGAGCTGCATAGTAATTTGAAGAGTAACCCGGATATTGTTAATAGTACTACTTATAATTATTGAAAAAAAAAGAGGAATAAATAGGTACTGCATTCAAAAAGAGGGCGAAATTTGGATAAATATAATTTCATCAGGCCTGGTGGTTGAATTGGTAAGTCAATATGGCATGTCTGTACCTCGATACAATAAATACAATAAATAAAACAATAAATTAGATGGGTTTACACAGAGTTCTTCATTTGTGGTGACAAATGAGAGAAAAGAAATATGGCTTCTTGATGCAGTTAGAAAATAAAAAGCTGCTTATTATTGTTTATTGGACCTGTTGTTGGAAGCAGAGCAGAGAAACAACCTCCGTGTGTTCACTGTAAACTCGCCACAAACCGGCGGTTTGTGGCTGGTGGACTGGTGGTGATTTCTCTGCTCTGCATAAAGCTTCAGAAAAGAAAGAAAAAGGAATTGAAGGGAAAAAAAAAACAAAACAGCCTACGAAGTGCGACGATGCCAGTCCTGACACGTGTTTACAGTCGACTTGTTATACCAAACCATGGGAAGACACTGTCTCGAGTCTGGCTACATTAAAATCTTAAAAACCGCCTGGGAGAGGAGAAAAAAAACAATAATATCAAATGATGCTTGCAAAAATCCCCCCAGCTGTATAATGCAAAAAATATATTTCTATATACACATACGTACATATACATATATTCCATTCATAATTGCTCAAATCTCTAGGAAAATATGCATTGATTCATAGATTTGGATTTACAATTTGTTCTGACGATGTAGTGTGACGAGCTGCTTCTCGGTCCATGTAACAATAAATAGAAAATGGACAGAAAATGGCAGAAAGAGCAATGACGAGGACGTGTGACAGACGTAAACATGGAAAAGTACGTAAATAAAAATGCATCATGGTTCCGGTAATTATCTCTGCCTTCGCACGGAGAATCTGCCTGGTTTGGGATTTCACCTGCAAAGTGGGAAAGTAACCGCTTCCAACAATCCCCCCAAATTTTTAAGTGCCCTGGTGAATTTTCAGAATAGAAGCTGAAGCTGCCCAAGTGGCTGCAAGAAGAGAAGATGTCCATCTCCAACAGCAGGAAACCCCCCAACCCCCCTCCCTCCCAGGAACCCGAATGAGCTTGCCGTTAGTTTCCCACCTTGTTCCCAAAATCTCCAACAGTCTCCATGAGTAACAAAACAACAAACAGAAGACGCACATGTGGACTGTGCATAGTCTGAGGAGGAGGAGTCAGCACAGGCCGGGGGAACCGCCCCGAGTTTCAGGACCCCACGATGATCTCCATGATGTGGTCCAGTTCGTTCAGGTCTGACCGGCAGCTGGTGCCGGAGCTCAGGGCGGCGGGCCCGTGGGGGGCCAGGCTATCCAGCAGGTCGTAAGGCCCCATTTTGGGGGTGCTCTGCATGCCGGTGAGCACCGTATCCAGGTCGTAGTAGGACGGGTCCACGTCTGAGAACAGCTCCTCCAGCGCGGGGTCGGGCGGCGGCGCCGGGTGCTTGATCTCAAAAGTCCCAAAAACCTGCTCGCCTGTCCTGGATTCTGCACTCAGGTGGTCCCGGTCCCCCTCCTCGCCGTCGGACACGCACTCCTCGCTGTCTTCGTCTTCCTCCTCCTCACACTCGCCGTCCTCCTCTTCCTCCTCCCAGCAGGGCCCCATCCCAAAGGGGCCCGGCAGGTAGGAGGCCGAGGACAGCTGCGGGGAGACGGGGGAAAGAGTGGACATGGTGACCTCGGACTCCACGTCTCCCTCCATCACCACCTCCTCCGAGTGGTAGCCCTCCTCCAGGCCCACCACCGAGAAGGGCTTGGGGCTCTGGCCGGCCTGCGCCGCGGCGTCCGTCTGCCTGCACAGCACCTCGGTGGCCACCAGGCGGTCGGCGGGACACTGCGCGGCCGCCAGGGCCTGGGTCATGATCTGCCAGGTGCCGTCCTGGGTCATCTCCTCCTGGATCTGCCGCACCGTGTTGGCGATGAGCACCGAGCGGCACAGGTTGGGCTCCACCAGCATGTGGCAGAGCTGCAGCTTGATCAGCGACATGTCGAGCAGCGACTGCCGCTGCAGGCTGTAGGAGGACGACAGGGTCCGAGCCGCCGCCGCTGCCGCCGCGCTGGCCGCCGCCGCGGTCGCAGCTGCCGCGCTCGCAGCTGCCGGGGCCTGGTCACCGCTAGAGGCCGGCTCCTCTCCGGAGTCGGAGAACTTGCGCTTGGTGCCCTTCGGGAACATGTTGTCTGTCTGTAGTGATGGCGAGGAGACAGAAAACACAGTCAGACATCGGACGGCAACACCACTCACCAAATTTAATTAGAATTGACAAACACAAAAACAGTCTAAAGTGTAAAGTTCAATTGCTAATGTGAGCAGTAATGCTGCGTTCAAGGTGCCTCAGAGATCAGGAACGATGATGACATTACTTTTAAACACCGTTCGAGTGACCACATTGAAAAATTAAACCCAGAGTCCTCAAAGACGCTCAAGTTCAAACTTGGAATTACGAGGAGAAAACTGAAGATTTTAGAATTAGAGGACAACTGGACTGTGAACTCTAACTGAAGATTCAGGAAACCTAACACAGAATGAGGTCACTTTGTAAAAAGAGCAAAAACAGGCTTCGACATTGTAACTTCATTTTTTTTAAAAAAAGGGATAAATCACTGCTTATGCTAACAAGTCAGATTAACCAATCATGTTTAAAACTTGATAAAAAAAAGTCCGCGAAGGGTTTACACATTTACTCGCAAGATAACGACTGATTAATTACACTTCGCGACACCTAAAAAAATGCTGACTTCCGAGGCAACTGGAACGCATCGTAAGTGCTGTGTATAATTATGTAAATATGTGATGTAATGAGGTTATGTGGTGGGAAATCTGTGTGGACATGAGGGAGCTACAATCTGCTGAGCAGCAGCTGTGACTTTACAAACTAAGGGTTCAAGCTCTAAACAGTGAATTGTTTGCTGTTTATGATTTTTTTCTTTAAAGTTTGCTATACCTTTCCTGTTGAGAGGCACAGGCAATAGCAATGCAGCACGGTCCCGGCTGCGAGTACTTTTGAACGAGCGACAACCAGCTTTTGTTCAGCACCATTTCTGCCCATTTTAGGCCAGTCTGAGGCAAGACTCCTGCTGGGCGGAACAACCACACTTTTAACAGACCGCTGAGCCACCCAAAATAGCATGGTTACCAGCTAGAACGCTGCATCAAATAAGCACAGACTACAGAGACCTTTGTCAGGACACAGATTAACACAGCACTCAGGTTACAGGATTGATTCCCCCCTTAAACCCCCCCGAAAAATGTGGTCAAAAAACAGAAATCCTGATCAATCTGGAGCTTTTTAAGAAGAAAGACAGAATTTACAGAGCACAGTACAACACCAGCAGCCACTCATATATACACAAGGTGGATCAGGTTTCCAGGTCTATGCACGCGACGCTTCGAAAACAAGTAGAACAAGATTTTTCTCTTCTCTGAAGAGGGAAGAAAAGATGAGTGTCAACTTCCTGATTAAACATCACTTCAAAACACACGCACACACACGCACAAACACACACACACACAATTTCCAGGAAAACACCACCACCTTGGTTAACAGTCAAAAAGCCTTTAAACCCCGTCCCAAAATGAACAGTGCAAGTGTTAAAGAATACTAGCCCGAGCATTAGCATTGACAGCCAAAGGTGTTTTGTGTCCATCAGAAAAATAAAAATTCAAGCATCTCCTCTGTGAACCTTTAAATTAAATCACAGATAAACTGAAATGTTTTCATCAAAAAGTCATAATTTATAGTGAAAGTGATTGTGAGCCTCCGTGTCCTTGGCAGTCAGAAGGACTCGCTGCACTGAGAATCCCCACACAGCAGCAGAAACAGAAATTTCCATCCTTTTACATGATCGATCCAAACCAGCGCTGCATATTAATACGATTTCTAATCCAAAGCAAGCTGACAGGAAGTGGATCTAATGTGACAACAGGAGCCTGCAGGTCTCCGAGTCCTCGCTTGCATACAAACACATCACAAAATTAGACAAAATGTAAGCAGTAGGTAAGGGGAAAGAGGCAATTTTATGAAGGTGTCTGGAGATCTAAAATATAAAAAGTCTGTGTGAGAACAATCACGGACATGTGTGGTCATGTTTTGTGCAGGCGCCTGTTAAACAAGAAACACTAGAGAGCACTAACACTCCTAGAGGACATCAAAATAGAAATTAAATACAACCAGCAAAATGTACAACCTGAGAGAAAATGCACAAATACTTGTGGACATCACAGATGCTTTTATCACCAAATCAGCTTGAAAATATAGGGTTGAATCAAAAAATGGCAAAAAAAAAAAGGGGTAAAAACAAAGGAGGTTATTTTGATCTAATAAGGCACCTGCAGTAAACACATTATACATCTTGCAGTGGGGTCAACTCACACACACAAGCACAGA
The DNA here is from genome assembly GCA_032274725.1 of Malacoctenus triangulatus. NCBI lineage: Eukaryota > Metazoa > Chordata > Actinopteri > Blenniiformes > Labrisomidae > Malacoctenus > Malacoctenus triangulatus. The sequence continues at coordinate 15,472,318 of JAUESE010000057.1, forward strand.
TAAAATGGAAAATAGACATTTCAAATCCTAAACGTGCTGTGAACAGTTTTAACCAGCAAACATTGTAATTTGTATTCAGATAAATTTGCATTTGGTAACAGCAATTGCACTGCAAACAGTATTGCCAACATAAGAAATGACAAAAACTTCTGAAACCTTTTTGACTCCCGTTATAAATATGTGAATATTTTATTTATTCGTTATTTTTTATTTTAAGAAAGATTTTTTTAAACCAATTATTATTTGCAATATTTGACAGTTTTCTTGGCATTTTGGAGTGTTTTCAACATAATCCAACCTGAAGTTATAGATAACACACATTTTATAAACTCTATATAAAAACCCTTCGCAGTTCATTCTGTTTTATCAAAATCATGATTATAGCAGGAGTACTATGTGAATTTTCTAAATGATTTGAAATTACTGAGCATGCTGGTTTGCACTTGTGTGACTAAATATCTCTAGATGGATTTAACATAATACAAATATTACATAGTTGCTGGTCCCTTTTCAGAGACACTTTTACAATCTGATGTAATCCAGTGTAACAGCTCAACCATTATGATGAAAGGTAAACATGTTCAGAGGTTTTATGTACCTGCATGTTCACCAGTGGCCACGCTTATGCTCCTCACAACATGTTTATTTTTTTAAGGTTTAAACTTTACATCTATATTTTACAATAAACTGATGACGGCCAAAGAGTAATCCGTCTGATTTGGATGGATAAATACCAAAATGAAATTCGCAAGGTGCTAAAAAAATTATTTTAACAGACTAACAATATACAGTTATGTGGATATGTGTTGGAACATGTTACATAGATTACAGATTTAAGTGGGGGGCTATTTTTCACTCTCTATTTGAGAGGTTTCAGTTTTTAATGTTGTGGTCAGTGAATGGAGTTATGTGTGAACATGTTCTGGGCTGCCACAGACGCTGGAATTGACCTGGTTTTCATAAGGAGGAAATGATAACAGTTGTTTATGTTATCGACTGAGCTCTGACCGAGTTTTAGCTTCAGGAGCCTGTTCATGAGAGATTTCACCCAAACATGCATCTAATTTTAGGGTTTAATAAACTTGTCTGGCTGATCGCAGTGAATGACTACCAGGATAGAAGTCAGGACACATAAATACTCTTTGATTTAGAAACTGGTGTTAAATAATTGTATAAATATGTACTGTATTAGATTTATAAGACAGGTTAAAGACGCAGATAAAGGGCTGTTTGGCAGCTGGAGCCAAACAAAATGCAGCTTCGCTTTACGTCAATGGCTGCTAGCGCGGCCCATCCCCCACAGCACACCGACCACTTTCACAGCCCGCCGTGCTAAATTATGAAATAAACTCCCGACAACCGGCTGCGGCTCTTTACACGAACTTCCCCCGTCACCCTCTTAACATACCGGCTCCCGACAAATGTATCAGACCCGCGAGAGCGGCAGCGGGGCCGAGACTGCCCGTCGCCGCCGCATGCTTTGTCTTTTCAGCATCAAGAGCCGCCGAGCGACAATGAGGCCATTTTGCGCTAGTCGCTAACATCTAGCCGGCTAGGCTAGGCTAACAAGTTAGCTCCGCTCCGGCGCTAGTTTTTAGGTTTAACTCTCCCGAAATGTTCAAGCTAAAATATGATAAAATATCTAGCTTTACGATGAAATACAAGTGACGTTTTTCCATCGGTATGGATCTGACTTCTCCCTCGTTAAAGGCAGGAATGTGATGCTAACAGGCTAACTAGCTCCTAGCGCCCACCCACCCCATCCTCCGCGGTCCTTCCTCCTTTCGAGCCCAAAAAAACAAGAGTTTTTCTCCGCGGCCGGGCTCGGAAGTTCCCTAACGAAAAAATAACACAAAAACAAAGCAGTCGGTTTTAAAACAAAGACTGTATGCCGGCGGCCGTGCTCACCTCGTGTTTGTGTTATTTTACTCCCGTCTCGGTCATAGGATCGACGGCAGGGAGAGCGGAGATCAGGTTCAGATGAGATCATTCATGCCACGGCTTCAAAAACTGAAGTACCTCTGTGTCCTGCTGCTGCTGCTGCTGCGGAGAAGGAGCGGACACGGCAGCAGGGAGCCGCGGCAGGAGGGGGAGGGGAGCCGACAAAAGCCAGCCATATGCCTGGGATTCCTCTCTAATGATTTCTCTCCTCCACCAAGCAGACGGGAGCTGCTTTACAGCCTCCAGAGCGACATTTAAACGGGATGGAGGTTGTTGTTGTGTTAGTGAGTGATGATTACAACCGCTTCATCTTTTAATGACAGAAAAACTGTCGTAAGGGGGAAGTAAGTGTTAAAGTACATGTAGATGAAAATGAACCCAGAATGATAAGAAAACGTTGATTTAAAACGATCTGGAGACATTTCATGACAAATAACAACTCAATTGTTAAGGTGAATCATTTGACATTTTAATGAGTTTCAAACTACTTTTCAATTCATTTTAATGTTTTAGATTTGAATAAGCTTAAAAAGTACAAATTGCCAAACAAAAGGCTGAAATGGAAGTGGTAGCAGTCTTTCAAAGAAAAAAGGGTAAAAGTTCATTGAAATAATTTTGTTTTAAACACAATTCATTGAATGAATAAATGTAATAGCCTACAAGAAACTGAGGTGTGTAGAGAAGATAATCTGTACAAACTGGTATAGTGCTGTTCGCTGATCATTTATATTCAATAGAATTTTTTTAATTTTTTTTATATCTAAAGTAGAAATTTATTTTGTTCACTTCTGTCACTGAGGGATTTTGGGCATTATTTCACTTTGCATACATGTTACACATTATTATTATTATCATTATTATTATTGGTATTATCATAATTAGTAGTAATAACAAAATAATAGTGTTGGTATTGGTGGTATGATTGTACCATTTGTATTATATTTGTTAATTGTCAAGTAAAAAATGTGTTTTTCCCTTGTGCATTTAATTAATCTCAATGGATTTTTTTAAATCTCTTTCTTTTGTCATATAAATGTGTAACTTTGCATTGTAGAACGTTCAAGTGTATTTTCAAGCTCCAATACTTTCATGTTTCCAGGAGTTTCTCTTTACTGGACTAAACAAGACCCCAACATCTGCAGCAGCCACCTCCAGAAGCCCTTTCCCTCCCTCCCTCTGAATGTGATTGGTGTAATTATCAGTAATTATCAAGCCTAATGATGCTTATTACATCTGCCTCAGGAGGGTTTGTTTTCACTGCTGGTAATTTGCCTAATCTGCCTCTGTGTTAACGGGAAACCTGACGACAGACTTTGAATGGACTTCACCACTGATCTGTGGTCTCTGAGGTGCAGTAATTAGACCATGTGTGGATGTGTGTGTGTGTGTGTGTGTGACACTAAACTTGGCTGAGCTGTCGTTTAGTGTCCTTTGCGGTAATTTGACAAAACTGATCAGGCTGATTTAAAACAAGTGTTGTCTTGGTTACATGCAGAGATACAAGTCCTCTCACCTCTCAATGAAGCAAACAAACACTTTTTGAATTCTTTCTGTTCCTCAGTGGTGCATTTTAGACTTTTCTTGGACATTTGGCATTTTTCTGAATTTCATTTTTTTTGTAATAATTTTCAATAAGATCACAGGTGTTTGCAGTTGTTTTTGTGAATCTTCTCTTATTACTAAATCTAAAGCTACAAGTTTTTTGATTTCTTAACTGACTCAAGGAATTACCTTAAAAATTCACATGATCCAACCTTGAAAAAAAAAGACTGATAACGGTACAACAAAAAATCAATTAAGACAGGACAAGAATCGTCATAGTAACATTTCAGTTGGTTTAAAATTAGCCCCAACACCGAAGTTGATTCACGTCAATGTTATATATCAGATGGAGTCAGAAAAGGCTTGCTGATGAAAATCTCGGCCTAAATAAGGTGGTAAAACTTCACAGACGCCCACGCGTGTGCTGCTTCCTCCTCCTGGCGGAACTCTTCTTCACAGATTGACTCTTTTGGTTCCCCTCTCCCCTCGTCAGGAAAGTTCCGTTTCCAGCATTTTCTACGGCCGGACGACTAACGCGGGAGCACCGGGACTACAGCGGCAGCAGCAGCAGCGGCTGTCGGAGGCTTCTAGAAGCAGCGTGCACCGGGGACGGACCCGCACACCGGCTCAGCAGCGACTCGCTACCTCCACACCTGTCACTGACCCGCATCCAGACCGACCTCATGGCCAAGTGGGGAGAAGGGGACCCTCGATGGATCGTGGAGGAGCGAGCCGACGCCACTAACGTCAATAATTGGCACTGGTGAGCACCATGGAAGGACACTGACTGAAAGCTAATGCTAATGCTAAATGCAGCTCCTTTTCACCGCACCTCCTCATTTATTCGTTATTTTTAACCCTTTAACTGACTCTGTCGTGTCATGACTTTTATCGGGAAGTTTCATAGTTAACTATATTACAGCAAAGTGTCTTAGTTTAGATTTTAATAACCATGCTAACCTGTTACCTTGCCGCCAGTCGCTGTGGCTTCAAATGCATGTGTTGAGGTTGTTAGCTGTTGTAATGTTGACTGATTGTGTCTGATACTACACACGTGGTCCGTTTTGATGACATTCTCGGCGGTAGAAGACACAGACACTCACACAAACACACACTGAAGCTGTCAGACCCCCGTACTGTCAACACGTGAGACAGACCCCACTGCAACGTGACTGTAATGAATATTAAACGGTAAACCTACTAAAAATAGTCATACAAGCCGATTCAAAAGATGCTGTGTTTATTGTTTTTATAGTTTTCTGATTCTCCTAAAATGTCAATGAGTTGTGTCTGTTCCCAGTATAACCATGGTCATCTCCATGGCTAAGAAGGTTCAGTTTCTTAACTTCATGAAGAAGTTTTGTCCACAAAACAAACACTCTTTCTAAAATACTACTGGAGAGGCTTTCAAAATAAAAGCATGATGTGGTTTCCAGCATCTGCTTGAGGTTCTTAGACTCGATGTAGTACTTGGTCATGAGGTTCTTATTTTGCAGACAAAGAGACACTGAGAGTAGAGACAATAAAGCGTCGCTCTCTCAGCTTCTTTGTCTTCCTCTGTCGTTTCTCAGGACCGAACGTGATGCGACAAACTGGTCCTCAGAGAAGCTGAAAGCTCTGCTGCTCGGCCTGAGTGTGGAGAACGATGACGGGACATGTGAGGTGACCGAAGTCAGCAAGGTGGAGGGCGAAGCCTCCATCAACAACCGCAAAGGGAAACTCATCTTCTTTTATGAGTGGAACGTCAAAGCAACTTGGACCGGTACGTACAAATGTGAGGACGCCGTTAAAATGGGTGCGACAACAAAAAACAGCAGATGTTGATATGAACCTGGTGATTGAGATGACAGCGGTAGTTTTATGTCACTGCTGAAAAAGAAAAATTAAAACTGAGCTTCATTGTTTTTCTTGTTGACCATATTTTTACCTGATCTGACAAGCGTCTTCTGAACTCCTGATAAGATTTATCTGAGTCGTGGCAGAGAATAAATGTGCTGTTTTATCTGTTAGCAACACTAAAAATAGGACCTGAAAAGACTTTTGAGTCTCTGCTGACACACTTTCTCTTGTTTTTTCAGGAACATCGAAAACGGGAGTCAAATATAAAGGAACGGTTGAAGTCCCAAACTTGTCAGACGAGAACGACATGGAGGATCTCGACGTGAGTCTGGCTGAAGAACATCGAGTCGGGTGAATCGGATCGGCTGCAGCGAAGGAGTTTGTTTGACGTCCGCGCTGCTGTTTTATTTGGTCTCCAGGTTTCTGTATCTCTGAACAAAGAAGAGCCCGACACACCGCTGACGAAGTTGATGAAAACGAAAGGAGCCGAGAAAGTCAGAGAAGCGCTGGGAAGTTACGTCGGCTTCTTAAAAACAGGTGAGTTCGATTAAAGCTACGACACCAGCCAACCAAACAAAACGCGTCGGGAATGTATTTAAATAGTCAGGAAAGTTAAAAAACAAACCAGACACCCACACGTATCTCATAATGTTGGTTTCTGTTGCAGAGTTCACTCAGGGGATGATCCTGCCGACGGCCAACGGCATGGCCAAACCTCCCTCCACCTCTCAGTCCAAAGCCAAGGTGGATAAAACTCAGGTGGGTCCACACACCGAGTGTGTATGTTCTCGGGCTGCAGTGAGAACTTGTTGTGCTGCAGGTTGAGTCACGCAGACATTTGTCTCTCTTGTCGGACAGATCTCGTCCTCCAGCGGCACCGTCGCGCCCGTCAACACCGGCGTCAAGATCCCCACCTGCAAGTTCAGCATGAAGGAAACGTTTCTCACCTCGCCAGCCGAACTCTACAGAGTCTTTCTCAACCAGGAGGTGAGACGACGATCTCCGTCACCTCATCAGCAGATGTTTGTCATGTGAAACAAAGACTCTGATGAGCTGTTTTTGATCCTCAGATGGTTCAGGCGTTCACTCGTGGCGCGGCCACAGTGGACGGAGATCGAGGTGGAAAGTTTCGACTGCTGGAAGGAAACATTTTGGGTGAATTCATAGAGCTGGTGAGTCGAACAGCCACTTCTTTTACGTCTCACTTATGTAAAAGTCTGGAAAACCCTGAATAAATGGTTGTTGGATAGTTTAAATTTAGTTCATTATTGTCTCCAATATATAATGTCGTGTTTCAGTGCACAAACTGCACAAGTAAAGTCAGTAAAAAGTTGATTAAATGTAGCTGCTGTGGTTCTGTGAGAACACTTTTCCTTGTTGCACATCACTTTTAAATGACGATAAAATATTTGTCCTCCCGACAGATTCCTGGAGAGAAAATAATAATGAAGTGGCGATATAACAACTGGCCATGTGGTACGTTTCTTTCTTGACCTGCTGCTTTGATATCTGATGACCTACAGCCACTGATCAGAAACGTGATCACTGAGCAACACTGACTATCTCTGAGGATAAAATGCTTCTTAGAAAAATACACAAACGTGAGGATCAGAGTGAGTTTGTCACTGCTGCAGAGGTTGGTGCTGGTTGTGGTGGAGCTGGCGGAGTCCTCGCCTCAGTGGCACCTGTACAATATTGAGGCTTGTGTGTCTGTCCTGCAGAGCACTACGCCACCGTCACCATGACGTTCGTGGACCGGAGCAGCGAGACGGAGCTGAAGGTGGAGTGTCGGGGCGTCCCGGACAGCCAGGAGGAGCAGACGAAAGAGGGCTGGAAGAGATACTACTTCCAGGCCATCAAACAGACTTTTGGTTTCGGGGCGCGGCTCTTTTGAGCTCCGGCGTGCTGCAGTCTCTCTCCGTTTTTCTGGATTTTTAATCTTTTGTTTGTTTTTTTTTTGTTTTTTTGTCCTTCAATTTCGCTCTGGCACAAAAAGGTCCGGCTGTAAACTCCTGACATGAGCTAGGAAAGAGGAGTCGGTGAGGCCGACCTGTCACCTGTGTGTGTTTGTGTAAATGTTTTAATTTTCTCTCAGAATATTTAAATTCAGATTATTTCGCCCCTCTCGTCAGTATTTGGGTCAGTTGTTCAAAGCAGTGTAAATGGACTGTGCCTTTGGGATGCTGGATGGAAACAGGATGAAATAAAGCAAAGCCGAACCTGTTGAACCACTAATGCAATTTGGCCTCTCCTATAAATATGTAATTATTGCAAAAAGAATAAATGTTTGCTCTTTTATTTGACCTATTCTGAAAAGGATTTTTTTTAACTTCTTTGGAGTGTAACTGTAGTGAAGACGCTTTCAGCCCAGATGCATGTTTTCATTTCAAACCGCCAGATGGAAGAATGACTACTGGACGTGACTTGTGACCTCAGAGCAACACTGTAAGACGCCGTTTCACACGCGAGCGACGCGAGCGGGCAGTCGGCGGGTCGTAGTTGGAGTTGCAGCTGCGGAGCTGTCCTGCTGTGTTTGGCTTCAACGTGTAAATTTCCAGTAAAAAAAAAAAAGTCTTTCAGAATAAAATGTTTCTATTGGTCATTTCATCTCATCACGTCGACCAAAGCAGATTAGTCACTTGGAATAAAGTACATTTGTGCTTTTAACTTGTTTTTCTTTCCGTCTTAAAGACAAAACTCTTTTTTCTGACTACATGTTCGTATGAGTGAAGCAACTTTAGAGGTTTAGGTCAGAGTCATAAGTCAGCTCAGTCCTACAGAGTCAGTTGTCTTATTTAGAGAAAGCTGTTTAACATTTGATCTTTATTATTTAAACATTTTATGGACTCAATGCATTAAAAAAATAATCGCTGATACTAAAAGTTTTTTGTAACTCCACAAGTTTATTTCGTTTCATTTTTCATATGCAAACTTTTTTTGGTTTTTAAAACATTAATTTACAAGTGCTTTAAAAATAGACACCACCAGAGGCCGCTATTTAGTAAAATAAGCACTTCAGTTTTTTAAACATTTCTTCTGAATACATTTTCATTTTTTCTTGGAGAAACAAAAAAACAACACTGAAATAAACTCGTCAAAACACAAAGAAAAACAGATGCGCATGATCTAAAACTACGAAAAAATATTTTCAATATCAATTGTATTCCTTTTTCTGGCCAAAAGTTAAACTGAAATTCTGTAATAAACAAAATGAACTTCTCTTTCTTTTCAATTCAATTCTTCACGTTGTGTATATATTTACAACTATTTCTAAGTCACCCTAAAACAAAATAAAATAAAGAGCTGAAAAAGAAAAAAAAAAACAGTTTCATTTGGTCTGTTCACGTTTCTTATCCAGGATACGAGTCGCAAACTTCAGGGATGCTCTGTCGTGTTCGAGGTTGCTCGCAGTGTCACAGACAGATGAAGAGCTCCGCCTCCTGGAGGAGAAACAGGAAGTGAGTCATCAGCACACTACAAATGCTTCAACAAAGCAATTAAAGGTTCATCGGTGGTTTGAGCCTCAAAAATGGGAAACTTCTTTGGTTTCTGGTGGAATTTCATTCATTTGTTTTAATTCATCACAGATTATATTATTTTCTCTCAGTCTTCAAATGAATTTTTCAGTTTAAATGCATTTGTAAATTGTGGAAATGTGTAGTTTTATTCAGTAAAGATTAACTGAATATAACATCACATTTTGTGAATGGATTTGATTCATATTTGATATATTTGTGGCCACTTCCCTCCTTAGAACGTTTAAAGTTTCAGATGATTTCATTTCTATATAATTAGAGGCAATAATCTACAAAAAAGTCTTGTTTCACATTCCTCGCTGTAGTTTTCCTTTGCGCCACAGGGGGCCGCTGTTGCAACGTTTCATCCTTTGCGGTGGAGGAGTTAAATCACTGACACGTGCACGCAGCGGTCAGATTTTGGTGGAGTTTGTGGGGTTGTTCTTTTGCTTTCAGCCAGTTGATACGTACGCTGGAGCTGGACTCGTTGTCAGCAGCCAGTTTTTCCACAACACGCGTTCTTTCACTGGAAACTTCCTTCTTATCTCTGCAAAGACAAAACAAGCCACATGAAACGACAAGGACAGTTCAGATTGGAGTTTTTTGTTCAAACGTGCTGCAAAAATACCCTT
>JAUESE010000057.1:15494559-15509488 GCA_032274725.1 Malacoctenus triangulatus
CCTCCCCTCTGCAGTTGAGTAGTTCCTCCTCTCCCTCGCTCCTCCACAGCTCCTCCCCTCTGCGCCTCCTTCTCTTCGCTTCTTATTCACCCATGTCTCATTTTTCGATGTACTTCATGTTCAAAGCTGCAAAGCTCATCCAGGTTGTAAAGCTGCACTCTGCAGGATACATTCATTGTAAAGTAATAAGTACTCTTATGCCACTACTTTTACAAGTTACACGTTAGTTACTGATTACGGTAACTGTTTGGTACAGAAGGTTTTCGCTGGCTTGTTGCTCGTTGAAGCGGCTGCAGAGCTGCTGTCTCTCTGTCCTCATTTTTAGCATTAGCATTGTCTTCATGAACAAGAAACTTTGTTACTATTCAGTTGAACTCCTGTTGATCGGACTTAAAGCGTCTCATTATACTCAAACTGACTTTGTACTCCTGACAGTAACATGATAAAGAAATTCACACTGAAATAGCGTTAGCATTAGCTTGTAGTTACTTTATTTTGAGGGTCAGTTTGGTTACTGAAGTTGCTGATTTCCCACTGCAGCAGTTGTTTGTTCATAAAACTTTATTTTTGATGGTTGGATGTTCGCTGTGTCGTCCAGGGCAACAGCAAGCCGCCTCCCCCTCTTAACCAGCAAGCGGAGCCGGACCAGGAGGAGCTGGACTTCATGTTCGACGAGGAGATGGAGCAGATGGCGCCCAGGAAGAACCAGTTCACCGACTGGTCGGACGAGGACGACTCGGACTACGAGCTGGACGACCAGGACGTCAACAAGATCCTCATCGTCACCCAGACGCCCCCCTACCTCCGCAAGCACCCCGCCGGCGACCGCACGGGCAACCACGAGTCCCGCGCCAAGATCACCGCCGACCTGGCCAAAGCCATCAACGACGGGCTGTTCTACTACGAACAGGACCTCTGGAAGGGGGAGGAGCAACCCGAGTGCAGCAAGGTGGGAGAAGGAAACGGAACACATCAGGATGACTTCAGGGTTTTCTCCTGCATGTTTCGTGTCTCTCCTGAGATTCACTGTTAGTGTAAAAGGAGGTTAAAGGGAACCTGGCCTGTTGGAGCAAGTCTGGGAGGTGTAGTTGGAAAAGGAGCCATTTGCATCGAACTGAAAATTTACATTGAACCAACATGTCTCGACAGGTCGGCTTGTTCATGAGCAGTTTCAGAGCCGGCAACAGCACGAAGCGCTCAGTTTTCACATTTACACAGTGTCAAAGGAAATAATCGAAATCCATCTGAATTAACTCTCATCCAGCCATTCAAAGATCGCTCTAAATCTGTTTCGTTTGTTCGTCTGTGCCTGTCTGCATCGTAAACTCACTCGTTAACAGATGCTGCAGCACAAAGCTCCTTTTGGCCTTCTCAGATCTAATTTCTTGCAGCTCCGGGAGTTTTATTTTTATATTTGTTTATATGTATTCAAAATATGTGTTTTCAACTTTGGCCTCCAAAAAAACCACGAATGGAGGCGTGAACTGGAGCTCGTGCTCGCCTTCAGGGCCGAACGCCAGGACACCTCCAGAAATGCCACTTAGCTTTTTGGGAAGTTGACCCAGTTTTCGACTCGAGACGCTGCAACATTCATTTCCCCGTCCCTGCGGCAGGAACTTTGCTGAAACATCAGACAGTGAGACGTATATGAATTTAGGAAAAGGGTTTTATATCTGTTTTAGCTTCAAATGTGGATATCACGTACACATGTTGAGTGAATCAAAAGATTTCTCTCTTTTAATAGGTAAACAAAATCGCTTCATAGCTCGTTTCGCTAAACTGAAACTAAAGACGGCTGCGCTTCAGATATTGTGTCTGAATCAAAATATAAAGCTCATCTCAGCAAAGTGCAAATAGCTTCAAGTAAATTGGGCGCTCGGTCTGTTAGCTGCTGCCAAATGCTTCACTAGCAGAAGGAAATTCAACCCGACTTCCTTCTGTGATGTTCACCGTACGAACTGCGTGTGACTTTTTCTCGACTGATTCGTCGGGATTTTACTTCATCGTTTGACGGAGTCTTCCTCAGCGAGCTTTCGTGGAGGCGCTCTCCTCTCCACCCGGCGCTGCTGTCTCTCCGACTTTAGGTCCGGGTGACGGAGCGGCCGGCGCTCACGCCGTGTGGAGCGCCACCAAAAATAAACGCACTATTTATCGCCCACTATGTGAGCCGGCGGAGCTCATGCGTGTCGCACAGCTGTTTCCAGAACTCACTGACCTGCTTTTTTTGGGGTGGGGGGTGAGGGGAGCTGCTGCGGGAGTGTATGGACTGACCCCCCCTCACTATAGGTTACAGCAAGTTATGTAACTTCACTTTAATAGAGAAGCAGACGTACGGGGAAATGTTGGAAGGAGGCGGATCAGATTACAGCTGAACAGATGCAGCACCACCAGAACTTCTTCAGAAGATGGAAATGTCGAATGTTTGTTCCGTTTTTTCTATTCTCGGAAAATAAACCAAGAAAATTCAAGCAATTCTTAAAATACAGACTGTTATGAGATCCAGTGTTGCCCAACCTGGGGTCCAGGACCCCTGAGGGCAACCTGGAGATCACAGAGGGACGGCCTGAGGCTTTGCTGTGGCCAAGATCACTAAACCAGACACTTTTATGCTTTTATTTTGAAGGCTCCCATATTTAAATAAAAAGGTTTAAGTTTGAAGCCACGAATTAAAGTTACTCGTTTTCACCTCTTAAATTATGACTAAAACGTAGAATATTTTGAATTGTATGTCATTAATCTTAAACACGAATGTATCATAGGTTTTACAGTAGATGTTGTGATATATTGCGTCCTACAAAACGTAAATATTGGAGTAAAATTCCTTAAAAGCTGAAAGTCCAAACGCCTTCCAGGCTGAATGAATGGCTGGTTTTGATGTCGTCAGCTGTTTGAGTGCTCAAAGGTCGCCGGTGAAGTCGCCTCATGTGGGAAACACCGCGCCTGAACACACACACACACACACACACACTCTCTCGCGCCAAGGCCACTCACCGCTCTCTTTCGCGCTGACATGCGAAGTTTAAAGTCCGCTGCACATCTGCGGTGTGTCACAGCGGCGTTTCTTCACTCTGTTATCAGTTCAAACAGCCGCTCTGAGGTCACTCTGTCACTCTGACGTGTCTGAGTGTGAAGGCTCAACCAGTTTGATCCGCGCTGATGAATTTATTGGCCTGCAGGTCAGATTTCAGACACTCGGTCACATGATCTGAAAATAGAGCTCCAACTCTTTTCTATCGTCTTGTTTCAACCACAAAACTACAAAAACAAGATAAAAACACTGAACTCTGACATCTATCAGGGTATAAGATTGTTTTCACAATGCAGACCAGGTTGTAAGCAAGCCGTGTTAATTGGGGTCAAATTACAAGCGCTGCCAGATGTTAATTCAAACTTTCTCTCATCTCACACGTGTTTTTTTTTCTCCAGCAGGAAGGTGAGAGCTTCAAGAAGCTCAGTGTCATCAGCAAAGACGAGTTCGACACCCTCGCCCCCAAAATGCCCATCGACCCAAATCAGGAAGTCCCGCCTCCTCCGATGGCAGGTCGGTCGTCCTGTTGATCAACCAATTCAGGAAGCAGTCTTATATTGATTATTAAGCAGTGTAAAGATGTTTGGTGTGTGAGTTTGTGTTGTTATTTCTCAGTGGACAGCAGCGCTGAAATGGCGCGTTCTCTGCCCAAAACGGTTCCCGAGTCCCCCGGCTCCCACCAACCTCGAACGCCGCGAACGCCTCGCACCCCCGGACGCCAGGACCCGAACAAGACGCCGCGTTTCTACCCCGTCATGAAGGAGGTCGGCGCCATCGACGGACAGGTGAGCGCCGTTTGCTTCGTGCTGCGTCTCCTCACAAAACACGGACGTGAGCGTTGGAGCTCCGCGCGGCACACGCTTGTCTGAGGACCTGCGGGCTCCTGACCCGGAGTCCGGCCCCTGTTTGGCTTAAATCGTGTCCTGCGCTCGTGCTCCAGATGCCGAGGAAGAAGAAGACCCGCCACAGTTCGAACCCTCCTCAGGAGGCTCACATCGGCTGGGTGATGGACTCCCGCGAGCACCGGCCGCGCTCCGCCTCCATCAGGTGCCACCACTCGTTTCTACTCACTTGAAAACACGTCTGTAAACATGCCAGGACACCGATTATTACTGACATCTGAGGGAGGGAGTTAAACAGGAAGGAAGTGAACATTCTGAGTAGATGTGTTACAACAAAAAAGAAGTGTACAGATGTGGTTGGTTCTGTCAACAATGACTTTTTCTTTCAAGCATTACTCATTTCCTGATGTGACTTTTGCCCCCCTGCAGCAGTTCTAATGCCTCTCCATCAGAGGGCGCTCCGTTGTCGGGGAGTTACGGCTGCACTCCTCAGTCTCTGCCCAAATTCTGGCATCCCTCCCACGAGCTGCTGAGGGACAACGGCTTCACCCAGCAGGGATACCACAAGTACCGCCGACGGTGCCTGAACGGTAGTGGAACGCGCCTCCGGCCCGGTTCAGTCTTCACGCGCTCGTCGCGAGTTCCTCGGTAATAATCAGGCGTCGCGTTGTTGTCGTTTTGTGCAGAGAGGAAACGGTTGGGGATCGGCCAGTCCCAGGAGATGAACACCCTCTTCAGGTTCTGGTCCTTCTTCCTCAGGGACAACTTCAACAGGAAGATGTACGAGGAGTTCAAACAGTGTGCGCTGGAAGACGCCAAAGATAACTACAGGTGAGGAAGAGCGGCGCCGCTCAGGAATCTGGAAATTACAGGGATGTGATGAATTAAAGTGTACTGGAAGAGCATCGAAGTACAAGAGCAGGACCAGTAAAAGTGCTCCAAAGATGGAGCAGGAGGAAGTAAGGGAGGAGGAGGAAGCATGGAAAAAGGGAGGAAGATGGAAGCTTGTGAAGAGGAGGAGAAAGAGGAAGAGGGAGTAAGAAGAAAAGAAAAGAGGAGGAGGAACAAAGACGAGGGAAAAAGGAGGAGACCATGTGACCTTCGACAACATGCTCTTTAAATCCATGTTAATGATGTGATTGTTTATCAGTGCTTCTTATAAACCTCTTAATCATCACCATGACTGCAGTCGGAGGTCACCTGCAGGGGGCAGCAGGGTGCGACCACCTCTCACATCCACTGTCTCACATTGTTGTGTATCTGCCAGAGGCGTCTTCACACACCTGCCAAACCCACATTCCTGTGTGAATCACACTGCTGTGTGTATATGTTCGTGTGTGTGTGTGTGTGTGTGGTTGTGTGTGTGATAAATCTGTCAGCTCTTTATGCAGCAGCTCGTCTGTGACGGCGATGTAAACGTTATCTGTTGGAAAGTCTCGCTGGACGATGTCCAACTGGAAATCGAGCGTCTCTTAATGAAGCCGTCAGACGACACAAACTGTCATTTGTTTACATGTTTGTGTGTTTTCCTGCCCTCGTCTGTGTCTGCAGGTATGGGCTGGAGTGCCTCTTCAGATACTACAGCTACGGTTTGGAGAGGAGATTCAAGTTGGATCTGTTCAAGGACTTCCAGGAGGAAACTCTCAGAGACTTCGAGAGAGGTAATCACCTCGCTCATTAACAGCAGCTGAGATTTTCACAATAAAATCACAGAAATTTTCTGAGAGTAGCAGAATAATATTTCTTTAATATTAATCACACAAAAAAAGAAATCCATTTTTCACATTGGGTAGTTTTTTTTAAGTGCAATTTAATTTTCAGAAGAAACTTGATGTTTATTTACACTCAGTTTTTCAGTTTTTTCATAAGTCAGCTTCCTGAAGCAGGAGGTGACATCGCAGAGGTTTGAGTTACGTGCTAAAACTTTGAGTGTGGGAAAGAAAACATGCGTCATTCTTCACTTTCTCTCGGCAGCACTGTGACATCTTGTTTTCCTCACTTATCTCCATCATTTTATCTCATCTCGAGTTTCCCACCACCTTCTTATTAAACTGTGGAGCCGTCTCACCTCCTGTCACACTCTGTTTCTGTGTCTCACTCCGGATCTCAAAGCAACATCACGTGAATCAACGTTGAAAATTCAAGCTCAAACTCGACAAACTGATTAAACTGAAAAAGTTTGTCAGAATGTTTATTAATCGTAATAAATATACATTATTACATAACAATTTCTTTTTCCCTGATTTTGAAACTTATGATTTTACACCCTAAAAAACAGTCTTAAATTGTTCTCATAATAATTTGGTTAAAAATTTAAATTTTTCACAATTTTTCCCCAAAATGTGTTGAAATGTGAAATTTAAAATCTTACAAAAATTTTTTTTTCTTCAAATATATCAGCTAAAACTAACAAGAGATTTACTGACCTGAAAATAAAATCAAAATGCGATTTGTGTCTAAAATAATTCTTAATCTTTAATTTCCCACCCTATAAATGACATGAAAGGGAACGTGGAGGATTGTTCGGTTCTGATCCTTCATGTTGTGCTGTGAGTGTCTTCAGGCTCTGCAGCAGTGTTGCAGTAAAACAAACAGAAACTCGGAGGTTCTTGCATCAGTTTACACGAGCTGAGTCGTGCCAACGTGTTTGTTCCCAAACCAGCTGATCCAGACTGAAAGCTTCATTCTTCTCTGGCTCGTTAAGCTGCGAGTTTATAGAAAGAACGGGAATAAAGGATTTAAGTCGATTTCTTAACCGATTTGAACACCGCCGGCGACTCGGTGGAGCAGAAACGAGGATTTCCAGTTTCCATTTAAAGTCTTCAGCCTCTTATTTCCAGCTGAGCGATTCTGGAGTTTAAAAGTTTCCCATTGACACTGGAAACCTGATAAGTCAGAGAAATGCAAAATATCTAAACAAACAACGTGAAGGAAAGGAAAAACACATTTTTTTTATTAGAACTCACTTTTTTTCTTCAGCTTTCAGCTGGAATTCCTGTTTTTCAATTATTTTTTTTCTCATTGTTTGAGTTTTGAAACTGAAATATGATTGAAAAAAAAACATGTTCACAGGCTGAAATTTGGTCAGACTGTCCTGATTTTTTTTCCCCCAATATTGTGTTGATGCGCCTTTGAACAAGCGCTCCAGCTCGTGCTGTTGTTGCTTCCTAACCATTGCGACCGTTGCCGTGACGCCGTGTCCATGTCCGTGTCCTGCAGGTCAGCTGTACGGTCTGGAGAAGTTCTGGGCCTTCCTGAAGTACTCCAAGATGAAGAACCAGCCCATCGACCCCAAACTGCAGGAGCACCTGTCCCAGTTCAAGAACCTGGAGGACTTCAGGGTGGTGGTGAGTGTGTGAGCCTGGATGTCACAGCTCTGCAGACTCTTCCTCCTCCTTACACCTCTAGAAAAGCTGCGATCTGTCGAGTAGAAAGGCTTAATTGAGCTTCACAGAAGTGGTCATGTGACGCGTGTTTTCCGCAGCCCCCGAGCGGAGAGGAGGGAGGCAGGAGGAGACGTCACTCGTCCTCGGCCGGGGACGAAGGCCGCCGTCGGCGCCATCCTTCCAACTCTACCTCGAAGCCCTCGCCGGCTTCCAAACCTGCCAACGCCGCCGGCGCCGCCACCTCGGCCGCCGCCGCCGCCGACCCCGCTCAGCCCAAAGACAACGCCCCCAAGTCAGCGACCGCAGCAGTGCCGCCGCCGCCAACCGCCCAGGGAAAGAAGGCCGACGCCAGAGCTCCCAAGAAGGAGGGCGGCGCTCCCAAAAAGTGAAGCGCCCCCTGCTGGGCGCGGGTGAGAAGCGGCGAAGACCGAAGCGGCGGGAAACGGCGACAGCAGCTGAGCGTTTTCGGCCTTTCTTGGCGGTTCTGGTTGGAAACGAGGCCGAGCGAGAGCGACTTAATTTTGTTTCTGTCGGCGCATCTCAGCCGGCCAGCGACAGGCAGCGAGTGAGCTTGAATCTGTTCGTTTACAAACACACACACACGCACACACGCACACACACACAGAGAAAAGAAATGCATTCCCTGCATTTTGCCTTTCACCCTCTCAGATGCCAAACTCCTCGGCGAGGCCACCGAGCCGTCTGAACTGTAATCTTCGTTTGCCAAGTTTCAAAGAGAGAAGCTGCTGCAGGTCGCTCCCGTTTGTGCCTTAACTGTGATTGGCCGCCACGTTGGGAGTCCAACATTCAGCTTCGTTCTTTTCGAATTAACGTCTTCCTAATTAGCGAATTTTTTTTTTTTTCGGAGGGTTTCAAACTGACAGCGCGTCCTGACACGTCTCGTGACAATCTAAATTTGTGAAGGACCTCTTCCTCCTCCTCCTCCTCCTCCTCCTCCTCCCTGGAGGCTGCTGCTCCGTTTCAGATGTTTTCGCAGACGCTGCAGCTACAAAACGAATAACGAAAACAAAAAAACTAACGATAAGAGAAATTTATCTGGGAAGCTTTAAAATCCTGTTTTACACCCCGAAGTCGTATAATTTATTGTTTCATTGTTTTTGTTTTTATCTCTCCATTTACTTGATTGATAAAATAGTCTTAGGTAATCATTGCAGTTGTTTATGGCTTTTTTTTCCTTTTTTTTTTTTTTTTGCTGTTGAATATCATGAAAAAAAAATGGGAATGTTTCTGCTGGAATAATGGGTGTGAGCTTGCATCATAAAACTACATTATATTTTAGCTTGACTTCATATTACGTTTGAGGCTTGGTGCTTTAGAGGCACTTTAATCGTTAACTTTCCTTCTTCGATGGACTTGAGAGGTTTTAGAGTTGAATTTTAAAGAAAAAAAATGTAAATACTATAAAAAATCATTTGCTATTCAATTATTCTTTTTCGATTTCAAGAAGTGATTTGTCGGTAGTGTGGTTTGAGTGTGTTTTAGGATTACGCAATGCATGTTAAAGATTGTAAAAAATGCAAAAAAATATAAAATATCATTTGATTTAACCAAGTCGTGTTGGTGTGATTTGTACCACTCTCTCTCGTCGCTCTGCGTTTGTTGCCGTCGGCTGTCGTGGAGTCACCGAGCCTGATCGGCAGGTTTTGGTTCCCAGCTGCAGTTTCTCTGGCCGTCACTCAAAACAACGTCCTCATGATCCCAGCTGTGGTGGATCTGTACTTTCTGCACTGACAGCAATTCTCCTGTTGACTTCCGACTGTGCAAACAAGCTCGGAGGAGACGGAGGACGTGTTGACGTGAAGCATGCAGCAGGACGGAACTGAGACCCAAAGAAGAGGCCAAAGAAAACTACCAAAACTGCAAAACTTAATGTCTTTTAAAAAGCAAATTTCAGTCTTGTGAATTTCAAATGGCAGAGAAAAGGAAATAGCATTTTTCTTTTTCTGCTGTAAAAGAAACAACGTCTCCAAATGAAAAAGTTGCGTTTGATTTCTTTCACATTGAGTGTGTTTTGCAACGTTACAGTCATAAACTGGACGAAAAAGCGAAGTGTCCGGTTGCAATATGAAACTGATGCAGGCGTGTGCTCTGCTGCCTTCACGTGTTCCTCGTAAAAATCGGAAGAAAAAAGTGAATCTCTGCTTGGTTTCCCACAAAAAGAGAAAAAGCTTCATAAATAAATCATAATGGCAGTCAGTCAAATGATGACGCTCTTCATATCCCAATCAGTCTGTGCTCCTATTCTCCCACATGATCATAAACTTTGGAAGTGAGAAAAGAAGATTTATAATACTAACGAATGTCCTATGCAGAGTGGTTGTCTCTCCCTTTGAGGGAGGAGCTTGGAGTAGAGCAGCTGCTCCTCCAAAGAGACCAGATTACCATGCTTCCACACCTACGGACAATTTAGAGTCCCTGATTGACTTCATGTGTGTGTTTTGGATTGTGGGACGAAGCCAGAGTATTTGAAGAACTAACACACCAACAGGAGAAAGGTCTGAAGTCTGCAGCGAAAGGCCCCATCTGGGTTTGAACCCCGAGAGTGCTTATGTCTTCACTTCTCTGTGGGCCAAATTTGATTTTAGCAATTTTTATTTCTTAGCGTTGTTTTAATTAAATTATTAATCAGCATCAGTGAAAATATTTAATGGTAACCATACATGTAGAGATCTTTTCAACACGCAAAGCCCTCAGCTCCCTGCTCGTACGTCCAACGGTCGTTCAACCGGTGGTTCCCGGCTGTCTGACAGAACGTGAACGCAGCATCTGTTCAGGGGCGGGTAGGCGCTAACTGAGCAGTATGGCGGACGATGGAGACAGTTCGAGCGGACCAGTGGACGCGAGTGGTGGGCAGGGGGCAGCGGAGGAGTCAGACGGGCTCGGCCTTGGCGGCATGTTGCTGGATCTCGTTATCCTGGTCCTGGTGGTGGCCTTGTGCGTGGCGGCGTACCGGCGGTGGAGCAGGCGGCTCGGCCCCGACGCGGCCCAGGGCGACGAGGCCTCGGCGCTTCCCAAGATGCGGAGACGGGACTTCACTCTGGAGCAGCTGCGGGAGTACGACGGGCTCCAGAACCCCCGCATCCTGATGGCCGTCAACATGAAAGTTTTCGACGTGACCACCGGAAAAAAGTTTTACGGAAAAGGTGAGGTGGACAGCGGGTGCACAGTCCACC
Organism: Malacoctenus triangulatus; assembly: GCA_032274725.1. Classification (NCBI taxonomy): domain Eukaryota; kingdom Metazoa; phylum Chordata; class Actinopteri; order Blenniiformes; family Labrisomidae; genus Malacoctenus; species Malacoctenus triangulatus. The sequence goes on from JAUESE010000057.1 coordinate 15,505,010, forward strand.
CTCCACTCGCTCATGGAGTGGGTCGTTAGCCGCCAGCGTTGCCGGCTTTGTGGTGTGTTGTCCTGGATCAAAATTTGGGCGCAAACCGTTACGGTTAGCATTAGCTTCCTTGGCTTTGTCTGTGCGTTTTGAATGGGATGCTAAGCTGCAAGCTAACTTAGCATGACTGTTTTGGAGCCTTTTGAGGTTATTCTACCACGTTTAAACTTCAAGATTTACGTGCAGGTAAAACGTGTGGCGGTTGTCGTGAAAGTTGCCCAGATGTGGCGGGTTTGACGAGCGAGCTTTCGATAAAGATAGCCGGCTAACAATAGCCTGTTAGCGCGCTGACGTGACAGACGCTGCACCGTCTGGCTGTCTGACTCTGGAGCCTCCGCTTGTTTACAGTGATGGGACTCGGTGCCGAGACATTATTGACTTTTTCCTCAAAATATCAACCTAAGCACTCATAGAAACGCATGCATATAAAAAATTATACCCATGACTGTTTAAAAAAGAAAGTTATAAATCTTTCATATCAAAACTTTCAGTTTAGCAAAAGTAAACCTCAAAATACAGCATTCATATTCAAGGGAATGTTTCCAAAGTCTAAGAACTTGCTAAAAATCACGTTTTATACATCTTGCAGGTTTAAATGCCTGTAGGATGGTTCCGTTTCTAAGTAGATTTAAGTGAATTTTGTCATGTTGACACATTTCAATCTCTATACAAAAAGTGCTTTTCTTTTTTAAAGAAATAAATGGTACTCTAAATATGATTGTTTGGACACACTGTACACATGTGTGACATGGATGTAGTATTTCTAGGCTAGGGTTTGTGTGTAGTAGATCTGGACAGACATGTTGACACAGTTTTATCGTTTCACCTCTGCTCTCTAACATTGAAGGTACATTGAAAACATAACTCGAGTTTTAAAAGCCACTTCAATACCATTGAAACATTTTTAGGTTGAGCTTGAAAAAATGTATAAAATAAATTTGAAGGCAGAATATGAGAATCTGAGGGAGAGAGAAAATGTCACTGGAACTGAATGGATCTATAATTTGGGATTTACCAGCTCTGTTAATTATATATCATTAAAATGTCTTGCAGCTTTCTGAAATCGAGTCAAGCAACCTAAAAACTATTCTCAAAAATCTGTGGGTATTGAAAAGTTTTAGAAGAAAGCTTCAATGTTTTGACAAACAAACCAGAAAAAGCCCCCACACAGGTGCACTTTGGAGCTGATTCTGGGGGTCTGACATAGTTTAACCGCCCTGTCCACATGTTGGTTAAATATTTTGCTGACACGTTAAAACCAGGAACTCCCATTTCGAGCCACTTGCTCTTTTTTTAAAGGCACAAAAATGAGCAACAAGCTCCACATTTCTTCCTCTGGCTCCCAGCATGATTCAGCCCTTCGGCCTCCCGTCTGTGGAAGCACGTCGAGCCGGCCGCTCAGCATTTTCTCCCACTTGGCCGACTCGCTCGTCAGCTCTGTAATAAACTATAATTATTCAAACGCGCTCTCAGCAGGCTCCTGTGTCACTCTGCGATCCTGCTCTGGCTGCGCTGCCGCGCAGAGCAGGCCTGAACGAGGCCGGCGCCTCCATCTGCAGCACAGTGACCCGCTGACTGAGGGGGGGGGGCGCTGACTGAGGCCCACTGTGCAGCAGGACGCCTCCTATCTGCCGCTCTTCAGGGCCGGTCTTCAAGCTGATGGAGCGGAGTGGCGCTGATTCAATAATTCCAATCGTATCAGTGCAGAACTTTACCTGCTTATTGTTTGATTTGATATTTTTAGCAAAACTTAACGAAATCTTTCATGATTTTTCTGAAGCCTGAATATTCTTTTGACACTTCCACAAATCTTCAATCCTGCATTTCATATTTTATTTCCACTTTCTTGATCTTTGACCCCTTTTTTGATTCTTTGCTACTTTCTGGATGCTTTATGTGATGCATTAGGAGTGATGTCTGTGTGCTTTGGCCTGAACATTCATGTGAGAGGAGGTTTGCAGGTTTTATCTGTGAAATTGCGGTTGTGTAAGGTAAGAGCACATCTAATCTCTGAGGTGATAAGGCGCTCTGCTTCATGGGTGATTTGACGCCTCTTTCAACAACTCGAGCTGCTGTTTTTTTAAAAAAAAGCCTCTCTCTCAGTGGCCCGTTTAGCAGAAGAAGAAGAACCTGGATGGCCTGCAGGGTTTTCACATGCTCGTCAGATGATGAAGTGCCTGGAAATCGACGGGAACACAGAGGATCACAGGGGACGCCTCCGGGTGTTCGCCTGAGACGCTGAACGAAATGGAGTCGGATTGAGGCCTTTGAAAAGCTGATATCAAACTCATGAGCAGAAATTAGAGTGTAAACTGTTATGTCACTGGATGATGGCTCCCTTTGGTCTGCACAGCTCCCATAGACGGAGGTTATCGAAACGCAAAGTGAAAGGCTGAAACGAGACAAATGTGGAAAAATAAGGAAACGAGCCGTTGCTTTGTCGGTGGTCCTGTTCGCTCTCGAACCGAGTTTTGGAAAGAAACGGAGTTCACGTGTTTTCAGGACACGAATGATCACGAGACGAACGAAGCGAGCATAGAAATTCTTGGAAGTCGTGACGCTGGATTTCTTCATCAGATGTTGTGATGTGGGTTGCTGAAGGCAGAGAGCACAGTCGATCAAAATGTCACTGAGGGGACAGTTGGTGTTGGACCACGTCGCTGAGCTCGTTCCTGTTGCCAAGTGAGATCTGGAGACGCAAATGTTGATTCTTCTTTCTCCAATAAATAGTCTCATTTTAAAGATTCTGCTTAGTCATCGTCAACAATCCCTCCTCAGAAAACGAACAACTCTGATTTTGGAGCGAGATACTGGTTCCATGGAAAAGATTTTAATGTGAAAGTCACAAGATTTGAAGGTTAAAACGTGTATTGCTGGATTGTTTCTGCACATTTTCTCGACCCTGTAAAAGCTTGAAATGATTTTCATGCTCCTCATCCTCGCCTGCCGTCTCCGTGTCTCCGTGTCCCTCAGATGGTCCTTATGGCATTTTCGCGGGCCGGGATGCTTCGAGAGGCCTGGCCACCTTCTGCCTGGAAAAAGACGCCCTGCGGGACGAGTACGACGACCTGTCCGACCTCAACGCTGTCCAGATGGAGAGCGTGAGGGAGTGGGAGATGCAGTTCATGGGTGGGTTTCATCCGACAGCGGAGAGGTTTCACTCGCTCATCGATTCAGTTCAGATTTCACAGCTTTTATTGATCGAATTTCTGCTGGTCTGAGAGGCCGAAACTCCTACACAAGATCCAGTTCACAACGAAGTCACTTAAAAAATTAAAGCAAAATATAAAGCCTTTATTTTCATTGTTCACCCAACATAAAACAGGTAGAGGTGATAAATCCGGCCCCGCCCTCTAACTCATAATTCCGAGTTGGAGGGAGAACCGGGATGGATCGCGGACGCACCGTGAGTCTTCACTGACATCTCGTCTCCTGCTCCGCTTCCTTCCAGAAAAATACGATTACGTGGGCCGGTTGCTGAAACCCGGAGACGAGCCGTCGGAATACACGGACGAGGAGGACATCAAGGACCACCTGAAGCACGAATGAGCGGTCCCACCACAACGACCAAAGCCTGGAGCCCCGAACAGCTGCGACACACCGCTCCCCCCCCCCCACACACACACACCAGACCCTCTCCTCCTCCTCCTCCTGCCTCCTCATCGATCGTCCCACCACTCCCTCCTCCTGCCTCGCCCCCACCCCGACAAAACCCTCCAACACTCCCCCCCCCCAAATCTGTCCAGTGTCGCAGCTGTTAAAAAAAGGGGGAGCGGGACTTGCGTCTCGGCGCTGCCCAGACCTTCCTCCTCCTCCGTCCCGCAAAGATTAGTGAACCCGAAACCTTCGACGCCAGGCAGCGTCGGCGAGGAGGGCGGGGGGGGGGGCGGGCGCTGAGAGGGGCTCGTGCCATTACCTGAAAACAAAAACCCCAAAATATTTAAAGTCGTGTGCTGACGCGGAGGCGGGAGGAGGGGGGGGGAGCGCGATGGCCGTGCAGGGTGGAGGCTGGTCGGAGGCGGTCGCCGGAGAGACACTTTGGTCTGAGCTGCTCGGTGGATCGGGGGGGGTGGGGGAGTGGGGGGGGGAAGCAGGTCTCTCTCTTTTTATCTTTGGTTTCGTCACGTCGCAAACGAATCTGCTTCAGCTTCGGACAGCTTCTCAATCAGTCACTTCTGTTCTGTTCTCGCTCCTTCGCTCCGACGGTTCCCCCTCCTGCCACCTGGGAGGGCAGCGCTGTGGCCTAACCAAAGGCAACGGACAGGGGGGGGGGCTTGCATTTTCCTGTTGTGTTTTGTAGTGTATGCACTACTAGTTTTCTTCGTTTGTCACCATGTGATTGTACTTGTTGAGTAGCATTAGAGGGTTGGTGGGGGTGGTGGTGGTGGTGTGGGGGGGAGGGTACACTGCTGGTGAAATGCCTCCCAGCATAACAACAGC
>JAUESE010000057.1:15555541-15566190 GCA_032274725.1 Malacoctenus triangulatus
CACACACACACACACACACACACACACACACACACACACACACACACACACACACACACACACACACACACGTAGACTTTTACTTTGTCAGCAGCAAAAGAAAGATTTCTTCTCTCATTATGTCTTTGTTTTTGTGTCCTCAGTTTCTCAGGACGTGTGCGGATGTCTTCAGGCTGCTTCCCTTCTTGGTGTTCATCATCGTCCCTTTCATGGAGTTCCTGCTTCCTGTCGCTCTCAAGCTCTTCCCCAACATGCTGCCGTCCACCTTCGAGACACAGACAAAGAAGGTGATCAGGACCGGCCGATTAATCGATACTGAAGCTTTGCCCTGCAGGCGAGATGCATGAGGTCCTTCAGAGGCGAGAACAGGAAGTTATTTGACTTGGGCGGCGGTGAAACTTGTGTTTTTACAGGAGGAACGTTTGAAAAAGGAGCTGAGGGTCAAACTGGAGATGGCCAAGTTCTTGCAGGACACCATCGAGGAGATCGCTCTGAGGAACAAGGTCGCCCAGGACACCGTGACCGAGGAGTTCTCCACCTTCTTCCAGAAGGTCAGTGCAGTGCCTGTGTGGAGGTAGAAAGGAGCGTTTCATAGTATTGGTGAACATCAGTCGTTAACTCTGATTGTTGACACTGTTTCTTTGTTGCTCACTGTTGTAACTCGTAGATCCGAGACTCCGGCGAGCGTCCCAGCAACGAGCAGATCATCAAGTTCTCCAAGCTGTTCGAGGACGAGCTCACGCTGGACAACCTGACGCGTCCCCAGCTGGTGGCGCTCTGCCGCCTCCTGGAGCTCCAGTCCATCGGGACCAACAACTTCCTCCGCTTCCAGCTCATCATGAAGCTGAGGGCCATCCGAGCAGACGACAAGGTACAGAACAAGCTTTCCTGATGTTTGATCTGTTCACACTGGTGGGGAGATCGTCTTTTTTACAACGCGTGTGGTCTTGGTCCAGCTGATAGCTGAGGAAGGAGTGGAGAGCCTGAATGTGAACGAGGTGCAGGCAGCCTGTCGCGTCCGAGGGATGAGATCTCTGGGTGTCACGGAGGATCGTCTGAGGGAGCAGCTCGGCCAGGTGGGAATCGCAAGAAAACCGACACAACTTCTGATTACTTCCTGTGATAAAAAGCATCACAAACTGCTTTGTTTGTGTTTATTTCAAAGTGTTTGGAATTGGAAATAAAGTGTTAGTATATATGTTTATGCCAGCATTGAAGTGTGTCTCTTCTTGCTCTGGCAGTGGTTGGAGCTGCACCTGAACCAGCAGATTCCCACCTCCCTGCTGCTTCTGTCTCGTGCCATGTACCTGCCCGACACACTATCTCCTGCCGACCAGCTGAAAACTACGCTGCAAACACTTCCTGAAATGGTGGTATGTCATCGATACAGGCCGGCAAATGTCAAACTTTTTCATTTTTTGTCAATAAAACTTAAGAAAATACAATCATTTTACTCCTCGTGGCCTTCAAATCATTGAGAAAGTCGACTCCGCTCTCCTCTTGCAGACCAAAGAGGCTCAGATGAAGGTGGCGGAGATGGAGCTCACCAAAGTGGACAACAAGACCAAGGTGGAGACGACGCTGCAGGAGGAGGCGGCCATACGCCAGGACAACAAGGACCGGGAGATGGAGAGGCTGGCGGACGCCGTCGAGAAAGCCGAGCTGGAAGCTGAGCGCGTGATGCGTGAAGGGGCCAAGGCAGCGTTGGCGAAAGCTGACCTGGGAGCACATTCTGAGACACTGAGGGATACAGCGCCTGTCATCGAGAGCATCAAGGTAACGTTCAACTTACTCTCCATTTCTGCCGCGTTCTCTTTGTCCTTTCGTGAACTTTAATGTCTGTTTATGAGATTTGCATCCTTTTTAGGTGTTATCGCCATACCAGAAACATGATATTCCGATTTAAAGACACAGAACATTAAATCTTTTGCAATAACTCTAACTACCATATAACATGTTTGCAGATGATACGTCTGTTTCTCATTGAGTCGTTTGTATTCCAACTGTTTTTCTGTCACCTCTGACTTGTTGCCGCCTTCTCGTCTCACTCTGCACCTCACAGTTTGAGCAGTGGCAGAAGTTTCTGCGCTTCCAGGTTAGCTCGACTGACGCAGCCTCCTCCTAGAACGAAACCCCCGACACCAGTTCTTCCCTGCACGCAAACCATCTGGTCCCTTGTTTCTCTGAGCGGAGCCAGATGTGGGTCAAACTGCACTTTCGCGTGATCCCCTGACGTTTCTCCTTCAAACTCGAATATGTCTGAAATTATCGAGTTTGTGAGAACGACATGAGTGACGTTGACGTCGGCCTCCGGAGAGTCACATTTGGTAAATTAGAGGAGAAGAAAAAGAGCCAGAAAAAAACACAAAACGTTTATATTCGTGTTTCTGGTGTAAATGAAAAGCAGAATGAATGAGAAACTGCTGTGAGAACCAGAAACTAAAGATGTTTACTTTCTTTATTATTTATAACCAGTCAAGCTGAACATGACAGCATCAATTCTGAGACTGTGCAGCAATAAAACTAAATGGGGGAAAAAACGTTGAATAATGTCAAAAATATGGAAATATAAAAGAGAAAAATAAAATGAGAGGGAACCTATTATAATAGAATGTGGGAAAAAAAGAGTTAAATACTGTGTAATTGTCCAATTAGGCGAATACTGTCGAATATAATCAAATAAATTATGATGGAATAAAATTCAATTGAATTCAGTTGTTTAGCTTAGCTTAGCACAAGTACAAAACAATAGAGTTTATTGAGATGTGATAGAAAACATGAGAATAGAACTCATTCACACAGTTCCAAACAAATCCATCCGTAATTTAGCGTCTAAAGTCGTTGTTTTTTCTACATTTTCTGGAAAACAAATGGTGTAAAAAAACAGTTTGACCCACGTCTGTTGGGACTTCCTCCTCCTCCTCCTCTGTCCCCTGTCGGCCCCTCAGACAGTCCGACCCGGTTCTGTCCCTCCTCTGACCACCTCCGTAGCTCCTCTCCATCATGTGGTGTTGCTGAGCAGAGTTTCTCCCCGTGTCCTCTCCAGCTTCCTCTCTCACCAGTCGTGTGTTTCTCTTGATGTTGGTTTATATCTAACACACAGTTGGGGAAGTTTTAGACCTACTTGTGAAAGTCACTGGGTAAAATGGTGATAGAAGACAGACTCAATCTGCTGGTTTGGGTCTTGTGACATGTTGGTGTTTGTCTGGTTTCGGCACAGATGTCTTAAATCTTAACGTTGCGTTCCAGGGCGAGGAGATCACCAAAGAGGAGATCGACATGTTGAGCGACGCCTGCTCGAAGCTGAAGGAGCAGAAGAAGCTGCTGACGCTGGAGAAGGAGGAGCTGGAGGAGCTGAAGGACGACGTCCAGGAGTACAACGAGGTGCCTCACGGGTCCAAGACGCTCCACTTGGTGTTCGACTTTCCGCTGTGTGTTTACTTTGTTTAGAGCATGTTGTGTTTGTTCAACAGGATCTGGAGGAGATCAAGAAGGAACTGTCGAAGACGGGTCAGGAGAAGGCTCTGGAGGAGTCCAAGGCCAGCCAGCGCCTGTCCAAGAGGGTCAACCGCATGATCGGACGCATCGACAAGATCATCCTGGAGCTGGAGAAGGACAAGGTCATCCTGGACGGGCAGGTGGACAGCGGGGCCACGCCTCCTGTCGGGTGAGTGGCAGTGACCGTCGATGACTCTCCATCAGCACCGACAAACACATACAGGAAATAATACCACCACACAGCACTGTTACCCCCAGTCGCTTTCACTACTGCTCCGTTTTAAGTGTTTCCTGTGTAGCACCAGGGAACAGAGGAAAAAGATGAATAGATTAATGCTAAATAGCACAATTCAAATTAGCTACTGAGAGTTTTACTTTGAAAATAACAAAGATGAGATGAATATCTGGAGGCAAAACACTAAAGAGGAGCCAAATGTTCCATTTTAAATCTTCTTATCTTTGATTATAACTCAAATTTTCTTCTATTGGATGATTTCTACATTTTCTGGACTCAGAGATTCAGTTTCTAGAATAATAAATTCAAAATTCGTCATAATAACTAGAGAAATGTGCTTTGTAGGATGTGGCTTTTTGGTATAGTGGACGGCATCATAGTTGCTGTTTTCATTGCTTTCGCTTCGTGACGCTCGTTCCTCCATCAGCGTTTGATGTGCTGCACATCTGTGTTTGTGAGCTAGTTGTTGTGAGCTTCAGCAGAGGATCATAAACGCAACACATCCGATTACAACATACATGACTGTTTTTGTTTACGTTAAAACATTTGATGATGGATCGTTTATTTCACCCTTTCATGACATGAAGCTGTGAAATCATCTTTGTATCAGTCAATCTTCATCATCTTTTCTTCATCTTCATCATCTTTTCTTCATCATCTTCATCCTTCAACTTCTTTCACTGTAAAATGTTGGTGGAGATAAAACAAGAAACGGTTTCCCTTTGAAAACAAAACAAAAAAAAACAAAAACAAATTAAAGCCTGAATTTGTTTTATTCAACGGTCCAAATTCAGTTTCTAACCGCTGTAAAATTTTACAGATTATTCTTTACTAAATATAGCGATGCCACCAGGTAAGCCAGTCAGAAGTCGCCATCTGCTTGCTTGCTAACATCGCATCGTGATTTGTGCCATCCCCCCCCCCCCCCCCCTCACCAAAGCGCTGCCATTACCTGCTGAGCTTTTAGACCAATGAAATCACTTCAAACGCCGTCACGTGAGCCTCGCCGTCTGATTTAACGCGTCTAATATGGTCGTTTTTAGAATTTCACCAAATCTGAACACGCCGACGCAGAAAGCTCCAGCGGGCTTTCAGCCGTGCGGCTCGTCAGGTTTGAGCCCCCCGAATGTTTCCAAATAACACGATTGATGAGACTAATTCTGATAGTTTACGGCTCCGTCGTGTAGCTGTGAGTGTGTACCGGCTCTGAGAACAATCAAGCATACTGCATTCAGCATCAATGAACCTGTTCTCCAAATTGAACGCCGCGCTGGCGTTGGAATCGAAGCCCGGGATCGGTGTGATCGGTGTGACGTGGGAACCTTGGATGCAGCATGCTGACGTCAGAATTCTCCACCGCATTTTACGCTCTATTCGGAGCGGTAACTGTTTCCTGTATGCAGTCTGTTCTACACCTTCAGGGAGAACCTGATCAGCATCGACGAGCTCATCGGCGTCATGCGGCAGATCCAGAACATCCCCGAGCACAAGCTGCAGAGCATCGCCGAGGCGCTCGACGACAACAAGGACGGCAAGATCGACATCGACGACGTCATCAAAGTAAGCGCGACGCCCGTGACGCGACCCGTCAGGTACTTTTACGTTTTCGGGCATCACAGAGAGATTTGTGTTCCTCATCGACAGGTGGTGGAGCTGATCGACAAGGAGGACATCGACATCTCCACCACGCAGGTGGCCGACATCATGGTGATGCTGCAGAAGGAGGAGAAGCTGATGGAGAAGGAGAAGGCCAAAGAGAAAGCCGAGAAGGAGCAGGCAGCCACTCGCAACAGCTAACTCCTCCTTTTCCCTTTTCCTCCTCCACCGTGACAGGAAACACTTGAAGAAAACGAAACGAAACAAAAAAGAAAAAGTCATGCGACGTTTGTCTTGGCTAACGTTGAATGCCTGGACAGAATGAACCTGCTGCCTTCAGGGACGCTCTGGAAAACGGACAATTTAAAAATCGGAAGAAAAAAGTCTTTCTTCGTTAAAGATGCACAAGAATCAAAACTATCATGTTCAACTTTTCAGGACTGATCGCGTATTACAAGTTAATACTTAATTATGTGTAATTTTACTCAAATATTTATCGAGAACGCAGAGACGAGGAGTTCTCACCGCTTAAAGAAATGAAAGATGCAGCGAGGAGGAGCGCGGTTGGGGAGGGGAAGCGTAGGAGGAAGATTCAACACTGAAGGTGAACCGTCTTTGCCTTTCATTTCATTCATCGTCACAGAGAAATGAGGGATCATTTCTGGACTCTTTGCACAGTGAACATCATCAGCGTCATTCCATTCACCTTGACTTTTCTTTCAGTCACGTTTGTCCGTCCTGTTCGCTCATCGTACAGCAAATTTTTTTTTTTTCCTGAATTGTATCTGGACAGGTAGCGTAAAACTGGCTCTCGAAGGGTTAAATGGTGGCTGCAACCAAAGACAGACAAAAATAAAAACATCCGTTTGTTTATCGTAGGTTGATTCATCCTAAAAACGAAGCAGCAGTTCTATTTTTTTAGCATTCCTTCTAAAATCAACAATGTTTCATGATTAAATACTGTAATTTATTGTTTTTTTTTTCTACTTATTAGCAACTTTTGTTTGGATTAATATTTCATCGCATTTTAGTGCAGCTCGTCAATAATCTTCTTTGTAAAGTACCAAAGTTGCACTGTGGCACATTTAGTAACTGGTTTGTTTGTTTTTTTAACAAAAAATACCAGTTAATCCAGTTAACACTGACTGAAATGCATCTCAATAAGTAAAGTTGGAAGAATGTCCGTATAATTTTAATCACGGCACAAAAACATATAATATTTCAAGCATTTTTCAAATTTGCTTTCCTGAAATTCTTTAGCTCGAAAGTCAAAAAAAAAAAATTGAAAAAAATCTGAATTTTTTTCCCCAATTCTTTACTTTTTAGGGTGTAAATATTACAATTAGATTAAAAAATGCTTTGACATAAAAAAAATACATTTTTTCTCATTTAAAGAGATGCGTCTGTAAATGATGATTAAAATTCATATATTTTCAGACAAACCCACTAAAACCAAACTTTTAGTTGAAGGTTGGTTGTCTGGTCGGCGGCTGGAAGTGTTGATTTGTTTGTGTCGAGTCGAGTCGAGCGTTATTTTGATGATAAGCGAAGTGGCCTTCTGATGATGCAGGTGTTTCGATATTGTTGTGTATGTTTATTATTTTTCTGACTTAATTTTTTTTTAGTTTCTGAGATCGAAAACATTCGGAGGGATTTGTGTTGCGTTAGAAACAGATTCCACGGGACGAAGCGATGATGTTCAGGTGAAACGTGTCGAGTTGTTTTTTGTATGTGTGTGTCGCACACTGCAGAGCAGCCCGGTGGCTGTGTGTTGTCTGGACACACAAACAGTCAGAAATGCACAAAATGGCACTGAAAGCACACAAAGATAATACAAACATGAACAACAAAACACTTAACGTAAAAAGATTCACATACAAAAAAAGCTCAATTGAACTAAGATACGAACAGAAGTGTTAATTTTAATGCTAATTCTCAGTATGATTAAATTCCACTTTGGGGTTTTTCTCCCTCCACACGTCGGGATTGTTTTCGACTCTTCGCAGTGTGAACCGTCGGTGTTGCGTTGTCATGGCGTCGTGGACGGTGTGAACCTCCTGTGTCGGGTCGCGGCGAGCTGGTGCTCCCTGTTTTGTTTGGCCCCCCTGTGATGAGGGGAAGCCCCCCGAGTGTAAACACGGCTGACAGAGTGGTCCTTGAGATAACGCTGAGTGGACGGCGCCCCCACTTTATCCCCTTCCCGGAATCGGCCCGTCAGCCGTGATGAAGACGCAGTTTGGTCCCGGCTGGCGCGGCGAGGGCTCCGCGCTGGCCTGGGATCAGTCAAGGTGACGGGCGGCGGGTAAACAGCCGCCCCATACATGGGCTCCACTGGAGGGTTGTGTTTAGCTTAGCGACGCGGTGCCGGGACATGGCATGCTCGCCGCCTGCATCGATCAGCCCGCAGTGTAAACACGTCCCGGCAACGTTGTGACAACGTCTCCATTACACTCGGCCGCGGGAGAAAGTGTTTGTGTCTGCTCGCGCCTGAGCGGCCCGCCTCAGGGGGGCGCTGTGAGCGGGAGCAGAGCTGCAGCTGCTCTGGAGGCAGAGAGCCGTTAAACCAAAAGTCAGTGTAGAGTTCAGGGACAGAGCAGAGTTTGGAGTCACAACCCTGAATCATTGTTAGCTGATATTAGCGATGCTACGTTGCTAACACGCAGCCACATTGTGTCTTTCTTAACCTTTTTTTCTCAGTTGCTAAATATCAGAAAGTTCTGTCTTATTCACTTCCTGTCATTTTCATACTTCACAAGTGAGACGTTGAGCTCAGTTGGATGAGACATCACTGAGACGACTGAGGGAAACTGGCTAACTGTGTAGCCAAGTTTAAAAAAAAGTTTAGATCAGTGTTAGAAAAACTAAATTTTTGGTTTAACTCACTTGACAACACACCCCAAAAACACAAAACCCCACAGGGACTCGTGTTCAGCGTCCACCTGACACGCCGTCCTCTGTGGATCTCTGAGGAGCTGAGCTGCAGGCCTCGTGCACTTAAAGAACAAACACGTAGCCCAGTAATTCATCTATGCATCATGTAACTTCTTTTCTTGAATGAACTTATTCAACTTTTTTCCCCCCTGAGTTTGAAACACGTGAGTTCAGCCTGTAATGTAGAAACACACCTGCCAGTCAGGATGTAAAGGCTTGTTCTCGTCGCCGGTGGGCTGCTTAAAGCTGATGTTTTGCACAGACTTTTTTGGAACGGGTCCTTTTAACCACTGAAGAGATGCTTCTTGTTGTATGATATATATATCTATATATAAAGCGGTATGTTTTCTCTATTTTCTGAAAGTAACATCTATATCGAGCGATAAGAAAATGCGCCCGTAAGCAGGAATCTTCTGACCCTGCGAAGAACTAAATTTAAACGCGTTTTGAACAGAAATGCAGCCGCCATCAGAAATCTTACTCTCACGGTGCGTTCAGGAACAATCCAAAGTTTTTGCTCCGCGTGAGCTGCACATTGCGTCCAATGTCTGCGCGAATGTTCGCGCTTCGCTACTTTTTTTTCTGCCTCTTGGACTCACAAAACCTCTTGATGCGCACAATGGTTTTTTTTTTTTTTTTAGCTACACATGCTTTTGTCTTTTTTTTTTTTTTTTTTTTGACGCTATGCAACGTCGCCACCTTCAGGCTGCACTTTGGTTTCTTTCCGAACGCACAGTTCACTTGATTCTTTGATAATTTCCCCATCCTAAAAAAAACATAATAATGTTTCTGGAGTTTTATTTTTTGAAGAATAACAAACCAAAATAAGATAAAATAAAAAACAAGACGATAGTTGCAGTTTACTAGAAAAATATCTTACTTGATAACTTTATGTTTTGGTAATTAGATTGAAAAGAAAATGATTTAGTCAGTGACTCAATAAAAAAGTGCGGGAATAGCCGACTTGAGTTTGTTTGGAATAACTTTCTTGTTATTTATTTATTTATTTAATCATGTTTCCCTTTTTTTTCTTTTCTTTTACCTCGATGAGGAAACGTTCAGGGCACGATGCTTCCGGGTGCTGGCTTTTTTTCCCCCCCTGATTTTAGTTGAACTTGAATTGAATGTATAATTTTTGTTTTTTTTGTGTTCTTTTTAACACAAACTTTGTGTTGATGTAAAACTGCATCGTAGAATAAATTGTGAATAATCTTGTCTTATGTTTTTGTTTGGTTTTTGTTGATTTCTTTAAAACTTTAGAGAGAAAAACAATTCAGAAAAGGACGAATCACTGAAACTTCAGGTGGAACAACGTCTACTTAAATGTTTGTGTAAATACATGTTTATATAGGAAGTGTTGTGCAGGATGGCTTACAAAAAATATAAATAATAATACTAAAATATTATTGCTACGACTAAGAAGTGCAACAATATTACAAACAACCATAACAAAAACATGATTATTATCCTAAAAAAATCCAGCATTACTCTGGAAATAATTTATCCTACTGTTCTTATTCTTTCTATCATCTTCTGTTTTTTCCCATCCCATAATATCCTTCTTGCTCACCCCCTCTTTGCTGCCGTTCCAGGCTTTGTGTGTCATTCCTCCCTCACTGGCTCTTTTTTCTGTCGTTTGTCATCCTCGCCCTTCATTCCTGCGTCCTGACTGTCCTCGCCACACTCGCTGCCTCGCCCCTCTGAGCCGTCGTCCGCCGCCGCCGCCGGAATGCGGCCGCACGTTTATGTTTCCCAGCAGCCGTTTGAAGGCTCGCAGTGCAAAGTGGGTATTTTTAACGGGGCGGAGCAGAGCAGCAGAGAGCCGCAGAGAGCCGAGGACGGGGACGGGAACACTTTGTGTGCATACATGCTGATGTACGAGCAGAAAAACAAATGGGAATGTTGAAAACGCGTTTCTGTTCTTTTGATACACGAGTCTGATGTTTGTGCAGCTGGTAGCAGAGCGGATGTGATGCTTTTCATGGTCTTTTAGTTGAATTTCACCCACAGATTCCCTTGTGGGAGTTTTTACGCTCATAAACTTTAATGCTTTTATTTTATTAACATCTTAAACCCTTGAATGAACTGAACTGTTTGGCTCCTGCTATCAGCCTTTAGCTGTTTTTGATTGAATCTTTTTATCAGCTTACAGAAAAAAAATAGCAAGAATAATGAGAAAAATATCTTCAATTTATCTAAAGTTTCTGTGTTCAAGGATCAATGACAGTTAAGCTGTTAGATTTTTTGCTTTTGCATAGATAACCAAATGTTGCAGTACAACTGGAAACCATAGGGGGCAGTATGGCAACTGTAAACTGAGACATGAAGAAGAAAAGTCTAGAAAACGTGTTGAAATTTAGATGTAAATACTGTCGTTATGTTTGAGTGC
>JAUESE010000057.1:15570994-15586322 GCA_032274725.1 Malacoctenus triangulatus
GGTGCGCGAAGACATGGGAGAAGGCACCCAGCTGCAACTGATGAAGAACTGATGGAGAAGTGCAAATGCCCGGGGCCGTAACACTGAAATTTCCTGTTTCTTTATAGTTGTTTTTATGTTAAGGTGCAAGATGATCTGTATTTATTTGTGTCCATCACTTGCTTGCTGTCAGCTTCGGCGCCTGGAAACGACCGAGACAAAGTCATGTGGAGCTAAAACTGTGCAGCCGCTACCTCGACTCACCTGTGAAAATCCGCCTTCGCTCAGCGTCTTCTGTCGTCTGAGTCCAACGCGGCTCTCCGGTTTTTGCATTTTTCTCCGTTTCTTGTTATGCAAATGTGTTACATCAGTGACGTGAGTGTTGTTTTTTCACCCATTCATCTTCCTTCTCATTAGTTGGGGATAAAAGCACCATCGGAATCTCTTGAATGTGCAGATTATAAAGAGACCCGATCAGTGGAGGCTTATGCAACGTGTAAAACCCCGCAGTGGCGTACACAAGTTTCCAAAGTCTCCGAATAGAAGAAGACGAGATAAAAAGGAACGAGCTGCAAACTTGCACAAAGCTGGAAGAGTCGGCCACGCTGATGAAAAATACATGAGCTGTGTTTATATTTTGCAGCATGAATAAGAACATTTCATCATCATAACTGGATTTTTTGGCTGATGGCTGCGTTGAGGGAACTTTTTCTGCGACTGATCAGTGGGCAGGATGATTTCTGAGCCGGGCGCCACCTGACTGGGTGGAATAATCAGTCAGGTGTGATTCACTGTGATGCAGGAGACCCACTGTGGATGCTCGTTTCCACCGCCAGGAGGAAAATAAAGCGTGAAACTTGAGTTTTAAACACAGCAAAGTCGGAGTAAATTCGATCAGGATTCAGAGAGATAGAACATTTTACAGGGTTCATATAAGAATGGAAAAAATACACAAAAAACTAAGCAAACAAGCTTCCAATTGATATGCATTGAAGGCCTCTTTGAGTGAGTTTTCATGAGTAGAATGAGTCAAGATCAGGCTGAGGGAGGGGCCAACAATTAGGCCCTCCCAAGCCTTTGAAACCACGCCCCTTTGTTAGCAAAAAACTTTCAACAGGAGGCAAAAAACATCAATTTCTTTGTGAAATTTGGGAAAAGAGCAACTTTGTCTGACGCTGATTGAACTAGTTGCTGTTCGTTAGGATTCAAAAGTGATCTTTAAAGGAGGTGAAACGAGGTGAGATCACAGTTTCTCTTCACATCGTCCCACCGATTCAGTCATAACAGGAACGATGCCAAGATAAATACGCGGGACTTTGATGTCTCTCTTCCCAGTTTTTGCCTCCTGGTGTCAGAAACGTCTCCCACATGACGATCAACAAGCTCCGGGTCCTGCTGTTTAACCTGCTGATGTCACCGTGCGTCACGCTCGCTGGAAATACCTTCGCGTCGCCGTCTGAAACAGCTCCGGGCTTCCTCTTCGCACCTCCCGCCCACCCGGACCCCCGTGAGCAACGTCTCGACGGGAGCAGCAAAGTTTCGCAGGCCTGCTTCAAATTCCGCGCAGGCAGCGCCGCGTTACCGCGGTGTCATCAGTCATGTTCGTTTCTGTCTGACAAACGCAGGAGGAGGAGGAGGAAATGTGCGCGCACGATCAAAAACAGCCTGCAAGGTCAGAGCGGAGAAACAGAGATGTATGATTGGTGCTGGGCTGTTGTTAACTCTGTCATTGACGCGACTCTGGAGGTCAGACGTCGAGGGGGGGGAGGGGGGGGATTTGTACCCTCAGCGGGGTTACCTGCAACCAGCTCGAGGTCATCAAAATAACCTGGAAGGTAAAAGAGCTGAGCGAGAGGACGGCTCCTTCACATGTGGAACCGCTTCCCCGCCGCCCTTAATGACGCCTAATTTCACGGCAAATGAACTAAACAGCGTTGCCTTTGAGCTTTGCCTCATTTGTCGGGCATTGCAACACGACAAAACTCACATTCTTCTCTGGTTAAAGAGCAGTTTGAACGTTCCTTCGCTTATCTGACCATCGACCTGCGAGTGCACTCTGGGTGCAGAGATGCAGTTTAAGCTTTTCGGCGTGTTGTTGCAGGAACGCAGAGTGAGTGAGTGAGTGGACAAGGTTTAGAAGTTAGATCTCTGGTTTGATTTGTGGACCCGTAGCTCCAAATGTGTCTTTACTTTTGATCATAATTTCAGAACTGAATGTCAAAATCAGTCTGAGTTCACTGACATGTTACTGAAAAATGTTATTTCAGATTTATTCTGTCAGAGTTGTTAGAGAAACACGAGGAACAAAGCTGTCTACAGTTTAGATTCTATTTAAAAGAAATCCTGCTCAACTGGTAATTACCAGCAAGTAACCAAGTGTGCCAAATGCTAAACGATCTGGTACCTTGAGGTAAATAGGAACAAAACCTCCTCAACCATTCTTGTTTAGAGCTTTGTTGTGGCTAAATGCTTGTTTTAAGGCAGTGGTGTCTAAACTCACTCCTGGAGGGCCGACACTCGGAGTTTTTTAGGGGTCTTCCTGCTCCATCACACCTGGTTTGATTCAGTTTGTTGTCATCAAGCTCAGCAGAAGTCTGCTGAAGAGTCATTTATTTGATTCAGGTGTGTAAGAGCAGGAAAACGTGTAAAAGTCGACATCCTTGTTTGAAGACCATGAAAATTGATTATATTTTTACCAAATTTGCTCCACTGACGTTGGTGTTTATCAGGAGAAAAACGAACCCTAAATTTGAAATAAAAGCACTTAAAACACTTGAGAAATACGATGGATGGCAATAAGGAGAATGGACGGTTAAGCCTCTTATGGCAGCCGGCGCTGTGCAGGAGTTATGATTTGTTTGCGTGACCTCGCTCTCGGTAAATCACGAAGGTTTTCATGAATTATCCTGAGGGAACCATGAACACGCCGCGCGCTCCTCCTCCACTTCCAATCACGCCATCGAAAACGCTGAGACGCGGCGACCTGCGCGGACGGCTTTTTTTCTGCTCCCCTCGTGATGGGCGGACATGTCAAAACAGCTCAGCGACGACTCGCAGCCAACCAGGGCCGTCCCGTCACCCTCTAATCCAGCAATTAGAGGAGAGGCCACGGAGACGGAACAGATGTTCCATAAATGGGAAAGGCAGAGCGAGCTCCGGCCATCCACGGCGCTCCTCATCTCACCGAGGAGGGCGAGGAGGAGCGGGGGGCCGGGGGAGCCGGCAGCCACCCTGCTGCCGAGCAGACGGAGGTCAAACAGAGCGCCGCTAATAATTCATGGGGCTTGTTTTCGGCACCGCGGGTTTTCCAGACGGGCGGGGTTCGCTGCGCCTCGAAGAAAAGCGCTTCTCAGGACCGCCGGGCTGGCGTGAAACTGTCACACGTCCACGACGAGACAAAGGAGCCGCGGGGATCTATGGCAACGACGATTCAGTCAGCAAACACTGAGGGAAGACACGAGGATGAGGAGAAGTCACTAAAAGTCAACAGTGATAAACTCGCCTGAATTTATCTCTTGGCTGTTGACGAGTAGTTGCGACGGGGGGGCGGAGCTTCGGAGGCCGGGGGCGGATGACGACCCGTCGTTCAGGCCAACACCACTTTGGATCATGTGTTGCATACAACAGGTGATCATCAGGGAGCTCAAACTGTCTCCTGTGTTCAGTAGTTGTGTGTTCAGTACAACATGCTGGCGCGCTCCAGCCGTTTATGCAGAAAAGTACCGTATTAGCCTTTCAAATACGGACTCAAAAAACAGAACTAAGTCACATCTAATAGACTTAGTCCTCCAACCAGTGCAAACATGCATGTAAAAAATCAAAAGGAGTATTCACAAGTTCATATCAGCTGATGCGCGACAACTTTAATCCATTCATACATCGAGGAGCAACAACCATCTAATCTGTACTGATCACAGATCTTTCCTCTTGACTTGTAATGTCTGAAATTCAAACCACAAAGTCCCACAACACCACAAATGTCATCATCGCTCTTTGTGAATTGGAGAATATCAGCAAATCGAAGCTGCTCCGTCAGAGGACCCCCCCGCCCCCCGATGTTAGGAGGACATCCACAAGCGAAGCGACAAACAGAGCCAGGCTCGGTCCCTAAACTATCATCAGGTCTATTCCTGCAGCTCGGTGGGACCGCAGTTCTCCAAAGAGCGCTGAAAACCAGATAGTTTTACACACACCTGCTGCCGCGCGTCACTCGGCTACACGCCTGTCTCCCAGGGAGTGCAGTTAATCGCTGATTTGGCACACTTACAGTGACAACATACCAAGGTCCAGTTTCAGGAACTCACACTCACACGCACACGCACACGCACACGCACACGCACACGCACACACACAGACACAGACACGCACACACACACACACACACACACACACACACATACGAGCTGATTCAGAGTTTTAAGATGCATCAGATGAACTTGAACACAAACACGAAGCTTCAACACAAACACACACCGACTTCTGGAGACAAACTGAACCCTCCTAATGACACAAACAGGCCTTCAGCCCAGCGGCCATGTTTGATCTGCCATCCGACCAGCGACTCACCAAAATATCTTCAAACTGCAGCGAAGTCACAAAGCTGCGTTTTCAAAGCCGGCCTCAAACTTGCAATTATTTTTAGTTGTAAAAAAAAAAAAAAGGAGAAGAAGAAGAAATGGGGGCGACAGTTTGTATATACTGGAAGGCTTCAAGCTTTGTGGCTTCGACTGGATGGGAAACAATTAAAGTGCTACTTGGCAGCACATGAAGCCAGACGGTGATAAAAACGGCTGAGCTGATCCAGAGAACTTTCCTCCAGGACTCCGGGTCACTTTCTGCCTTTTTTTCTGCCGTCTTTAATCTTTATGTTTGGAGCAGAGTGCACACAACCGCTGCTAAATGCTGCCCTGCACAGCGTTGGAAAGTCAGACAATCAGTTGTTGTACTTGTAAAGAATTTACAAAGTTTCTTTTCAGTCATATTTTTCACTCATAAATTGCATTTAAACATGAAGAAATACACCAATGGATTCAACAGTACCAACAGTTTAGTAGGTATCATTGTTCATGAGGGAACTTTTCGAAATTTCCCACTTTCCCAAGTGGTATTTTCCCAGTTTGACTTGTCCAAATATGTTTTTTTCCTTCTTTGATTTAGGGCCAGTTCTGATACATTCATGTCATTAGCAACTTGAAGAAGTATTGTGTAGGGAAGCCTTGTTTACCAGTTGGGAGCTTTGAGAAGCCTCTGGTTTTCTCCTAGTGGGAAGTTCCCATTTTGACAGGATTTAAATATGTATTCCATATTTTGAGTTAGGAGCTTGTTCAGTGCTTTCATGCAGTTGCAAAAGTTGCCAAGCGTACTTTCCCAAAACTAAAAAAAACCTTTCACTTTCTTAAGTGGTAAATAATCAGTTTGACCACATTTGGGTGGAATTTCCCAGTTGGAGGTGGTAACTTTTTTTGGAGTTCCTCATGAATAAGAGAGTAGGTGTACTTTTGCAGCCACACCCCCTCCTTTGCAGCCCCTCCTTCTTTGGTATGAGGTGGTTTTAAGGTCAAACGGGAGCCGAACAGAGGGAGAGTCAGTCTGATGCACTGCAGCCTCGTGGGTTGTTAGCAGAGAGCGGAGTGGGGAGGAGGAACCAAGAGGAAAAGGAGGAGGAGGAGGAAGAGGAGGAGGAGGAAGGATTGGGAAGGCAAGAGAAGGGGGAGGAGGAGAAAAGCGATGGTGGTGATGGTGGTGGTGGGAGGGGGTGGGGGTGGGGGGGCGATGGAAAGCGTCCACCAGCGCAAACACCTCTGAAACAGAAACATCCATTTAGCAGCGAAAACAAGCCCCCCTCACAAGACCTCCGTGAATGGGCCACTTCAGCCACCCGAGGAAGTTCCAACGAGGGGCAGGATGTTCCCCTCAGGACGCACTTGAGACGGGCCGAGGGCCAGAAGCCTGAATACAGAGACCCCGCTCTCTCCCTCTGTCACTGTCCAGCTTTGCCCTCCCACCCTGGCCGAGTGGCTCCGGCAGCACCCTACGAAAAAGGATGGAGGGGCAAAGGAGTTGTGGGGGGAGGGGGAGGGGGTGCCCGCTCGCCCCCTCGCTCGCTCGCTCGCTCCTTCCCATCCTGAGCAGCCGCTGGCGGAGCTGAAGCGAGGGCGTGGAGCTGTACTGGGCAAACAAAGACGGAGGGGCGAAGGCTTTCCGTGATTTAGGAGCAGTTAAGATGCTATGAGAGGCTAATTTGTTCAGTGTGTGAGAGAATCAACAGGAACCGCGCCGCCCGCATTTCCTGCTGCCATTTGAAGGTGAATACTGGCGCGATTCAGAGCCGCAGCTTGTTTACTTTCTGCCCCTGCAGCCTGCGGGCGCTCCACAATGTCGTGACTCGCACGCTGTTCTGGTTTTTTACTCCATCAAACAGATTTTCTATTTTTTTTATGATAAGTGCCGCAATTTCTCCGTAAAAACGCTAACAAGCCACCGTGTTCACACTGCATTTGTGAGTCTTTAACCACCGGTTAAACACAGACAGCCTGAAACACTGCTGCTCTAAATGAAGCTACAACCAACAATTAGCCTCAACTAACAACTAACAAGACTCATTATCACAAGATAGCATCTCAGCTCTTTCATTGGTGCATCTTTCTTTGTTATACAGTCATGAAGCTGGAATATAGAGCATCTTCCTTTTAAAACTGAGATCACAGAACAGCTTTTTCTTAAAAATGAGGATGTAAAGCATCTTCCTCAAATAAACAGTGATTATACAGCACCTTTTCTACTCAAAACAGAAGTCACGAAGCATCTTACTTCAAACATCAAGATCACAGAGCATGTTCTTCCGAAAAACTGAGATTTTAGAGCATGTTCCTCCCAAACACCTGATGGAACTTTAGCTGAACCTCGACAAACCAACAACAGGACATGACAGCAGTTTGCACGTTATCAGGATGTTGACATTAAAAGGAAACTTTGTTCCACGTACTCGAATTTACTTTCCTAAGTAAATACGTCCTCATCACTTTGGAGAAAAGTGGCTGATCAGTTACTGACATTAAATATCTTGATTGGAGAAGATTGGAGTCAAACGGTGGGAGACAAGAAGAGTGGGCAGAGTCTTCACCGACATGGAAACCCTCGTTTCTGTCCCGCGGACGTCTCGTCAGCTTTTTTTGTTCACGTTGGCAGAAGAAACAAACAGACAGACAAAACAAACCCAGACGGCAGACAAACAAGCGGCGCGTTCGTTCTTTTCGGTTCCATTTTGTCACCAAACTTTTGATTCGTTCAGTGAGAATCATGAAGTATATTTTGAGGCCTTTCTTTGTTTGACTTGATGTTTGGGGACTATTAGGAAAGCACTTATTGACAGACACGCTGCTGACAGCAAAAGCTATTATAACATGTTTATTGAGGACCTTTTTTGACAGTGTGGCTTGTCTGGCACAGACAGAGAGGGAGCTGTTTGTTGCCCACAGGGAAACGTTTGCTCAGGGGTTTTTGTTGTTGTTGTGGTGGAGTGTGACGGATGATTCATCCTGATCAGAACAGGCACAATGCAACAAACATAACACCGTTACATAATGCCAAATGGTGACTTTCACCTTTCTATGTTAGAAATATGAATGACAGATGGAGGAAAAATAAATTACGTTGGGAAAGAAAAGGAAAAACATGATGGTTTCCTATAGAAACGCAAAATGAAGAAGTGACATGAGGTAAAAAAAAAAAAGTGTGGTTTGAAAATTAGCTCCTCAGTTTAAGGAAGTTATTTCTTCCATTAAAGCATAAAAAATAGATTTTCTGTGAACTAACTGTGAAAATTTATCAGTTTCATGAACAAAAACTCCTAAAATGTTCAAGAATCCGAGTAGGATTTTCCAATCTTCTTCATTCTCAGTCCTGAAAAATGTTTGAATCGACAGAACAGAAGCAGGAAGACATAAAACCTACCACATGTGGTTAAAATACCAATGCACACTAGTACAAACAGTGAATCTACATCCCGATGAAGCTTTATGGTGTATTGGAAGGCAAAAATTACCTGTTCAAGATTATACAGATGCATCCCAGAAAAATCCAAGAAATGTTATACACATGTTGCTTTAAAATCTCAATGCGATTCATTTTATTTTAACATTTTTTGTAATGAACATATCTAAGATTGAGTTTTATTTGAAAATGTTATTCAAAAGATTTAAATTTATTTATTTTTTTTAACAAAATTGGTTTGAAACCAACAACAAAAATAATGGATTTTCTTTGGGATGTGTCTGTGTTTGTGTATAACATCTGGTTTGTGAGGAGGTTTCCTGACATTTTGTGTGCGATTTCACGAGTCTTTGCAAACAAATCAGTGTTTTCCATTATTCTTTTATTTCTACAATGGTGAAAAAGTCTTTTAAACAGTGTGTGGCTGTAATAGGATTTCATAGAAATTAGAAAATGACCCATTAAAATCTCATGTAAATTCACAAAGGCAAAAATCTCTCCACATGTACCTTTAGTTTTGGTGACGACCTCGTGTCGGCATGCTGCTTTAATTAGCTTCCAAATAAAAACCTTTTTGTAAGATCATTCCAGCAGCCGCTTTACATTCGCTGCCAAACACGTGACACGTTAAAAACATCCATTTAAAAGAGCGATCAAACGGAAGGACAGACGAGTGTCAGTGTCAGAGGGAGAAACTCAACAGAGACAAAGAAAAAGGAGGCCAAATGAAACAAAAATGAAATAAAATACAGGATAAACTAAGCCAGGAGCAAAGCCTGATGGGGAGCATCAGTAATCTAGCAACAGGGCTATTCTACTTTTTCTTCTACTGGCTCTTGAATGAAAAACAACACTGAAAAGCAGATGAATAAAAATACTCTCACCATAGGGAAAGCTTTTACCCAGCATGGAAGAATAAATAAAACCATTCGATCCATCCAGCCTTTACACAAGTGCCTTTTTGTCTCTTCTGTTCACTCCTTACCAAAAGAAAAATCAGGCTAACTATCGCAGAACCTGCTTCTAGTTAGAACTACACTTTTTAAATGCTTCTTTCTCTCTTACTTTTTTGCAGTAATACATTCATAACGTGATCAAAATCAACCGAACTCTCTTTAATTTGCTGAATCCTTGCAGGCACTTTATATTTTTTGGGCCAAAACTCGTACCGAGAAACACAAAATATCTGTTTGACGAAGCTGTTTACGCTTTCTTTTTACAATTCGCGGCAGAGTTTGATGCTAATGCCATAATAATCGACTCGCGTAGCAAAACTTGATGCACTTTTAGGGCACCGACTCGACTCTACTTGGTTTTCAGGGCTTCTGATTTGGTCAGTGGTTCCCAAAGTTGGACTCGGGACCATCTGAGAGGACCTGTGAAAGTTATAAATACACAATTTGAAGTAAATAACAGAATAGGAGATTCTAGAGCAGTCCTTGTGTCACATGTGGATGAAACGTTGAGGTGGTGGACAAATGAAGAGGAGCACGAACCGGCCGAAACAGAGTAGAGTCAAGTCGAGGAGAACTAAAAGTTTGCGTATGTTTAAGTACTTTTATCTGCAGCGTCATCGACAGAAATTCAGCTCGTTTGCAGGAAAAACAGGCCGCTCGAGACGCTTCCACGCCTCCATTAGTTCCCTTTAGCGTCTTTGCCGGTTTGAGACTCTGTAAACATTTGGAAACCTTGGTTGTTTTTGCTGTTCAGTTGAAGAGACGACCGTACGTATGAAAACAGAAAAGGTGGAGACATCCCATGATCCTCCTCTGCACGCGTGACCTCCGCCCGCCTACATTCGACGGTGCAGCGTCTGGAAAAGTCGCTGAAAGAAGACTTTTAAGACTAATTTGGCACTTTTTTTTTCCCTCAACAAACACTCCAAAGAAAGACTTCAGAGCCTTCTTTACCCCATAAATCTATCCTGTATATATAGCTCCTTTTTTTATTCGCTGTGTGAGTCGCACAGCATGCCTTCATTTCAGTATTAATACTATAGAGCAGCGATAAAACCTCGGACGTCTGGGCAGGTTTTTTATTTTTTCTTCGCGCACACGAAGAAACAAACGACAGCTTCAACATTTCTGCCTACAAGCTGGCGTTTCGGTTTCCACGCGAGCGAGCGCGCGAGTGCTCGGTGCCTCGTTGTGACACTGCACACCGGAAGTGAACGTCGACCCTGTGACCTTTAAGAGTTAAGAGACGTGAAGCCTTCAGGAGCCATTAAGATAAAAGAAATCAACCTGTAAAACTGTTGGAATGCAGCCCGCAGCAGGTAGTTCAATCTGGACCACAGGAGGACTCAGATTCCCAGCATGCACGGCGGCACAAATCTGAGAGAACAAACAGCTTCCGTGCTTTGTTACGGTTCAATCATCAGGGTCAAGCTGTGTGATATCTGATAAAACATGCTGGGAGATTGTAGTTCAATACTTTTACTGTTCATTAATCTTTCCAACTCTTGATTTCATTCGGTTAGTTCTTGATTCTCCACTGATTTTGTTCTCCAAATGGTTGGACAGTGAAACACGTGAACGGGAGGAGGTTCTCTGAAGGCCTCTCGTGATTCACAGCTCGCTGTCGCTGATGTGTTTGCGTGCTTCAGTCGTACTAAACGAAGGTCTGGTTTTTTCCTCGAAGCGCCGCTATGTTCTTGCCCAGCAAGAGTTAATCGTTGCTTTGTCATTGCAAACTCTTTTTTTTTTTTGCTTGTTTTTGTTTTTCCGAAAACTGTCTTCGAGCCGCCGAAAGAAATTTCATCTCGGTCTTACATTCTTATTTTTTTTATGAGAGAACAAAACTGATAAAAAATTAAAAAAAAAAAAGAGATGGACTGAAAACCAGGAGTCTGTCTGCATGTTGTGTGAAAAAAATAAAACATCGTAAAATAAGTTACAAAAAAAAGAAATAGAAATCTTTGCGTAC
Source organism: Malacoctenus triangulatus (assembly GCA_032274725.1). Classification (NCBI taxonomy): domain Eukaryota; kingdom Metazoa; phylum Chordata; class Actinopteri; order Blenniiformes; family Labrisomidae; genus Malacoctenus; species Malacoctenus triangulatus. Next base: position 15,581,891 of record JAUESE010000057.1, read on the forward strand.
AGTACTAAAATCCCTAAACTAGCTTTCGAACTTAAGAACCACATGTTAAGTCTATAAATATCTTTACAAATATACACGTTAATTACTCAAATAAAACTTTTCTGTATCACTTTAAATGATTAATGTTTTACACGTTCATGACAGTGTCTTCTAGATCGCAAAGCTTCCGTCCTAAAACAATATATTTAAAAAAAAATGTAACCTTCTGTTTTTTGTTTTAAGTATAGCAATATGATACATATTTGCATTTGTATATTTACAATAAATCACTTTCTAGATACATAACAAAAACCTCCGAGAGTTCGTATTACTGAATGGCCCTGAAACGTCTCCCGAGGAGTTTTTTTCCCGTGATTATCACAAAAAAACGGCGAAATTTCGGGGTGTTAAAACGAGACGATGGCGGACGAGTCGACGCGTAAATGCTTCTGGAGTTCCTCAGCGAGAGCTGAGGAGAACGAGTCCCGGCTCGTCTCGCCGCGCAGGTGACAGCCTGTCGACGAGGGAAGCCCCGCCTCCTGGATGGCTGAACATCAATGCCCTTCCTCGTCGTCGCCCTTATCATCGCCATCCTTCTCGTGGTGCGTCCTTTCAGTTCAGTCTCAGGGGGTTTAATCCCAGTAGGCACGGAATGGTTTCACCCCACAGATTGTCCGTAACAAAAGACTGGCCCGAGTAGAAAAATAGATTTCATTTGTGAAAAGCAGAAACACAAACATGACTCAAAAATAATCCTTCAATGTTCCAGGAGTCTGTTGGGGGACGATGGGAAGAGGAGGCGAAAGAAAAAAAAACGAGAGTCCGAGACCAACTGGAGATTGCGTAGCCGAGTTTTTCTTCTTCTTCCGGGTGATTTTCCGTCTCCAGAAGAGGCGTTCGGATCCCGTCCGGCGTCCGGCCTCTCCCGGGCGCAGCGTCTACGTCCGGATCACCCCGTTGCTGGGGTGCTGCTTGGGGAGGCAGGGCTCGTCGGGCAGCGGCTCGTGGGCGAACACCGAGTCGTCGCCCGAGGAGCAGGTGCTGTTGGAGTCCTGGCAGGTGGGCGAGTACTGCTCGAAGGGCACCGACAGGTCCAGGTACTCCTGCCAGGGAGGGGGGGGGGATTCCAGAGTCAAACAGAGGCACAGAAAACTGTTTTATGACACCAAGCTGCACACGCTCTCCCTTCGACCTTTCAGCTTCTAATTTAAAATGCATGAAAAGACAATAAACTCCCTCGTTCTAACATTTTCCGTCTTTGTTTGCCGTTTATCATCCCGTGTTTGAAAGTCGAGCCTACGTTTTTCATCTCAAGCGAAAGTTTTTTGCGTTTTCTGCCGTTTCCGTGGTGACGCCGCTGTGCGGGGAGACTTACATCGGTGGAGGTCATTGATAAAACCCGGTCGTGATCTTCTACCAGCTGTCTGAAGGTCGGCCTCTGTGACGGCACCGCATGCCAGCACTCCCTCATGATCATGTACCTGCAAGTCAAACATCAGGGTTTAGGTGGCCTTCATTTTAATCCATTTTTGGAGCATTGCACCTGCTCGACTTGACTCGAGTTTTCATCAGATGAAAATGTGACCATAATCAGAACTGTTAGGACATTAAAAGTCCAACATTATAATGCGATATTTGGTCCTTTTAGACTCCGGTTGTGATTTGACACCTGGCTCTTTGTGATGAACAGACATCAACACGGCCCAAAAAACTGGACACGTTGACCGTCTCTTCTCAACCAGAAGAATATAAATGTTCGTACAAAATAAATGATCACAATCTAACATGAAATGAATCTGAGCAAATGTGACATCATTGGATTGCGGCTCTCTGATTGGCCAGGTCAGAGATTCAGGTAACTCCAAGTATGTTCAGGAGGGAAACATGAAGGAAAACCGAGTCAAGTCGAGCTAAAGCTGGAAAAAACAGCTTCACACTGATTCTGCAAAACCAACAGATGAGCCGTGGAAGTTGACAGAAAGAAGAAGAAGACTCGTACAGTTCCTGGGTGCAGTTCGCAGGCTTGTCCATGCGATGCCCCTCCTTCAGCAGTTTAAAGAGCTCCTCCACTGGGATCCCGGGGTACGGCGAGCCTCCCAGGGTGAAGATCTCCCACAGCAACACGCCATAAGACCACCTGAACACACGCAAACAAACAATGAATACAGATGAGAGGACGAGCAGCACTCGTGGCCTCGAGCAGTCAAAGTTCAGACGGAGAATCATTGATTTTGAATAATCTTGATTGCACTCAATCTAAAAATCGATCTGATGCTCTTATTGTCTCAGACGGCCGGTCAATATGTGTAAAAACCAACAACTCCGCTCTCAAGCCAGAAATAAGCCTTTTTTACGAAGCAACAGGAGTCTTTTTTTTTCTCTGTTTGGAGACAAAGAAGTGATCTGAATAACGAATTTCGCCAGTGTGTCACTTATTGATGAAGCAGGGCGCTTCACTGTCACCAGCAATCGATCAGCTTGTCAGGGAAAAGCTTCGTTATCAAGCCGGATGTCGGAGTTATTTGACACTCGCGCCACTCTGGAGAAACATCCCGACAAAATTGTCCCTGGACTCAGATTTGGATCCGTGACACTTGATGTCAAATGTGGAAATGTTTAAAAAATGTCATGAAAAAACACAGTTCAGTTTTTAGGAGAAGTCATTAACCTCCTCAAGCAGTTTGGTCCTCTGGTTTTACATCAAATATTACTTTAATTGTGAAATTTATTCACTGCCAAGAATTATTAATAATTAAACTTTCATTTTAGCCAAATTTTACATAAAATGTGACTGAAACTTTTTCAAACAAACATGTGAAATTAGAAATTATCTCAATCGTGCAGAAAATAGTTTTGGTTGTTTTTCAATTTTTCAACACCACTCATGCTCATTCATGCTTATATGCAGGACCAGGTCTTGTCCAGCTGCATGAGGGAAAGATTACGTCCACTTGAAGCCACCGAAAAAATGGTGAAGTACGCAAGTCTAGCCTCTAGAGGGCTCTTTAACGTGCCACCGAAACACAGAAGAAGAGACGATGTGAACAAATCGAACAGTTTGAAGATCCTGGTCAGACAAACATCTCCAGACACAAACAATCTGCGTTCTGTCTAAAACACCTGCGAGTTCGGTCTTTTCACCACAATCACGATTGTAAAAACTCATTTTAACGTTCACAGTTGAAGCTGGAATCGAACCGGCGCCTTCAAACCGAGCGACCGATCCCTCCGTCTGGGCGGCGGCTCGAGTGAACTGCTGCAATTTTATTTGTAAATGGCTAAAAAATGAGAGGAGGGTAATCAGATAATGGACAGTCTATTAACCCAGCCGACTATTGTTGGGCCGCTCGGCCAGTGAATCTGAATGAGAACCTCCCTCCTCCTCTTCCTCCTCCTCTTCCTCCTCCTCCTCCTCCTCCTGCAGCGCTCAGTGGGACTAATCTAATTATCCACGCTCCGGTCCAGAGGGCGGAAAAACAGCCGCTACTGGCCGAAACTCAGAAAGAGAGAGAGAGGGAGAGAGAGAGAGAGAGAGATTCTTTCACTCATAGTGAGAGCTCTGTTTTCAGTCATTTCACTCGTTATTTATTGAATTTTGCAACAGTTCAACCCTGCTTGTGTTTGAGCACCAACCCTCAGCGTCATCTCCACCCTGTGATTATTATGCGCGGGACATTGAATCAGGTGTTCGGGGTCACTACAGGTACAGCCGCGTCTCAAGGACGCCCGCAGCAGAAAGGAGGAGGGAAAAAAACAGTTTTTCTTTTTTTATCTGAGCGACGCTGAAGAGGATGAATATTCACAGACTCTCAGGACGTCGTCGTGACGTAAACACCTGCAGCAACACGAGCTGCCAGGTCCTGAGCCTGAAAGGCATCATGTATGTAGGAGGAGCAATGGGTGTAAAGTTGTTGGAAAATCTAATTATTGTTGCCCTCCTTTTTTCACTTGATTTTTCAGGATGCGGTCTGGTCGTGTGCAGCCTAAAAACGTGCTTATTTTTTTGCGTTTTGAGCTTATTGTTTTTATGTTTCACACCTCTGATCTGCACTGAAAAACTCCAGTGAATGAAATTAAGAGTAACTTGTCACACAGTGTTGATGTTAATCACTCGCATGTTTCTCTGTGTCTGTGCAGGAGCGAAGTGTGAACCAACAGAAGCCCTATAAAAACGGCTCCCAGATGTTCCAGCTGTGAATATGTGGGAACGACTGTGAATCCGAGTGTTGCAGCTGTTTGCTGTGTCAGCTGTTTTTTTTTTATTTTATATTTCTTCTGCTTTTAAAATAAATTTTATTTGAAATACGGACGTGTGACAGATTTGTTTTAATTGTTTCCCCCCTCCATTGTGTGCTCCATAAAAAAACCATCACGGGTCAAAAGTGGAAGCCCCCCAGGGTGTGTGAGAGTAAACTGGCCTCAGAGCGACTACTGTATGAAAGGAGGAGGAGGA
>JAUESE010000057.1:15712154-15733935 GCA_032274725.1 Malacoctenus triangulatus
TTTGGTTTGTAGTGTGGCTTTGGTGCTGGTGTTTGAGATGCATGTTCGTTGTGCTTTTGTTGCAACTTTTGTGTTGTCGCTTTTGCACATCATTTGCATCTTTTGTACTTGTGGTATTTCTTTTGCTTTTTTTGTATTTTCTCCGTATTGTTTTGCGGACTTTAGTATTCATGTTTCAGCTTTTTCAATTGAGTTTTTTTTTCCATTTCCTTTGCGTTAACCCATCTGGGCCACCATACAGTAACAGAATGAATATAACAGTTACCTTCACAACTTGTAGAATTAATAGAAGCTGGATGTGGATCCCTGATCTGTTTAATATTTCTGTATTTGCACACTGTCCCTCGGTGACTAATAGAGGTTAAATATCGGAGCATTATTTGTATTTAGAACCACTTCTCGTTCCAACAACTACCGTGTAAAAATAATACAGCATAATTGTTGCCTGCTGTGCTTGTTGCTGTTGCCCAGAATCACTGTAGTGATTACCACCTTTCTCTGTTGTGTTCCTACAGAGGCGCCTCCCTCTGGGATGTCCAAGAATGGATATTTTTTTCAAGAAATGGGTGAGTCCGAGCCACAGCTTCACCATTATCCACACAAAAACTCTAAACCTTTTCTTTTCCCAGCAGTTTTCCCAAGCGTATTTAAAAAATGGAAAGCGAACTGGGAAAATCCATAAGTCTGAGCCACATCGTAAGCACGACCACGACTCACAATAATGGGAAATAAGGCAGAGAGATGTTTTGTTTGAGCATTTGGCTGCCAGTAATGTGCCCGGCAGAGAATATCCATCCTAAAAGATGTGACTTAAAGATTGGAGCTGCAAAAAAAACACCCTCCCAGCCCTCACACTCCACTGCATTTGGATATAAATAATGAACTTTGCTCCGGCTGTTATGATAACGGCAGTTTCATTACCTTCAAGCCAAGGAGAGGCACCCAATTAGTATGTGCAGCACAAGCAGTCAGGACAGAATATACTTGCATTGGATCCCCCTGTCTCCCCCAGCCAATTATTCCCCTCCTGCAACACACCGATTCACTCAGCAGATTCGCAGAAGGCCCCCTGCTGCCTCCCAACATAACTGCCTTTATTAGGGAGGCTTTTATCAAGATATAAAATGCAATTACATTATTGTTGGCAAGTAAGCATTACCCACCGCTGTCGTCTTAGTGCTTCATTAGTAAAAGGTAAGTCTGGAAGCTCCTCGAATGCACTCGGCGATCGCAGGGTGAATCACAGCGGCACGCATGTGTCGGCTGCATATTAGAAGCAGCCCGGCTGCATCGCAGCCATCTGGGTCACGATACAGCCGGGTTCTCGCCACACAACCACAAAATCTCACGTTCTCTTGTTGCCACACTGACGTGTGACCATTATTTTGTGTCTCAGAGGCCTCTGCTGGAGGAACGCACATCAATCATTCAATGTTTTCATATCAATCGTCCCTCAGCTCGGGCTCCTTCTGCGTGTCGCTCTCTTGTTTTCAGTGGTCACAGTTTAGAGGAGCGGGCTCGGCTACACGTGCAGCTCGTCTGAACTGATTGATGACATTGTGAGAAGACATCTTCATCCGTCACAATCAGCTTAGCTTTCCAATGTCTTCCTGTAGATGTCAAAGTATTGGCAATGTATACACAAATTTATGTCTTCCTGTGGTACTGTGCTTTGCGTGTCTTCGATTGTGGCTTATCAGAGGGAACCAAACTGCACTAAATTATAAGTCAAGTTGACCAAATTTCATATAAATTTCTTATTGATTGTATTTTTAGGATCCTAACTTTAGTATCAAAGATTTTTAAATCACACAAACATCAATAAACTCTGCAAAGTCTGAGCTTTATCTGTAACCTATAGATTAAAAAAAGTATTCGAAACAAGCTAAATGAGCATAGCATGGCTTCCTGAATGACTCTAGCCTGTAAAAATGTGATAAACATCTTTATTAAATTTCCTTTAAAAATGATGCACTTGCATTTTTGAGTGAAACAATAATTTTGCACTTCCTGTTCAGCAGCTGCTGCTCGCTCCCAAGGTGGTTTGAAAGTCAGAGCCCAGCCGGTGAGACTGACTGAGGCGACGACACGGAGAGGTTCAAATAATGTCAAGTGCTGAGCGATGATCCTGACGCAAGACAAACCCAGTGATCTGAAATTGGGGGGTGGTGGGGGGGGGGCTTTCTCACGGATAAGGTCAACAGATAAAGAGCATGAGTATGAGGTATTGTTCTGTTTGCATCAAGCTGGTCGCCGGATGATATTTGGGAGCCCACCAGTTACTGCGGGATTGGATTGGAGGGGCTGCCGTGTCAGGAGGAGAGAATGGGATGAGTCATCCAAACAGGCTCCAGGCTGGGTCCTGTGATTCTTTCCACCATTCACAAAACCAACAAAAAACCCATTACACACCGAAAATCCTCACAAAAAGCTACATTTACTGGCTGATTCATGAAAGACGTGTCTTGTTTCGCTCCTAAAGCAGCTTATTTTTTCAGATTTTTAATGACAGTTTGGCTTCTTTTTTTTTTTTTCTCAACCTAAAAATAGCACAAAGATTTTCCAGGTAAATAAAGGAGCATAACTACCGGAGTGCACCTGTTTCACAGTTTTAATGAGGTGAGGACACATTTGACTCATTTAAAACACAGAGAGGCACAAGAGAAAAAGAGCTGAAGGAGGCTGCATGAAAGTACATCTTAGTTTTTGTTTGGAGCCAAAAGGTAAAAAGACAAACATGCTTTATGAGAAATACATGATACAGATGGACGTTATTACATTATAGTGATATTGTTATAGCATCTTAACATTACAAATGAACTCATTTTTGAGCTGATTTTTTTTGTTTTGCACTCTCTGACTTGCGACTGGTCGGCTCGCTCTGGGCTGAGGAGGGCAGCAGTAATTGAAGGCGGTGTGCCGCCCTGCCTGGTCCACGTGGAGGTCCAGGAGGTGACCCTGTGCCGTTGTGTCCCCAGAGCAGCGGGAGGCGGAGCAGGAGGAGGGCAGCGACGGCCGAGAGGAAGTACAGGACTCGCCAATCGCCTGCGGAGATGATATTCACCTCTATGACAACCAGATCAGCCCTGGCCCAGGTCAGTATGCCGAGAGAGAGAGAGAGACAGAGAGAGAGAGAGAGAGAGAGAAAGTGAAAGACAGAGTGAGAGGGCAGCGGGGTGGGAGTGTGTTGTGGTTAGGAGGAGGAAGAAATCATGGAAAAAGTGCTTTAGTGGGGACACGGCACCAGCATGGAAACTGTGTTATTAAATTTGCTCATAAAGTTCACCCACAATCAAACCGAGTTTTCATGACAAAACGATTCAAAGATGAGTTTAACACGAGAGAATTGACATGTAATGAACTTCTCTTAAAACGAACCAACTGAAGCAACGCTGGGGTTCAGTGTCTTGATCATGATGTAGGATCAAACTAACCCAGCAGGCCAGATGCTTTACGTCCTTAACCTTACGACCTTATGTTTATAACTCCATTTGGGTTCGCTCCATTGGAAACTGTTTGCAAAGAGGCAGGCTCTCCGAAGGGCTGCCTGGCATTCGATCGGACGAACCACCTGTCCGTCACTCTGACATTATGTCAATGCTAAATACTCTGAGGGCTGTGAGTAGAGACTAACAATTGCAGTACTGCCAAAAGAACTGAAGGGGCAGTGTGGCTGATGAGTGCAGTTGGAACAGGAAAAAGTGCTTTCATCTTGGAAAACAAGTTTTAGGTACTATTGACAGCAGCTATTTTTTTGGTATCTCAGTCCCAAGGGAGCTGTTGCTGATAAGTCTGCCCCCAGTGGACGTATTGTGTAACAACAATGTCAAAGTTTATGTAGTATGTGAGCATGAACGCTAATGCTGCTCTCATTTTAGGATAGAAACGTGTAAATAAGAGGCGTTACGCTGTTTGCCGATGTCTGAATATCAAGACTCGTCCACGCGCGTGTCGTGACACAAAACAGATGGCGTGTCTGCAGTCGTCGTTGAGGTCAAGAGCGTGACGGCAGGAGGGGGAATTAAAAAAAAAGAGCCAAACTGCAACTTTCATCTTGTTTCTGGTGGCGAGCGGCGAGTCCTCCCAGAGCCCGTTGGCAGGTGTTGACTTGACAGACAGCTCCTCAGCTCCTCAGCTGCAGGTGCAGATGATTTTGACCCCATCACCAGAAACCCCATGGGTCAACAGTTCACCGTCGCCACAGCAACAGTCACAGGTGCACCACCGGGAGAGAAGGGAAGGAGAGAGAGAGAAGGAAAGGAGGGGGGGTCGGCGAGATGCCTGCTCCCCTTTGAATGTGACAGGTGACCATGTCACTTGGGCTGATTCGCCATACATAGTAACACTTAAGGCGTCTGACAAGAGAGCTGAAGTGGTGCCGGCTCGGGAGCGAGTTGGAGGGAGAAAACAGCGGCGATAAAACTCTCTCTGGACAGGTGGGACGGACGTCAGGTCCGAGGTGGAAGCGTAGGAAAACATGGCCTGATGTAAACTGTCACAGCAGAACAGATTAGATCCAATGCTCATTACCGTGAATGCTGATTTCGGCACCAACTGCTGAGGGCGCGTCCGCCGGCATTTCGGGGGGGAAATTTTCGACTTTTCATTGTAACTTTTGTGCCGAGTGACGGTTTGTTCCCAAACTGGCTGAAAGATCTCATAATGACGCAGGCGCTTAAAGCTGAGAGTCTTTAGCATGACTTGTTTTACTCTGTTTTAGTCATATGTTTTGTACATTTACATCTGTTTCTAACTCTTTCGCTTGCCAAACATTGATCAGGATAAATAGATATCCTATTTAAAAAAAGGCCGAATTGAATATGAGTATTTAAATTTGTTCTGAAGTAGTGAAAATAAAATCACAACAAGATGTTTAATGAAGCAACACTAAACCAGGATAATGGTGTGCACTTGCTGACTGCAGTCGATGTTCCCTTTTTTTTCCAAGAGCAACTTTAACAGAAATAAAAAGCGAGTCTGTGACGAAGCGTTTTTTGTTCTTCTCTGGACGAACTGAATCACAGGCTTCAACAAACCCGACAAACAAATCAAACGTCTGACAAACGAAAGAAAAAGTAATCAAACTAATGCAAAAAGTCGTGTTCAAATCCAGTAATACTGACAGTGATTCACAACACTGCTGACAATACAGAGCTGCAGGGATGATGACTTTATGTAGGCCAACATGAAAGTTAGCATCAGTCTGGTTCGCTCAACAAAATACCCCATGCTTGTTTTTCCACTGGTTCATGGATCTGTGCAGGGAACAAACTCTTAAGTAAAATGAATTTTTCACACTGTCACAAACTGCATATTTTCAAAATAAAAGCCACACTTGTGGATAGCTTATTGACAGACACTAGTGACAGGCACTAGCATTTTTGTTTTATGTATTTTTTACAATGATTTTCTCCTTTTCACCCCAACAAAAAAGCTTGGTTGTATTTTTACGGCTGATCAGAGTCTTTGTGGTGAATGTGCATCTGTATATGACTCTGTATATTTGCATCTTTTAATGCGTTTGTCCTTGTGGATTTTCCTGTGGGAGAGGAGCTGATTGATTCATTCCTGCAGCACAACATGCACCAAAACAATCAAAGCGACAGCTATCATGCTAATAACAGTATTGCCAAACCTTGGAAGGGTGGCGGGTGAATGGTTATAATCTCGTGAAATGTAATTGTCTTGTTGCACACTCTCAGATCAATAACTCTCACCCTGAGCTGCGGGGCCGGCGCCGCGCTCGCCTCACTCTCATGCAGCTGTAATATGTTGAATTCTCGCCGCTGTCATCAGGAGAAATTCTAACCTGCAGGTGCAGGATGTTTGTCATGCCCAGCAGTCGCTGCTCGCAGATTTTCGGTGCATTATTCATCGACGGCGCAGCTGAATGTTGATTAGCGGGTTTTGTTTTTGTTTCCCGGCTATCCCCGTCCCACCTCGCCAAGTCTGGTCGTCACATGATCCCGGGGATCATCAGCTGTTCAGTTTAGTGCGTGCCTGCTCTTTTTTTTTTTTTTCTCCTTCGTATCGCAAATTATAATGTTTATTCGCGTTATTCTGCATCAGCAGATCGCTGCGGGAGCCGTCCACCGTATCCAAATCGATGCAGGACTCTGAACAGGGCTCTTAATCAGATCCTGTCTGGCTAAATAAGCAGCGGTTTGGATACGCAAACAGTTGAGTGATTACATCAGACCAAGAGACAGCAGCTCCTACCTTAATCTCATTTCAATAACATCTGTCGACTGTAATTAATTCATTTCTCAGCCTATATTTAACGGGGGCTTCCTCTCATGAAGAAATGTAGTCATGCTTTTAATTCTGGTCTCCTGCCAGCCTGGTTTCTGGGACACGATTCAGCCCTGACCTTTATTATATTGCGCCTGTTGGATGTTTAACTCTCCTACAGCGGCCATGATATACATTATAATGGCTTTTAGCATTTAAATGGATAAAATGGATTACGGCGGCGAAGGTTTATGTCTCTCTGAAGCAGCAGCACAACACGGCAGAGAAAGAGGACGCCGGGATTGTCTGTCAGAGTAAAAGGAAAAATATGAGGACTCGCATGAGATGAGACAGAACAAACTCCTATAAAATGAGTCAGTCATTTCCACGGGGGTTCGCCCCACGCACGCAGGAAATAAATATCCAAAACTCACTGACTAAAAGTCAGAGTTAGATTCAGCCGCCGAGGCTTTATTCGACAATATTTTGACTGAGCTGCCCACAAAACACAACACATAAAGCCGTTTATATTGGAAAAGTTATCAGTCGATGTAATCATTCCTCGTCTTCACACTGAGCGATCGCGGCACCTTTTCTATTGTTTCCGACCCCAAAGATGAGCCACAATCCACACTGGGATTTAGTTTATCCAGAGTTCACATGAACTAATGTCAGACCTTAGCATCCTGGGTATTTTTTCTGTCATTTCTTATTGTTTTGTGTCTTCATATGTTAACAATGATGGAAGAGTGAGACAACAAGTGAACCATCCGTTCATCTGTATGCATCAAACAGCCTTTTTCTTTTTAAGGTCGTAAGTTTCACGTCCTGACACTCTTCCCAATGTTGTCATGTGAAGATTCTCAAAAAGTGAGTTATTGCGGTTGTTTGCCAACAGTGAAATTTAAGTGTTACGAGCCGCTACGACGCGGACGCGTTTCGGCGTCGCCTTCTGTTATTTCGCCGCTCCGACGCGATCGGATCCATTCTTCTCCCTTCACAGAACTTTGTCATCAAGCTGTCAAACGCTCTCCATAAATAGAATTGATATGATGATTATATTCCTGCCAGTGCCGGGCTCACTTCCATCCCGGTTCAATCAATTTGGCTGAATACCGAAGTGGGAAAGTCGCGTGGAAGGACAGACGTCTCCGACACTGGAAACACGAGGATTTAGGTTCGGACCGAGGCCGCGATTTGACCTTGACAACACACAGCGACTTTAATAAATGTGTGGCCAATGGATTGACCTTCTGAATATAGATCGCAAATTAGATTGTGGGTTTTTTTTTAGCTGTTGTTCACTATTTACCATGGAAATCTTTCATTATTCATGGAGGAGGGCTCTACAGATGTTTGCTTTAGTCAAGGTTTGAGTTTGTTTCCCTCCGAAGCTTGTAGAAATGTCACGATATATAATTTCATGGTGAATTGTAAAATATTCAAGCCTCTATCTTACTTTCAGATTTCTGCTGGAATTTAGGAGGCATTAATATTGCAAGTTGTGTTTGTGTCACATACAAAATTACCCCTCGTGAGGTTGGCTTCGCGTTGCGATGAGAAAAGGATGCGGACCGAGTCAGGTCGCGGTGCTAAAACTGTGCGACCGAAAAGCAGCCATGTTTTGCCTCCACGGTTCCTCCCATCGCGTAGCAACTCTGCGAACCTCAGTCACCACTTTCCAGCCGTCATGACTGAGAAGCAACACTCCACTCGCAGATTACGTAACACCTTCGGCTGACTGAAAATAATTAACAGTTTTGGTGCCACGTTGATCACCTCAGAAATCAAGAAGGAGAAAAGGGGAAGACGAAAAAAAGAGCCGAGCTCTCTGTCACAATTCGACTCTTCCTAATCCTTCAACCCTGAAATTCTGCAGGATTACTTTAAGCCACACAGTATATTGAGACATACAGAGGCCATTAGGCGGAGGTGATCATTGGGGACGAGGTAATCTTATATGAATATATGAATATCTCCTTACGGCTGCAGCCTGACAGCAATTAGAGCCGCGGCTCCCTCTCCCCCCCGGGAAGGGATCAGCCAAGCCGTGTGCTTTTTGATTGTGAGGCTTTTGATGAACCAAATCCACTGCACACGACACGTGCCCCCTGCTATAGTCTCATCATGGAGAGAGAGACGAAGAGAGAGAGAGAGAGAGAGAGAGAGAGAGAGAGAGAGAGAGATGCACGGGTTCGGGCTCTCCGGTCTCTTATTTTATATCCCTCCTCCGCCTGCCGGCTGTTACCAAGGCAAGGTGTTTGGTGTGGCGATCAAAGCCCCCCGCCCCCACCCCCTTTTTTATTTTTTTTGCAGCCTCACTCTCGTACATGTTCACTTGTAGCTGGATTATTGATATTACGATATCCCGGTGCTTTCCTGGAGCTTATTGGCTTGTTAAAGGGGGGGGTTTTCTTGCTTTTCCATTGCTGGAGGGAGGAGTTAAGCCCTGATTGATTTCCAGACGGTGCCGCCACAGTGCATCACGCGGCGCGGGGAAGGAAAGCCCATGGTAAACTAATAACGTCCTTCCCACAGTAAACGGCGATAACTGCGTTATGTAACGCTGGTGGCAGGCAGTTTCATGAGAGTCAGCAGGGTTCTGACAATGTGCTGGTTCAGGGACCGAAGTGTGTTTGGAAACCTCGTCGCTTCCTTTGGTCCCCACATTGTTTTCGAAATATAAAAGGGTTTTTCCTCTTTTCCTTTTATTTTTTTTTTTTTTTAATTCCGGCGGTGGGAAAATCCAAACCTTTGTGCTGCAGCCGAGCGCTCGCCTCGGTCCCACAGACGTGTGTGTATTAAAGCCTTATCAGCCGGCAATTTCCAATCCTTGTTCAATGAGAGCATTCAGAGACATGCCTCCTGACATTCGCACCACTGTGACAAAAAAAAAGGTCTCAGGCTGCAGTTTCTTTTTTTTTTTTTTCAAATATTTGTTACTCGCAGTTACATAATTTTTGCACATTGTTAATGAACTGTTTGTCAGAGCTGCTTTCAAATGCAAATACGGCGCAATATAATGACGGGATTTGCATTAAAACATCACCTTGTAATGCTGAACATCCAACTAAAAGCAAATGCCGGCGCATTGTTGGAAGAGCCATTGTTATGGGATGCCCTGGTGGATTAGTGGTTAATGCATTTGAACTTCAATCATATCATTTTCCATTTGCCGATCCCTCATTTGCTGCAAATTCCCTCACTGCATGCAGGGCTTAAAAATGTCTCCTCATGCCTGGAATGATGTTGGAAAATGAAGAGACATGACCAGCACACTTTTCACCAGAAAATGAATTTGAAGTCAAAGATGAGTTGTTTTTGGGGTTTTTTTTTATACATATTTTTTTTGCGTAAAGAAAGCAAAAAAAAATGAGTTGATTTCAATGTTTTTCAAAGACAGGAATACCGAAGTCACTGATACAGCAACAGTCGCACTGTTTTTTTACACAGCTCGACTCGACTTTTCTCAGGTTTAGCCGTTTTTCCAGAACCTTCAGTTACCAGTCCATCTTGGGTGGTTTTATCATAGCAAAGAGCCCCAAAACTCCCGTGACATGACCTTTATGTAACATAAACACGCTGCAACGCTGTCAGACATCGAGCTGAAGGTGTAGCTGCTGCTCGCTCTGCCACACTTTTTACCTCGTTGACAGAGAGATTAAAAAACGTTTTCAGTAGCGGATTTGATTCTCAAGTTGGAGTCGCTCTCATGACTCATTCAGTGGTGTCACACCTGGACATGTTTTGCTAAAAAAGGACGTAGTAGCAGGCTCTAATGCCGAATGGAAACCCCCAAAAATTTATTTAGTCGAGCCGAGTAGGTGCTGGTGGAGAATCTACGTCTCTTTGTCTCATGGTGTCTTTTGTTGTTTTGCTTTCTCCTCAGATGCTGACGACTCCGGCTGTGTGTTGCTGAACACATCAAGGAAGGTAGGCATGAATATTCATCACTGCGTTGGAAATTAAAACGTAACTGATGAGATCTTTTTCGAAAGAAAAAGTGATTTTTGGTCGTTCAGGAACTCGGCACATCGCCGGTAATGAGTCCACTCATTTATCATCCCGGATGATAATTTAAATTCACATCAGAACAGGCTCCATGAAGGAAATCTGATTTAGTAACAAGGTTTAAATTACACATTAAAAAATTTGGACCAAGAAGGCCGTGAACAGAAGTCGTGGAAAGATGCAACCAGATTTTGATGAACACGAGCGCAACAAACGTGATCGCGACTTTTGCATGGCCTCAGTTTGAGCCTGATGCAAAAAAAAAGAGAAATAAACCTCCAAAGAAAACATCTCTGCTGATCGTCACGTTGAACATTTCCCTCCTTTGTTGAGTTTCTATATTTTCCCACACCTTGCAGTAACCCACAGTGCACACGTGAAGGACACTGAGGTTCGTAACAGCCAATCCAATCTATGTCGGCTCCGCTTGACAATTGAATAGCTCTCCTGTCAGTGCCGTATGGGAAACTGCAGCTGTTTATCTCTTCATGCCACTTGACGGCCGACACGCTCGCTCCCTACTGTACCGCGCCGCTTTGGTTTTAATGTTTTAGCGAGGGCGACGTGGCCGCGTAAAGACAAACTGCTCATCCGTCTCCCGTAAAGGCTGCCGTCCAAGTTAAGGTCGATCCCCGCTGACGGCGGAGGAAAGACGGGAGACACTGAAGAGACGAGTCCAATGACAGAGTGAAAACACACACACACGCAAAACTATAAAGGTATTCAGTAGAGCACATTGCTTTGTCAAAACGCCTGTAACCTTTGCTCCTTTGAACTCTTGCACATCTCCTTCTCTGAAAGGACCCACACTCTTAAAAGACGCCACAGAAATGAAGTTTATTTCATTTATCTTTGATCAGTGGATCATCTTTGAGTAGGTTGTGTCCGAATACTGTGCCAACAGTTATGTAGGCATATAAAATATAAGCAAGAAAGCTACCAGGCACCAAGTGAACACCAGTGAGTCTGCACACAGGACGCCTCTAATCTAATCTAATCTAATCTGTCTTTTTTGGCTGTGGAGAGACAGTGCTAACCGCTAAACCACCGGGCCACCTGTTCAGCAGGTGGCTCATTCACACTGAACCAAATTACCCAAGCATGATGATGCCTAATAAACCCAATGAGTTTAGATATATTTCACTCATGCTGAAACAGTGAGGTAATCCGAGCACCACCTCCGCCGTTTGGGACGTTGCGAGATGCTTTCCGGCTGCATCGTCGGAGGCTCTAAATAAAACATGTGTGACGATGCTGCCTGTTGGATAAAGCTGCAGTTTTGACGGCTCGCCTCAGGCCCCGCGCGTTCATCACTGGTGTGTTGCCGCATCATTGTTCAGGAATCTTAATTGACTTTGTTCATGAATGAGCGCTCGGCGCCGCAGCCAGAGTGAGATCCACCTCTGCAGACAGAATAGCTGCTGATTTCACCCATTGTTACGCGTCTGGCCTTAAAGGAAAGACTCCGCACAAAACACCAAATCAGGCTTTGTCGGTTGATCTGTACGACTCGGGGTTTCTTTTTAAAGCTGTCGGTAGATTCAGCTCGTCTGTCAGAGCCTTTGTTCGCTGTTCCCTGTAAGGCCGCCTCCTCGCTGGGTCCCAGGGACTTTCTTTATTAGCACATCGTGTTCGTAAGTCATACTTTAAGAGCCGGTAGCGCAGGTACGGCGTTTTTAAAACAGGTGTAATAGGTCCTTTGCCTGCGGACGTGCGGCAGCGTTTTAAATCATCTGCAAGTCAGAGATTCCTGGAACCGAGCGGATAAAGAAGAGTTACAGCGATCGGGCCGAGTGGTGGTGACGCTGCGCAGGAAGAGTCACCAGATTGGAAGTGAATCACTGATATTATGGTATGTCGTCCTAATGAACTGGGTTCTAATACAATATTTTAACTGCAAGCAAGAGTCCAAATCACCACCTCCACATTGTGGGGGGCCCCCCCCCCCCCCCCCCATGATGTCATCGCTAAACTAAAGCTTCGTCCTCGTGAAACGTTTTCAAGACAGAACTGTAGCATGAAAAACCTGCTGAATCCTACTGGAATCACTGCAGTCGACTGGATCAGGCCAAATGTGTCAACAGTTGTTGTTTTTTTCCCCTGTTTAGCATTTACTTGGCTCAATTAGATGCAAATGTTGGTTGAAGTCTTGCAGGGTCAGAGTAACACCTAGAGGGCGCTAGTTCAAACTGCTGATGGGAGCTGTCAGTCTCCCAGAGATCTCAGTTTGTCTTTCCTGTTCACAGCTTGCTCACTTCTTCCCACTAATCTGCTCGTTCTGTATCACGGTTTGGTTTGTTTGCTCTCTCGCTCTGTTTATCAAACAAACACCAAAAAAAATCAGTCTCACATGGTCGCAGCCTTGTTTCCCTGCCCGGTAATTTGTAATAGATCTGTTTATTTTGGGAGATCCATAAATAGATTTTATTCTGATGCTATTTTTCAGGGACTTAAAAGAGGAGCTGGTGCAGCACACACAACATATGGGCCTCACGTTGTGCCAAGAATGACTACGACTACATGTCAGCGGCTGTTTCATTGACTTGACACGACATTGCACAAGAGCCCAACACTCAGCCCCTGGCAGG
This sequence comes from Malacoctenus triangulatus, assembly GCA_032274725.1. Taxonomy (NCBI): domain Eukaryota; kingdom Metazoa; phylum Chordata; class Actinopteri; order Blenniiformes; family Labrisomidae; genus Malacoctenus; species Malacoctenus triangulatus. The sequence continues at coordinate 15,724,985 of JAUESE010000057.1, forward strand.
TCCCTTCAAACAAAACAAAATCAAATTTTTATTTATAGACCTTCTTTTGACAGAAATAACTTCAAAGACTGCAGACATTTGCTTTCTACTCTGCTGGCTTGTTTGATTTTGAAAGGAACAGCAGGAAATCCACTCATCTTCAGCGTTTCTGTCAATCCCTCGATCGATGAAATTGAGGACTGGTGGGTGTCCGGGGCTCTTAATCGAGCTGTTTTCATTTCTCCGTCCACTCATCTGTCTTTAGGTGATTCTCAGACGCCGCCGCTGCAGTTTGGATGAAACTTTGCAGGGGTGGATCCACAGTTTTTCTGCGATGTGACAAAAAAAACATGACGAGTGGGTGAAAACATTTTGAACTGAAGCTGAGGACATCAAAATTAAGCCATCACTACAAGTCCCCACCAAACGATTAGGCTGATTTTGCACAGATTTTCTCATAGTAGCTTCACAGCAAGCAATTTACATTCAAAAACAGACTTTTTTCACACAGTGAAATGAATAAAAATACCAATGAGAAGGGCACTTGGTAGAGTGCATACCTCCGCCAAGATGCCTTCTGCAGGGCTTCTCCAATGCGATCGAGAGGGAGGCAACACTGGCACATTTTTGGATCTTTTAATAGTGCAACATGTTCAACTGAAGCCTACTTACAAAGAAGATTGATCTAAAAGTGCCACACACTCTCAAAACAAACCACAGAGATGATGTTTTTCATCATCTTTGATCACTGGATTACCACCAATTTTACTCTTCCATACTCCAGATCTAGAATCTGGTTTTAATGAAGGTGACAAGGCTTTAAAATGACCGTATTGTAACTTAAGAATACTTCCAGGTTCAGGGTTATTTGCTCTGTTTTTCACAGTATGTGAAGCTGATGAACTTTCAAGAGGAGGTGCGGGCACACCGGGACTTGGACGGCTTCCTGGCGCGGGCCAGCATCCTGCTGGACGAGACGGCCGCCTCCCTGGACGACGTCCTGAAGCGCATGCTGCACCACGTGAGCCAGGACAGCCACGCGTCCGAGCCCGGCTGCAACTTCGAGGAGGTGATGAGCATGCTTTTCACAGACGCCGGAGCCCAGGAGGTCAACGGTAAGCGGGAGCCCCGTCTGCATGCATGCACACACACACACACACACACGTGGGAGAGAACTGGAGACGTGGACAGAATGAGAGAAGTCGTACCATCTGTTGCTGCGCACAATCAGAGCGAGACCCCCGTAGCATCTGACACCCGACCTAAAAACATCTGACGTGTGCACATGTCAACACCTACCTGGAAACAGCCTCTCCGCAGGCTCGGCGGCAGGATTGTCAGATACACTCGAGAATGGTTCAAGAAGCTTCTGATAGCCGAAGGAAAGTTTGTGGTGTTTGAACTGAGGACGCCAATTTCCCCCCACAGCTCTCTGAAGTTCACGTATACACTAAAACACAACTCTGTGTCCTCATGCACGGCCGTGTGGCCTTGTGGAAGAGATTTTCCTCCAGTTTTTTGCACAATATCTCAAATATTCCATCACACGTTTACACCAGAATGGTTTCTTTCCTAAAATGCCACAAAAAAGTGAATATCGACCAGAGTTTCTCATCAGTTTATTATAAGAATAAGCATGTGAAGCATAATAGTTGTTGTTTTTGTTTCTATTTGTTCCCAAAAACAACATTAGTCAAAGTCAACAAATTAATGAGGCTGGTGTCAAATGACAAGAACTGCTATAATTTTGGCCGACACGAGCACAAAAAAGAGCCGACGGCTAGAAAATGAACTTGATTGAAGACTGCATGAAGGCAACACTGGTAATTGAGTACTTTGTTAATTAACTGATATTAAAATTAAATATTCAAACAGAAGAACGATAAAACCGCAACCAGAGAGAGTGTTGGGAATAGTTTAAAATGTATACACAGAAGATTGTCGTAGTTATCAGCTGTTGTTTTTCCATATTTAATTAAATTCAATTAATCCAATCACTTTACTCGTCCCTGAGGTACAATTCAAGGCAAAGAAACGCATGAAAACACAATAAAACTTACAAACACATAAATACAATCAAACCAGCTTGCCAAAAATATACATATAAACAAAGGATAAAGAAGGAAGTACAGGTTTTTTTGCACATTAATGTGAGGTAGTAAAAACAATTCAAAGAATATAAATATAGAAAAATGTGAAGGCTGAAGCGACCTTTACATTGCAGCTTTGGAGTCTCTAAATGTTTGATTTATGTGCATATTGAAAGCTGTCGAATCATTCTGTGTATGTGTGACTATAACTTGAATTTTAGCTCAGTATTTTTGTTCCCTTCACCTTTTTAAGCTGAGTATAATGCAAAGCAGCTCACACGCGTACATTCATCTTCCCTCTAAACTACAGACAAGTCCAACCTGAAAGTGTGCTCGCTCTGCCTATAGTTGGAAAGCTCTTTATGTTCTCCTAATGCATATATTCATTTTTGAAAAGGCGCTATAGATTCTCCTGGTCTCGCAGCTTACAGATCCTTGTCACATTAGCCGCGGCCCCCTCGGCGGCGGTCCTCTTGGCTGAAGTCTGGTGGTTAAGGCGAATCTCCTCAGCCCATTAGAGCAGGAGAAATCCGTCCTCTTACATAACGCCGCCGAGCCGCGAGCGGCGCAGGGAGGAAAAAAAAAACACATTCTCCTCGTAATTGTTTGGCAAATGAAACTTTGTCGTGCTTCCAGTCGGTGTCACGAAAAAACTGGGCACTTTGTTTTTACTGTTGCACGCTAATGTTTATTACCGAAATGAATAAATGCTGAGTGGACACACAGAGGAAACACATATGAAGGGGGGAGTTCCTAATGCTGGGGGAGCATGTGGAGGTAATAGTGGTGTTAGAGCTGTCTGTCATGTTCTCTGTGTCCACTGCTTTCCTGTCTGCGTGCGTGTGTTGTTGCCGGTAAGTCGGCAGTGGGCGGTGTGAGACGCTCGCCCTGCACAGCCGCCTCTGACAGATCCGCAAGGTGATAATTGACTTCTGTCATCGATCACTCACTTAGCTTTTCAAATGGCTCTCTGAGCCTCTCGAGCTGCGGTGACTGCCGCCGCCGCCGCACTGTTTCCATCGCGGAATAGCCCTCAAAGCGGCGCCGCTCCCGCCCCCCCCCCCTCCCCCCCCCCCGTCTCTGTGGCTGCCATCTTAACTCTGAGGATTCCTGTGCCAACCTCTGGCAGATTTTAGGGGAATATCGATTAGTTGTTGTCGGGTCAGGAGACAAAGAAACAGCGTTAAAATTATGAGAAATGATTTGAGAATTTTCTTTTTGTAAAATAAACAAAAGGTCAAAACAATAAAATGTTGAAGAAAAGAACAGGACAATAAAATTTAATTTAATTACTCAAGAAAAAATTACGCCAAAATGTTGAAAATGGAAAGTAAAAATAATTCTAAAATACCTTAATTCCAAAATAGATTTTTTTTGACAAAAAATGTTTATTCAGAAGATAGATTAAATATATAAAGTGGTTAAACAAAAGTAAGAAATATATCATTATTAGAACTTAATACTTAATATCATGAATTTAATTAACAGATTTAAAAAACAATGAATATATATACAGTTTATAAGTTGTAAAAAAAAAGAAGTGATAAAACACAAAAAAAACCTAATTGAAAACAATCCATAAATCAATTCCCACATGTAAAAAGCCCGGAGTCGTGCTACGATGGCTCAGATCTTCTGTTACTGCCTCGGAAACAAGCATTAGCGCCGTGCTAATAAAATGCATTCACAGTTAGACGTGCAAACGGGCTTTCAGATTCGCATCATGGAAGATCAAGTAATTAATCTGTCGCTCTTTAACGCGACTTGGTTTCATTAGGTTCTCAATGAGAGTTTACGGTGCTTCAAACAGGCCGTCTCTCTTTGTGTAAGTTCCCACATTGCCGGTGGGATCCCTGAATTCACATGTCGGTGCTGAGGGGAACAGATCTCTCTGGGGGGGGGGCGGGCGGGGGGAACAAAGGCTCCTCTCGGGGGAATACATTCATTCTGCACGTAAGTATGTTATCACCGGGACACATCTCTTCAGGTATTAATTTCTGCCATATCTGCAATCCCTCCGCCACAGCGGGGTATTACAGCTGGCGAGCGGGCCGGCTCATTTGGAGTGTAATACTGTACAGCTGCCAGATAAAGAGAACAGGGCCAGATTAGAAGAACAGAGAATTACAGGAACAGGAAGATGAAAGCCCGCAGAGATAATTAGTCCTCCTCCGACTCGTACCCACCACTCGAATTTTTTGGAGGCCAACTCGTCTTGTTTTGGTGCTTCGCTTCCGTCTTGGGATTTGGCGATGGGGGACGCGCGGCAGCAGGACCGATGGCGCCGCCGCCGCCGATGATGCAACACGCGGATAATAATATCACTTCCGCCGCTAATACACACACCGATGCTCCTTCTATTAATTGAAAGCAACACATCGTCTCGTGTTGCAGAGTGTTTGAACCGATGAAGGATTATCAACAATGATGACGAGGCTGACAGCGGTGACGAGCAGCTGCAGCAGATTGACTAATAACTGCTGTTGATAATGGATGGTAAAATTTTCTGTGTATTTCTGTGCTTGTTTTTTTTCTTCCCTCCTCTCCTGTGATGCCGGCTGCTGCGGCGGCGGCGGCGGCGCATCGCTGCTGATTGGGCGCGATGTTTGTCATGACTGTACCATCATTTCTCCCCAAATTGCTGTCACCTCCGATCGAGCTCGCCGCCGCCCTCAATCTGCATAAATCCTTCTTGTTTTTCAGGCTTTTCTTTCTACCTGCTGCAATCAAACCGCACCACCGTCACATGGTTTCCATTTGAAATGTGAAGAGTAGAGCCAGGAGGACGTTTTAAAAAACAATGACCCTCTGCTTTTAAGAAAGTTTAAAGCCAAAACGTTTTGTTGTGGGGTTGAGTTGAGTCGCTGCTCGAGGAAACGCGCCGTTTAAATCCAACATTTCTATGTTTTACAGTTGTTGAACATCATTTTTCTCCTTCTCTCTGCACGAGTGCTCGCCGCTCGGTTCCAGTCCGCAGGAATGATGAGAATACTAAATTAAAACCGTAATTCTCGCTCTTTAGAAAAATGGCAACGACCGCACGTGTCATTTCTTTTCTCCTTGCCTCGATCTCTTCATTGACGTCTTCATCGGGTTTCTTCGCACCAGCCGAACACATCGCTGCTATCAGTGATAAAATCCAATTTTTGGTAATAGCCCTTAGACAGTAATCAAGATACGATCTCTCTGCGGCCAACAAAGACCAGACATTGAGGGATTTTCTCTGGAAAATGATATTTAATATGCATGAGGTAAAGGAGGGCAGGAAATGAAGCCTCTGCTCAGCAGAGATATTTATGTGTGTGCATGTTAACCAGAAAAAGGGTCTCTATACGAGTGTGTCTGAGTGTGGTTTTTCTTTCCCGTGTGTGTGTGTGTGTGTGTGTGTGTTGATGAGGTGAGTGCACTGACTCTCTTGTTTCTCCTCTTGGTTTCTTTCTCCCACATGCAGACAAGTCTCAAAGTTTCGTTTTCTTTGACGACGGTAAGCCGTGTTAAGTGGATGAAAATGTCACCATCAGCCGCCGTGAGGCTGTAATCAGTGGATGTGCTGCTGTACCAATCACCATCAGTATGCCGTGCTTGTGCCCCCCCCCCCCCCCAAACCCCTCTGTGCACGCTTAGGACTGGGTCGATCCATTGAGTCATCAAATTATTACAGGCGCCAGCAAACCCCACCGTGTCACAGATATCGACGCCTCTTCATCTGCCCCTCGAATCAAGGCTCGCTCCGTCCAGCGGCCACATTGTCCCCTCACGTTATCGGCTCTTTTTGTAAAGCGCCAGAGGCAAAGGAGAAAAAAACCCGCTGTGTGTAGTACTTGGATGTTAAAGTGTCCAAATGAAATCTTCCACCATTTTCAAAAATAACCAAAGAAAGATTACATTTTCTTAAGGAATTTCAATGTCTGACGTTGCCGAGGTCGATGCTATGGCAGCCAGTGAAGACCAGAATTCAAACCAATGCTCCATAGCAACAGCTCATCCCACAAATGCATGTCCCAGACCAAGCTGACGCCGTTTAAAGCAGGTGTTCCAACAGTGTAAGATGTGTTGCAAAGAAACATCGCTACAATCAGGAAATAATTGACCAAAGTGTTAATTATAATAATTATTGAATTTAACGACCTTCAACTTTTAACAGTTTCTTTTTCAAAAATCACATCATTGGACTTTCTGTGCAGTTTGCAAAACTTGCCGGGCAGCTGGGTGTTTACTGGTAAAGTCATTTTTACACAGGCGAGTGGGAGATGTAATTGACAACCTCTTAAGATAACAAGGTTCCACCATTGACCCAGTCCTAGTGGGCCCCTCATCATCTCCATGTGACATCTCAGCGTGTGCGCGCCGCACAGCGATTGGCTGCGACGGCCACCTAATATACAGTAAGTGTTTCATCCACCGCCGTCGCGCGTGGAGCGCGCCTGTGTTTTAATCACCTCCTTCAAAGTGCCCTCCACAACCTTCCTCACTCTTTGAAGGAAACCAATCATTTCTCTTTGTGCGCGTGTGTTTGCGAGTGTGTGTGGTGTGTGCACAAATGGCCGCGACCACAGTTAATCTTTTAGGCAGCGAAGGATCACAAGGCTTTATTGAGGTCACCTCTGAGTATAATGTAAAGAGTCTCCTTGCCAAAAGGCCCGCTGGCTCTGTCACACATTGACAGAGAAACTCAAAAACGTGTTTTCTTTCGTACTCGCTTGTCTATTTTCTGCTCGATTCCGATGATCACCCGAAGGAAATATTATCGTTTTTTTTTTTAGGGGGGGGCGATGACTGGTTTAGCATATTTATTGATTTGCCTCTCCCTTATTTGTGAGACGGCGTTATCCTCGTGTGATTTGCAGAAATTGCAATCTGTTTTTTTTCCCCCGCCGACCGAGCCGTGTGAATAACACAGTTAAAGAATTCACCAAGAATCCAGAGAGAGATCAAAGAAGCCAATCCAGCCGTCCCGTCTTCCCTTCCTCATATTTTTTCATCACTTTCCATTGAAGTTTGTCACATTTGATATGCTGCGCGTGAGCATCCTCTCTCCTCTTCTGTGCGTGAAAACAGCAGTGTTTGCATAGCAGGAGCTGACGAAACCGTGCGGAAATCTCCACCTAACTGACAAGTATCGAAGGTTCGCTTCTTATTAATTAGCTTCTCACTTGATCACATCGGCAGTCGCTCACATGTTACCTCCTCTCCTCTTCCTCTCCGCCTAATCAGGTTTGTTTACCTCAGCCGGTGACGTAACCCACTCCACAGTGAATTCCCGTACTACATGCAGGAGCGTTTACAGCAGATAATTAGGGTAGCACATGCTAAGAAGGTTGGATTAGCGGAGGGATGTTTTGCATGAGTGTCAGCAAACTAGAGGCACGTTCACGCATCAGCATGGAAATACGTTTTAATCCTGCGAAGACCCCAAACGTTTTTTTTGGGGGGATTTTACAGATGCAAATTATACAGACAGAAGCCTCATTACTGCGAAGTACACAGAGTATTTCATCGGTGTAAACTTCCTTTGTTGTACCGTCAAGGTTGAACGTAGCAGGTCAGCCAATTGCTTGAAAAAATTAAAGTTTTTATGATGTTTTAATGTTTTGAAAATTACAAACTTGTAATTTCCACATTTGCACTGAACCACAGGCAGACGCAATGGATCGAACCATTTGTGAAGCACAGAGGGGAGCGGTTATTTTTTTTTGGGTGAATTGGTCATATTGTGTGTTTAACCAATATAATAGCTCTGAGTTTCATAATGATCTAATTATATCTGAGTGTGTGTTTATCACACCTGAACCTTTGTGCAGTTTGCTGAAGTCGTGGCATTAAGTGAATTGTCGCCGACTCAAAGCAAGACTTTAGTCTCTTCTGCTGTTGAAAATGATGTATATATAAAGTGTCATCACAAACAAGCTCAGGTTAGTCACTCGCACAGTTTTTAATCTGAATCGAGGAAAAAAACAACTTATGTAACCGAGAAATCTTCGACAAAGTTTCTGAACCACATTCAGTCATCAAGTGCTGACATGAGTCATCCCACTAGACCTTACACATTATTAGCGGTTTGTTTTTTTAATGGGAGCGTTCCACTTTTAGCGTGTTTAACCTTAAAAAGTGACCGTGTCCCCGCTGGTTGCCGAGCTTGTCTCAACGACAGAATAATCCGTCTCGCTCGGGGGGAAAAAGACCCTGAAAAACACCGAAGTGGTTGTCGTGCAGAGACTCGCCGCGAACATGTGTTGGCTTCCCTCCGGTGGTCTGACATTGGCCGCGTCCAGCGTCGCTATGGAGGGCGACGGATCGTTGCCGCACGCCGCGTCCACTCACCTCCGTCTCCATCTTTTTTCACTCCCTCCTCTCTCTATCTTTTAATCTTCCTTTTGTTCTCTCTGCATCCCTCTCTCCCTATCTCTCTCCTCCTTCTCTTCCCTGACGTCAATGAGAAATTGGATGGTTTTTGATTATTACATGGCTGTCAGGCTTACCGCTATTAATTGAATTGAATCCGAGTCCATCTCCTGCTCTTCTCCGTCCCTTTTCCTCCCTCCCACCCTCCCTCCCTCCCTCCCTCCCTCTCTCCCTCCCTCATCCAGTTCTTCCTTTCATCTCCTTTCATTTTCAGTTTTTTTTGTCACGTTTTTGGTGGATTTTTGGTGTAGTTTTCGTTTCCTCGATCGTCCTCTGCCCCCCGTTTCTCTCTGTGCGTTTCCATCTCCCTCTTGTTCTTCTTGCCATCTCGTTCCTTTCTCGCTCGTCTTTCCCGAATCTTCGACCTCTCTTCCTCACCACACTCTTCTATTCATTCTCTCTTTCCCTCTTTATCTACACTCTCTCTCTTATTTCTCTCTGTCTCTCTCTCTCTTGTCTGAATCCCCCCCCCCCCCCCCC
>JAUESE010000057.1:15775653-15787415 GCA_032274725.1 Malacoctenus triangulatus
AGTTTAACAAGGTCAAACTTTAAGATAGGCAGCAGAAAATGTGGTGTGTTTTTTGGGTTTTTTTCTGTTAAGACATTCTCTGACATTTTTATCTAAATAGTCACATCATGAAATCATCTGAATTGGTAAATTTCTAAAGTTACCATGAAATGAAAAATATTTCTTTCCTTTATTTTTTTTAATTATAAGGTAAAATATTGTCTTCTGAATATTTTTTGCGAAAATAATCATCAAAGCTCAGTTTTTAGTTTTTTTTGTGTGTTTTTATGATATAATTCTGCACTCAAAATGCAACACGTACTGCCTGCCTTTAGTGGGTAGTTTGATCGATCCAGTCAGCATGCTGAAAACCATTTTCACAGAGCAGTTTCAGTCACAACTAATGCAAAGGTGTAAAAAATGTGGCTAAGGACAGGAGACAAGACAATACGGGGTGTGTAAACAAGACGGAGTAAACAACACTGAACATCATAATAGGGCCGGTCGAGTTGGAGGGAAATGGAGGAACAGGCGATGCTGCTTCTGGAGAGTCCTGTGGAAGTTGCTGTGCTGACCCAGCCTCTCCATCACAGAGCAGCGGCAGCGCAATGTTTGGGGGGGAAAAAGTCCTGTTCACAAAAAGAATCGAAATCAAACACGGCCAGGTAGAAACAGACCACAGCTGGCTTGTTGTTGTTTTTTAACACAGAGCAGAGAATTTTTAGGGGTACAAATATGTCCAAACTAGGAGGATAAACACGCTGCGGGAGCTGACGGAGGCTGAGCCTCCAGCCTGTCATCTGCAGCACGGTATCAGGAGGAAATCGAAAGTAATTAGCCGAGCAGTTTGCTCAGACCGAAGCCGCTTATTCCCCTGCCAGTCACCTCAGCTGCGGCAGGAAAACTCCCGAGCGTTCGTCCCGGTGATGGTCACACCCTGCGCCACCGCTCGTCCCTGCACCTCCGTCGGCTGCAGCGCAGGAGACGCACGCCTCTCCTTTACGACACTCGCCATCACCTGCTCTCTGTTTGTGAACCTCGTGGGGTTTCTTACACAATCACATCAAACAAGTCTTTGTGATTAACTTTAAGTCGTCCCTTTAATTCACTTTCTCCATGTCGGATTTATGTTTCTCATGACCTGAATAAACAAGTTGAACATTGATTTCTTTCCTTTTTTCACACGACTTTAAATTTGGTGTGATAATATTACACACAGCTACAATAACAAGCTGTCAGGCTTTAATGTAAATGTCAACACAATAAAGAATTAACTAAGTACCTTGTAAAGCAGATGCACATGAATGAAAACATACATGAATAGTTAAAGAGCCTGAGCGTGTTGAGCAGCAGCGTCGACACACAAACTAAATAATAAGAGGTTTTATAAGGTGACAAAACACCGACATCACACCTGTTTTTTGTAGAGTTTCATATCCTCTTTTTTTCTTTGTCTCTTTGGGTTAATGTTAGTCGTTTGATCCGACGTTTACGTCTTTCTTTATGCTCGTTCTTACCCCCACAAATACATTCGTCCCCAGGGTCTATACTCCACCACACGCTTTGTTTCCATCCATCTGCTGGCTATAGTGGCTCTGAACTTTCAGTGTCGCAAAATATGAATTGATTGGAGCGCGTTTCCCTTCAGATCGTCAATTTTAGACCAAGAAAAATCTTAATCGGCAGAGAAAAACATTTAAATCAAACAAAAAAAGATTTTAAACTTTGAATTTGCTTATTTTTTGAATGGATATTGCACACGAAAACAACACACTATTAGAATGGGTGTAAAATGGAGGAATAAATAAGAAATAAAGCAATATAATTGTGAAAAAGTAAAGTTGACCCCCCCCATGGGAGATAATCACCTTGATATGTAGCAATAATTAGGTCAGACTTTTGAAAAACAGCCTCTCAAGGTTTTACCTGCCGCTGCTTTCTTCTTCCCAAGTCTAAACAGAGCTGAAACAATGAGGTGGGCACTCCCTTTATTTGGGCTCACAAACAACTCCAAACAAGTGATAAAAGTTGCCTTTTTTTTCAAGAGGGGAAAATAAAACAGACTTTTTTATGGCGTAAAATTATGAGCGTTGAGCTGCTCGGAATAGTCCCTTTGTTTTGATGACAATATTCAACCTTTGTTAGCTAAAATTTCCTTGTGATTGGAACAAAAATGTTCCCTTCGTTTCCTCCTGGAAGGATTTTTTTTTGAGGGACACTTGAAAACATTTCACGCAGACTCGTGAAAAGTATTTTTCATCACCCTTTCAAACATTTTTTTAAGTTTCAGTCTTTTGCTGTTGTTTTTCTCTCTCTCTCTCCTCCACCTCCCTCGCTCCACCCCGTGTATCCTGTAATCTATAAATAATCTAGATGTTGTCTTTGATCGAGGCTGCCGTTGATAAGGAAGAGCGGCTGTTGTTCGGGCTGACAGCTGTCACCTCACCTTTTATCGCTGTCATCTTTAGGAACTCCACTAAGGAGGCTTCACATCTGTCTCCACGTATATGTATAATGTGTGCGCACGTTGTTATCTTTGTGTGTGTGTGTGTGGATCATATACATGACAGCGCTGCCAGGTTTGATGCCTCCGCCATAGCGAGCGCCCCCCCCCCGGGGCCCCCCCTGCACCTTCGGGAGCACTTTGAGGTGAGAGGAGAGAGGACAGCAGCTTTGTTTGAACCTGCTTCCCCTCTCGCTCCATGCCCACCCTGTGTACCCGCCACCAACCCTTCCTCCACCCCCACCCCCCACCCTCCACCCTCTCTCACCCTCCACCCCACACCCCCCCTCAGGGCAGCCGCGGAGCTGCAACAGCTCTTCTGGGCCGCCGCCGCCGCCGCGCTCGCAGGCTGGCTCCCACCAGCCCCTACTGCTTAGCAACAGCCAATCGGCCAAGACGGGCGACTTGTTGGCCAATTGCGTCCGAGAGACGGGCTAGTGCTCAGAATTTGAGTTGGCCGCATGGGTCCGGCTATAGTTAGGTAAAGGATGAAGTGAGGATTTTTTGTTGGGGGGGGGGGGGGTGGCTGAGAGGAGCAGAGAGTTCATTTCCTTGTAGTGTTGTTTTTTTTTTTTCTCACATTGTTACTGTCGTCTGCTCAGTAACCAGGGAGATGTTGTGTGTTTTATTAATAGACACTGTCCCTAAAATAACAGGTCATGATGGAGATGATTGAACTCCTTCTGGGAAGTTTTTAGTTAAGCCTTCTAAACTCACTTCTGATAACTCGCTGTAATCTGAGTTACTGAATCGTACCATCTGATATAATCTCCTCAAAGCTATTTTATTCTCTCTCTTTTTTTTTCCCACAACTTACATAATCTATTTTCTCTTCCAGTCTGATGCTTGTTCTGACCCATAAATGCCATCCTTTAATTTTTCCTCATTAAAGTTTTGAAGCATTCTGTGCAGGAGTTTCCTGAAAATCTGATCTTTACATTTGTACTTTGATTACCTGGTCAGTGACTTGTTGACTTCCATTCCGGGTGTGATGAGACTGATGAGTGTGTTATCTTAAGTAGCAGCATGTGCAGGAGTTGGTTGTGAATCTGATTAACAGAGAGAGTGATTTTAATAGGTCAGTGGCTATTTTGGTAAGTCGGCGGGACGACGTCTTGCAGCACTGCAGTATGGGTGGGGCAGACGCAAAAAAGGTGCGATACTCCAAAAGAGGGAGAGCGAGCGAGGAGAGGAGGAGGAGGAGGAGGAGGGAGGAGAGCTTGAAAACATCCCGAGTTAGCTGCGAGTCAGTAGGACCACGCTGTCTTGTTTTCACTCTCGATAGCTCATCACTGCTTAGCAACAACGAATCAGATCCTCGCGTCGCAGCGGCGTCCCGGCCAATCAGCCGGCGTGAGCGTGGCGCCATAGAGTTTGGATTTTACCACGTGTGAGACTGAGGAAGAGCGCGCTTCTGCAGAAGGGGAGAGAGAAAGAAGGGATGACAACAGGCTTTCGATGGTGTGTGTTTTTCTGATAGTGTGTTTCTTTTTTTTTCCTGTAACAAACCACACCCTTTACTCTCTGCTGCATCGGCCTGCTGCTGCTGCTGCTGCTGCTGCTGCTGCTGCTGATGGTGCTGCTGCTGCTGCACTGACCCTGCAGGGTGTCGGGTCGATCCTCTAGTGGTGACAAAGATGTGAAATGATCTCTTGTTTATTTAACAGGTTTAGAGGACAGTTATATAAACCTGCTTAAGCACAGGCGTTATGTCATCACCGGATAATAATGTCACTTTTATCACACTTGTGGACGTGTCGGCGTTATTTACACTGATTGGTTAAACATTTTTCATATGACATCCTTCATTATGTCTCTCTTTTCTTTTTTTAACTTTCATACTGAAAGTGAACTGTAAGTTTTAGAAAGATAGACATCATTAAAACATCATAGTAACTCCTAATTTCAAAGCCAGAAAGTTCCTGTAAATGTGAGAATTCAGGACAATTCGGTCCACTTTCTCCTCTCTTGGTTTCCAGGTTAGTGTTTGACCTCTTCCTGGTGACCTTAAGGTTGATCTTGGTCTGATGGTGATGACAGGTTTAGTTATGTCGGTTTGGAGAAGCTTTTAGAAATGATGGGGTTTCTCTGCAGGAATGCGCACCTGACCCTGTTTGTTCTCCCCCCGGTGCGGCTGAAGTCGCTGGGTGCGGCCGGCTCGGCACTGCAGCCATAACTTCCTCCCCACGTGCTCCCCACGCTCTCGTATTTTTGTTCAGGGCGGCTGCGTGGTCGTCCGGGTGGCAGCTGCGAGGCAGCACAGCTCCACGCTCCGGCGTGCGCCCAGGCTGCTTGCTGTTGCATGGTTACAGGCAGTCCCGGCCTGCCATTGGCTGGCAGTCTGCGGAGCCGCCCACCCATTGGCTGGAGCGGGGAGCAAAATAGCGCCGCCATTGGCTGCCGGGAGGTGGCAGGCGGCTGGGATTGGTGGGGCTGGGCGTCTCGGGCTCCTTGGAGACTCGGGCTGTGTAAACATCCTGGTTGTTTCTTTCAATGGAGCGTGTTTACCAGCGGCTGGGTTTGTGCCGGTGTGTGCAGACTGAGGCTGCGAGTCTCCGAGGAGCCCGGTCTGGCGAGAGCCGGGCTAATTGGCTCCCTGCTCCACCGCACGCTTTGTGATTGAAGAAGCGCTCGGCGCTGTTGTGACACTCGGACAGCATTACAGGATGCTAACAGCCCCCTCGGTCTGCTGGCAGCCTCGCCACTCGCCTCCTTTTCATTCTCCCTCCCAACGTCTTCTTCAGCCTCGCAGGCTACATGTTCTCATGTCATCCCTTTGGTGACGAGCAGAGCGCCGGTGTCTCGGGGCTCAGACGTGGAAAATAAATTGCCCCGAGTGCTAAATGATGCAGTTTGTTTTTGTTTTTTTGTTGTTTTCTTAACCCAGGACGATGTTTGTAGAAAGCTCCCCACTCCCCTCCTTCCACTTTCTCAATTAACATGGTGGAACCTAAGTTGTAGAGTTAACCACCCTCCCTCCCTCCCCTCCCCCTATCATCTGCTGCCTCCAATCCTTTATCTGGAGTACAAAGAGTCCACAAAAGCGTTTGATCCCCCCCTCCGAGTGAAGTCTTCTATCTCTAGCTTACCCCCTCTTCATCTCTGAAGTTGAACTCGGTGCTCTCTGTGACTTCTTCCTCACTTCTACATTCACAGCGTGACTCTTGAGGTGAGGTGGGGGGAGGGTGGGGAGGCGGGGGTGAGGCGGGGCCAAAATCGGCGAGCGCGGGCCGCCAAAGCTTTCCACCCTCTCACAAGCTGACTGCTTAGCAACAACCAATCAGCCTAATATTTTTGGCAGGTTTTTCGCAGCCAATTGAGAGGGTGCGAGCGGGCTTTGGCGCTGTGTTTTTATTGGTGGCTGCGAGGGGAAGAAACAATGTTTTTCTGAGCACTCCACACTCGGGTGCTGGTGGCGACGCTGTTCATGTTAAGAGCAGATTTGGGGAGATAATCTGGGCTTTGATGGCTCTGAAAGACACATGGCCCATTACTGTTAAGTGATCTCATTTGCATTTTTATGCAATCTTTCCAGTTCCAGTTGAGCTGGAACTAGTAGCTTCAGCTAATGTAGGGAAAAAAAGAGCAACTCCCTGCTAAATGTTGTAAAACACGAGAGAAACCTTCCCAAAATTGATCCGCACCTCCAGAAACAATCCAGGTCTTTGTTTCCTCGAGCCGACACATCCTCCAACACGCTCCCTTCCCTTCATGACTAAAGACGGTTCAGTCGCAGAGATCAATAAGGTGTTGAAAGCAGTCGATCGCTGCACATCTGGTTCAAATGGTGGACTGCATCCAGATGCTCTGAAAGGGAGGAGACTCGATACAGATCTCAAAAATGTTGATCAATGGAAAATGTCAGTTTGTCATTTAACTTGAACTCCCAAACATTTTGATTTCTTTCATCAAATCAGGAAAATGTCATATTTTTCTCTCGATAATTACAGCGTTTAAGCCAAGAAAATCAAAAAGAGTGTTTTAAAATATTTTTTATGAAACTTTATTCCATTTTTTTCAATGAAAGGATATAATCAACACCTTATACCTAAAATGTTTCAGAAAAAATGGATAAACCTTGTGTCGAAAACTTTCTGAAACGCCCATCCTGACGATTTAAGTTATTCTCTTTTTAATTGGAAGTAACATCTGCAAACGTCTAGATTCACCAAACTTTGCCACACTTTCCTGTGAGCCCACTCAGACCTGGTGGTCTAGTTTTGGCCCCACAGGGCAACTGTTTGACCCTTCTGCTGCAAAAAGTTGGAAACAGGAGAAACATCAATGAATTTCTCTGTTTGTGCTGTTGCTCCTCCTTTGCGTTGGTCTGAGCTGGCAAAATGAACAAGTGTGTTTTTCCCTCTGTAATTTCTGTGAAGTTGTCTCTGAAGGAGGCAGTCAAACCCCCGTGTGTCTCAGTGGCCAACAGGGGGAGGCTGCGCGGGTCCCAGCTGTGTAGACGTTGAAGCTGGCGGGTGCTCGGAGACAGAGCGAGTGTGTGTGTGTGTGTGTGTGTGTGTGTGTGTGTGTGTGTGTATGTGTGTGTGCTCGGCAGACGCTCGCTGGTTAAATAAAGCTGAGAGCCCCGTTGACAGCAGCTTCTCCTCCGGACAGATACAAATCAATAGCCGGGATGCGGCTTCTGCTGGAGCTCTGGACGTGATTGACAAGCAGTGCGGCAGAAATTCGAAGAGTTGGAGCAACGGGCGGGGCCAGATGCCTCCATCTGTTTAGATCAGACTGTTGCTAGAAGGACTGGAGGAGGGAAAACTGTTAACAAATATTGCTGTGTGAGCACATAAACAGGAGTTACGCTCATTTGGAGAGCTGTTACCGAACCAGTCGCGGAGCAAACTTGGCTTTTGGTGTTGCTACACAGTCGGTTGAAGGTGGAAGAGTCATAAATCCATCTGCACAATGCTTTGTAAAATCTTTTTCTCAGGGGTAACATGTGCTCTCTCTGCTCCTCCTGCTGGAAATCCTGGAGCCATACATCATGTAAGGACAACACGTCCACCCCCTGCTTCTTATTCTGCCCTAATCTTAGTTTTAGCTGCTCACAGTGTCTGCCAGCAGTGCGGCTCAATGAAATGTGCTGAAAATGCATCAGTGTGTTGTTCATTTTTTTATCACCAGAACCTACAGATCAGAGGTGGTGTCTGTAAGGCATTAATAAATGCGTAATATTTTTCTTGTTTTAAGTATTTTATTTTGTGAGGAAAAAAAATAGAAATTGAATTTTTTATTTATTTTTTTTTCATATTTTATTCAAACTTTTTGGCTTTTTGCTGATTTATTTGTAGTGCAGAGAAAATGATATTATTCCTTTTGTAGGTGTTGAATTCTCTCTACGGGCAAACCTCACAGAAGGCATCTAATCATTGTTGAGTGAAGCACAATGGTCACCTTTCCCAAAACGAGTGAAAGTCTCTCAATTTAACTCTAAACTCGCACCTTTTACTCACATCTCGTGTTTTGCCTCGGCAGCGCCGAATGCATTCAACTGGAAACTGCCGGTCTCACACGTTCAGGCAGCGATCCCAGTTGTGTGGTCAGGTGTTGTTTCTCTGCTTTCATTAACATGCCATAAAAAAGACAAAACAACGGTGGACAGGACGCGGTGTGTCACCGTGCAGGTGTGCCGTGGCGTGCTGCCGAAGGTCACCTTGGCTCCAAACAAGGGCAGACGTTTGAGTGGAGACAACATCTGCAGCGTCGCTTCGCAGTCCTTCGTCCTTTTAGTGCCTGTGATGGCTTCAGACCAACCCCCCCCCCCCCCTCCCCCCCTCCAGTGGGAATGAACAACAATGCTTGAAACGCAAAAACAACTCTCAAAGACATGAGCCCCTTTAACTTGTGTGAAGCAGGGTTGAAAAGCCTGGACCTCAGCCTTCATGTAAAGCTGCTGTAGGAGCTTTGGCCAGTGTATTGAAGTCTTTGTTCTGTCTGCAGGTCTCTTGTGATCATCAGTACTCTGGATGGGCGGATCTCGGCTCTGGATCCTCACAACCAGGGAAGAAAGCAGTGGGACCTGGATGTGGGCTCAGGGTGCCTGGTGTCCTCCAGCCTCAGCAAGCCAGAGGTAGTTCGACTCCGAATACATCCAAAAATAAACAAGCTTTCTTTTAATCACATCAATATTTAGTTTGATATTGACTTTGTCCTCCTTGCGGATGAGGCCTGTTATCTCTGGCGCCCTCTAGATATTCCTCCAAAGGCTTTACGGTTGTTTTCTTGAAAAAAAGCTATACTAAGCAACAACTATCAAGGTCAACTCCAGCCACTTAACAGGTTAAAAGAAGCAGCATGGAGATGATTATTATCAATTATGTGATGAAGTGGTTTTCCACGATGCTGACATGCCAGTGAAATGTTAAAGAAGCTGTCTGGTCTTCATGTTTTCCCTGAAAAACAAACCGTGCCCTGCTCGGCGTTCTTCAGCAGACTTTAGGACCAGTAATTGAACTCGGTACACTTTAAAAGAGTCGGCCCCGCGCTGCTCTTGCTTACGTTCATTTCATACACACACCAGACACGCAGTACACCCCCTCATAAATCTGAGAGTAGCTGTTTCGCCTGGAGGATTAGCCTCTTTGTTGACTGTTGTGGTTTTTACACATACAAGCACAGCAAGACCCTCGCTTGTGCATGTATACAGAAGCTTAAACCGCCCACACCGACACGCTGAAAAGTGAAGTGTAGCCCAGAGCGAGACCAGCGCGCCGCTCGCTCGCTCTCCTGCTCTCCGAGACGCGTGCTGGAGACGTGCTCGTGGCTCGCTTTGATGTGGACTCGCTCCGTGGAAGAGTTTGGCCTCGGGGAAAAAGCCTCTGATCCTAACAAGGGTCTGGGTGGCTGCAGAGATCAGTTTAATGTTCGTCTGCTCGCCTTGCCGAGCCACGTCTGATTGGAAGGAACTCTGTGACTCCAAAACACGTCGGCTCCGTTCCCGTATCAAATCAACAAACGAGCGCGGAAGGACGCTTTCACACCAGAGCTGTTGTGTCTGGGTGAAAGAAACCAGATTTAGTCCACTTTGCTCGGGCCGGTGTGAATGCTGATCTGGACTCAGGCTGGAGCGAGACAAGAAAACTACTCAGCTTGAAAAAAATCTGTGTCGGTTTGGTTGTAACTAACCCTGTTGCAGTTTGTTTACAGTGTGAAAGACAAAAGAACTATAAAGTGAACTAAAGAGAGTCATTAATAAGTAATTGATGTCTTTGTAAGCGTGCCAAAGCATTGTAGTCGTTGGCTTTCTCTTTATTGGGTCCTAATCACATGTTGGTTCAGAACAGAAGCATCAATATTCATCCTCTGTACTTAGTTTGTCTTATTTAGTGCTGGAGGTGCTTTTTGACGAAGTGTCAGAAAAGAAGTTTAAAATGAGCAGTTCCGTTCTAAAAACGTGAGCAAATTGCAGGTTTCTTACTTTAGAGTATTTTCATTCGAGTATTAGTGAACGTCTTTGATGACTGGGTGAAGCTTTTCTCAAGTGTGTGCCGTTCAGTTGGCACCCTGGCAAACACCACAGTTGCCGAGTTCACTGATTAGCAAACCCACAATTAGAAGGCGGGAACTCGTCTCTGAAATCACGCGCCAAAATTAAAGGGGGGGGGGATGTTTTTTTAAAAAACGGAAACCTTTTAGACTTAAGCTCGGTACAGTAAAGAACTGCTGCGTTTGAGCTTCAGAGGGATCGGAATTCATTAACCTTTTAGTTTCCAGAGTCCTCAGAGGTTACAATGTAGAGAACCCCCGAAGGTTCCTCAAGGCACTTTAAGTTTTTACTGTAAAGAAAAGTGTTAATATATTATCGCCTCCTCACTGACTTCATCAAAATGTAAATTTAACCTTGAATATAAAGTTGTTCAATACCGAACTAAATTACCAAATAAGGGTTGTACATTTCTGTTGGTTTCACTACTTAGTTTTTTCTTATTTTTTCGAAAGGATAAATAGCAACAATTAAAGGTTAAATGTCCAACACTAAATATTTCAAAAATTGATTTTTTTTTGACGATGTCAGGAATTTTGATCCTGTAACATCCGCCTGTCATCCTCCAGTGTGCTTGGGTAGTCGGAGGATGCTGACTGTGTGTGTGTGCGAGCCTGTGTGTGTTTGAGTCCTTCTATCTTGTGTGTTTTTTCACCTGTTGGCTTGTATTTGGTTGACAGAGCGGAACGAGAGGGAGCTGCCTGTCAGCTCTGAACCCAGTGACTCGCTGTGACGTCACTTGTTATGATCTGTTGGGGGTGGGTGGGGGGCCGCTCTTGTGTCTGTCTGTGTTTTGTATGTTTGTGTCTGTGTGTGTTTTTGTTTTGTTTTTTTTCCCCTCCATTCCCGAACTTTACGTAAGTTTAAATCCAGCCTTGCCCTCTCCGGCCTCGGTAACCTTGGATGCCCGTCTGCGGTGTGTTTGCATCCGAGCTCGCTGGTTCATTGGTGCTTGCCGGGTCCCTGAGACACCAGTCTGCTTGGTGATCAGAGGCCGGGGGGCTCTGCTGCCGTGCGATTGGCTGGCATCGGCATGCCGGGGCGGAAGCAGCCAGTAACCTGCTGCATCCCAGTGTGTGTTCTTTCTGTGTGCGTGTGCGTGTGTGTGTGGCTTCAATGTCCCTCAGTTCACACAAACAGCGTGGTCTGCAAAAAAAAGGAGCCATGACTTCAAAAAGCCAGAGGTTGCTCCTGGGTGTTAAAGAAGGCTGAAGTGGGGGTTTGTGTGTGTGTGTGTGTATGTGGGAGGGGGGGACGCTAATGTAGAGTGACTCATATTGAGGAGGCGGGGCTACGGGGATGAAGAGAAAGGGGGGGGTGTTGGGTGATTAGGGAGGTGAGGTAATGCCGCGGTCCAGAGATGATGTCATCACCTGATAGACACAACACACACACACACACACGCACACACGCACGCACGCACGCACACGCGCGCGCAGCTCCCCTGGTGCGCAGTGTGAATGGATGATGGAGGAGTCTGACTGATGGCTGCGCAGTGATAAACGATTGGTCACCTCGCAGCGACTAATAGGACACGCAATATTTCTTCCTGCATGGCGGAGAAGATTAAAACTGGAACTTGATTTTTTTTTTTCCCCGCTCTGACCGTCTCTCACCTGCTTTGTTGCGCTCCGCGGCGAGCCACCGGCGGCGTTGTGCCGTCTGTCACCTCTGAACGACGAGGCGGCCTGGTGGGCCAACAGTCGCACATTAGCTGGGTGAGGGGCGACGCTGTTTGACAGGGTCACTGGAGCAGCAGCTTCAGCTCACACAAACACACACACA
>JAUESE010000057.1:15841421-15853385 GCA_032274725.1 Malacoctenus triangulatus
AACGCAGCTGCATGAGAGTGCAGGCACGGCAAACACACACACTCCCTCACACAACTGTACACAAAGACAGAGTCGGGTCCCCCCCCCCCACTTCTGTTACAACACCAGCCACACACACAAACACACCCAGAGGCATCCAGGTCTTTGTGCCACTTCCCCAGCTACCTGTGTGACAGTGTGTGCGCAACCAAAGGTAAGCCGCAGAGAGCCGCAGCACCGAGTGAGTGTGTAAAATGGGTCAGAGCCTGAATATCATTACTGCCCCGCTCCCCCGCGTGTGTGTGTGCGTGTGTGCTTACTGTGTGCATCTGCATGTATGAGAGAGACGAGCTGTGATGAATTTGTGTATGAAACGGTGAAAAAAAGAAAAATGTGGGTGTGAAAACCCTCATCGTGTGTGTGTGTGTGCCGCACTTGCTGAGCCTCTCGGGGCATTAAACTCGTCTCCGGAGTCTAAAGACCCCGTGTGGGAAAGTGGGGGGGGGGGGATTGGACGCGTGTGTTTGGAGAGCGAGGACACTGAGAGGTGGTGTCAGCGGTGTGTGTAGCCCCGCCTTGGCCCGATTTCCCCCCACCCCGTCCGGCTCCCGCCGACCAAGACGTCGCGAGTTATCTGCACGCGGCCAAGATGGTCGCCTCCTCCACATCCACCTCCCAAGTAAAGCCACGAAAACTGTACCAGGCGCCGCTGGCGATCCGGTCAGTGTTTACGAGGGAGAAGAAGGGGGGGGGGGGGACTCATCCTCATATGTGGATGATTTGCTGATAAACAGGAGATTGTGGTATTAGTGAGACGACTCACACAAATCTTCCCTCCCAGTGACTCCACTTCACTCGCTCCACGGACGCACCATTGTCATGAAATCGTGCTCACTGTGGGGTTTGAATAAAGGAAGGGGGGGGGTCCAATTTGAACCTGTGGATCAGTGTGTGTGTGTTCCAGCTGGAGCTGGAAGCGGCGCTTTGCGTGTGTGTTTCTGTGCATGTTTCTGACACAACCAGTAAGCGCGACGCCCGTCGTGTTATCTTTGAAAGTGTCGCTCGTTGGCCGGGATCGGAGGAGGCTTGTGAAGTGTAATGGCCCCCCCTTTTCTTTTTTTCTTCCCCGCAGTCCGTCCCGAAACCCATCGCCCTGGAGCCGTGCTTCGGCAACAAAGCTGCCGTGCTCTCCATCTTTGTTCGGTTACCCAGGGGCACCGGCGGCATCCCTCCTCCAGGACAATCTGGTAAGACGCAGCCGCTCTCCTTCCTGTCTGCTCCGTTTGATTCCTCCTCCGTCTTGATCTGACTTCCTTCCTCCCTCCTGTCTGATGTGCTGCAGCTCCAGCTGCAGATGAACCATGACAGTTTGGAGCCGCCGGTTTCTTTTATTTTTCCCTCCGCGGCTTCTGTTGTGATCCCAAACTCCAGCACGCGCACGCCAACTCTGCTTCTTACGAGAAGTCACTGGTTCTGTCACTTTCAATGACATTTTAGGTTCATATTTCTGCAAGAAAAACTAAAATATTTGTTAAAGTGCCATTGACATCCATTAGTAACGGTAAAATATGGTGAATGGAGAAACTGAATCAATCTTCCTCCTCAGTTGATGATTTATCTCTTAACTTTCAGTGACAGCAGTCCGTCAGTGAGCTGCTGTTTGTTTACTCTGATGATCTGAAGATGACTCGGTTTCAGGGTTCCTCTTTAGGTGTGCAGGTACTTTTTAGTTCCTGCTCCTGGTCAGTTTGAGTCGATCTGATGCTGCGATGTCATCCGGCCTCTGATTGGCCAGCGTGCGATGTTAATGAATGATTCACTAGAGCGACTCCTTCATATAAATCAAAAACAACAAAATAAATCAAACACAATGGTCCTGAGGTCTATTTTTAATGTAGCTAGTTGACTGTAAACATTTTAAATTAAGAGTAAAAAACTCCACTCGTAGATATTTATTTCTACATTGCATTATTTTCAAGTGAAAGACTGTATTTTGTGGAAAAAAAGCCTGTATTTTTGCAGGTATTTTCTCAACCTCAAAGATAAATCAAAACACTGGTGATCTTCAGTAACTCATGATAGGTTGCTGTGATGTGATCGCGATGCTAATATCAACGACAATACCAGCAGAAATGAGATGGTTTTTGTTCCTCCTGTTTTCAGATTGTTGCAGTTTTGTTGTGTGAACTCGCGAGATAATCACTGCAGTTGGAAACCACGTCCGTGTGTGTTTTTTAAAAAAGGAAAATGAGAAAACGACGTTTGTTTGGGGAAAAAAAAGTCTTCTTGACAAAATTTTCTACTCAAAACACTCTGAATAATTTTCATCTACAGCTGCGAATGCTAACCACAGATGCTCTTGATTCAGGCTGATGTGTTTCATGTAGTGGGACTTAAGCTTCAGCACAGCTTAAATTGAGACAGCAGCTCTGCAACTCTCCTTTTTCACCTGCTGACACCAGTACTGACAAGAACCAGTTCAGTAAAGGACCAAACTGCAGAATGTTTCCTTGTTTTTGGACTTTCTTCCTGGGACTCCATCAGGCTAATTTGTGTGTCAGCCTAATGAGACTGTACACAGAAACCGGAGGCCAACTTGCAGCCGCCTCCATCAGGCTCTCAGCGCTCGCAGTAATTGACTAATCATATTGGCGTCATTAATTTGACGTGGATGCATCGATTTTTAAAGACGCCACACGCAGCGCGCCGCGCCGCTCCCTCACCGCTCCCTGCTTTCCGTCTCATCTCCTGCCTCCTTCGCTCCTCATCGTCTCTCCGTCTGCCCCCCCCCCTCGTGTTAATAAGGAGGCTGCGCGCTCCTTCTCACCCCTGACTGAGGACGAGCGCGCACCTTTTTCCCTGCGTGTTTCCCCGCCGCGCCGCTCGCGTCTCTCATCATTCGTGGACAGTCTGAGCGCGGCGAGAACAGAGCCCATCGCTTCCTGTCACCGCCGTCTTTACTTTTCCCCGTCCGGCCTTCATGTTTTTCCTCGTCTGTCTCGCTCTGCGCGGCGCTTTTCGGAAGGACCCAGATTTGCTTCGCGTACTTTTCCCTTAAAAGTTTGTTTTTACTGTTCCTGGGCTGATTTTTTTTTTCTTTTTTTTTCACTGTCTCCTTCAAGGACTCAAATAAGCCCCCCAAATAAAACTTTCCTTCCTCTTTCACTGTTCCTTCCTCTTCGGTGCTGCGCAGCGTCCCACTGTCCCGAGACCAGCCACATGCTGAAGGCCCTCATTAATTACCAAACCGTCATGTTGTGACAACCACGCCGACTCTGCCCTCAAAAGAACTTTACTTCTTGGCCGCGCGATACATCACCTTTGACGATAAATGGACCGCGAAACAAAAACTTGTGAAAATTCAGCCAATCAGAGAGCAATTTGCCGCCCACCACTGTTACCTAAGGACTGGAGCAGGACCCCCAGAGAGAGGCGTTGTTACATATTATAACATATAATTATTTTACGCACTTGCTACACAGTTCAGCGTGGTCGTCATGGTAACCATAAATAGCCGAGAGCAGGCTCGGACGGTGGATCGTCTCCGACTCTTACCGGAGCCTCATTTCAGGCAATCGGAGTCGTCCCGTTCTCGGTTTTTCGGTCATCACGCCGTCGGATAGTAGCCGTCTGTTCCACCAAAAGGAAGGCAGGAGGAACTGGGGTAGAGCGGTGCGAGGGGGGGGGGATGATACGATGCATGCCGCTGCCGGCGCCACAGCTTCTCCCCCTCAGAGTTTCTATTTCGCCGTCAGCACAGTGAGCCCGACGGAGGGTAAATGCATCCATTATTGGTGATAAATGGAGTTTATTGGAATTTCATGGCTCAGAGAGTATTAATAAATGTTAATGAAGTGTGCTGTGAGTTAATGATTGCCTGCACGCCGAGCCTGTGATCTCACCACCTGTGTATGCGGTTGCGATCGGGCGCCCGGGTGTCGGCGTGCTCGTCTCACGCCGTCAGCTCCCATCCAGCGCAGTCAGTTCAGTCGATAGCTGCTCCGTATTTAAAGCGCGGCCTCCAATTCAGATCGGCACTTTGATTTTTTAGGGCCGGGAGAATTATTTGGAACCGAATTGATGAAAATTTGAGAGCCATAAATGCAATAAAACAACAGATTAGTTGTGTTTTCATCCCCTTTTTTTGTAGTTAGAAGGAAAACAGAAATAGCATCAGAGCAGAAATAGCAGGAAAAAACTACCCTGCTGGTGAACTGACACCAGCGCTGCTCGCATCGATTGCGAGTGCACCCTGACACGCTCGCTTAAGATGCGAGAGGACTGTCTGATGGATACATGACATCGCCCGGCGCCTGTGTAACCACAACAACACATCCTTGTCTCTTGCTGTCTTGGATTTCTGAGTTCGATGCTAAAAACAATAAAATGGAGGCCGGGCCAGAGCGACTAAATAGCACGCAGAAGAAGAAAGCTCATCAAGTCAGAGAGAGAATGGTGAGGGAGGTTAACATGTTTCTATGGTTACACAGATGTCACTCAAACATATTGCAGATGGCCTGTTCTCACTGGTGCTCGAGATAGTCCTTCTTCTTCTGAAGCAGCTGAATTCAGATGATATTTGATCAAATTATTGATGATAAAACGGGAGCTGGTTGCAGAAGAGAAGAGCCTAAATGTGGGAACCTTCAGTCAGAAATGTGAGATGGAGATTCACCGTCGATGTTTGAGAGCTTTAAACCTCCAGACACAGATGCTCCGGTTTGAGGAGTGATGAAGAAGAGTTTCCTCTGGTTTGTGGTTATTTTTGTTGTTGATCCTGATGCTTGTTTGTTCCTCAGGTCTGGCTGTGGCCAGCGCTCTGGTGGACGTGTCCCAGCAGATGTGTGTGGGCTACAAGGAGAAGCCCGGTGGCCTGAGGAACCGCAAGCAGCAGCCCACGGCGCAGCCCTCCACCTGCATCTGACCACGCACCGCCCCATCGCCCGGCGCTCTCCCCCATCAGCCCCTCCCCGCCTTGGCCCCCTCCTCCCCCTCCTCCCCCTCCTCCTCCTCTTCCCCTTCCTCCCCCCTCCAGAGATGCTCGCCGGCTCTGTCCTGGCGAGGAGACGTGCATGCTGGGACGCGGGACAGTTTGGGCCGAGCCGCCCGGGCGGACTCGAGTCCGGGCGGCCTCCCCCACCTCCCCCTCCCCCTCCGACCGGGAACTTCTGAGCCCCCCTGGAACTGAGAGAAACTGGACAGACAAAGGGGCGGGGTGAGGAACGGAGGGAGGGAGTGAGCGTGCGTGCGTTGACTCCTCCCCCTTCGGAAAAAAAAACAGAAACATTTTACATTCGTCGACACCGCCTCGCCTGAGTCGAGGCGGCCACGGCTTGCTGCTAGAAGAGATCCTCGTCTCATAGTTTTTTGAGAAATCCAGAGACTTCGCAACTGTTGTTTTTTCTTGTTTTATTTAAGTTATTGTTGCTTTTTTTGTTGCTTTTTTTTTTGTATCGTGTTATTCAGAAGACAAGAACAAAACTGGACAGGCTTAGCACACACACATACACACATTTCCAAAAAAGCAACTTTCCAGCCCTCCCCCTCCTCTCTGCTCCCCCCCCCCCTTCTAGCCCGTCGTCTCCTGCTGTCGTGTCCTGCAGCTCACACTGAGGCTCGGTGTCACCACCGTCCGGCACAGTTTGGCCTCCGAGCGAGCAAACAGCATGTTCAGTCTCCCTTTAATGAGGATCTGCTGCACGAGGTCGAGAGAGTCTGCGACCGCTCGTCGTACCCCCCTCTCTCTGCTCAGACTTGACCCCCACCACCCCACCCTCCCCCTCGAACTGGTACAAAATAAGACCGAGGCTACGACCCGACTCATCCAGGCCGGCTGACCGGTGAGCTGGACCACAAGTGCCATTGAAACTTTTCCAGCTAATTATTCCTCCAGCTGCCGGGTGGGGAAGCTCCTCTACTGGTTAGTGGTTGTCCAGAGCTGCTGCTAAGCAGCCCCCCCCCCCCCCGGCCCGTTTATAGATCACATGACATGCGAGAGTGTAAGGTGTGAGCCGGGTCGACGTCGGCGCGACCTCAGAAATCCATCGCCTCTAATCGCCGCCCTCGTCTTCCTCCCAACGCGGCCCCCCGCAGCTCACAGCCCCCTTCGATTCGACCCGCGGCCGTCCGCGTTGACGACGTGTATCAATACGGCGTGAGCAGCCGCTGCCGCTCTGAGCATTTAAACGGCACCGGGCCGGCGAGCGCGCGTGTGCGGCGTGCGCGTGGGTGTTAAGAGAGCCGCCACAATGCGAAGGTTTGATCGCTTTATGGCACTCAGGATAAGTACGAGACCCCAAAGTACAAAAAATTCTGGGAAGGGTGAAAAAAAAAAAGTAAAAAAACAACCAAACCTTTTTTTTTCACCTTTTTTTGTTTCTTTTTCTTTCTTTTTTGCCTTTCACTTCCATTTTGATTGGTTGTGTTCCATTTCTCTCTTTTTTCCATCTTTTTTTTCTTGTTTTTTTTTTTTTTGCTTCACCTGCTCTCTTTGCTCTCTGAAATCTTCGGTTTGTTTTCCCAGAGTCCTTCCTTCCTTTTTGTCAGCTCGGGAAGACGAGGAGAAAAAAAAAAACGTCGAAATAAACAACAACACGGGAGAGAGGGGGAAAAAAAAAAACTGGAGGAAACTCAAGCTGATGGTTCAAAACAAAGCTGTTTCTTTGAAATGTCACAAGTACTGGTGTGTTTCCTGGGATCAGCGAGGCGTCGCGGCCGTTTCATCTCCCGCCACCGTCTCCACTTCCTCCGCGGCGAGCGGCGCGCTCTCATATCGGTCACTGCTGCAACGCACACGCTGCTCACAACACCTGCAGGCTTCACTCGAAGCGACGGCCCCTCCTCTGTGAAAGAGATACACCCCCTCCCCCCCCACCCCCCGACACCACCCTTTCTTGCCACACCAGGTTATTAACTTCCAACCCTGCGAGAAGCGCCGTAATAGAACAATTTAATAACTTGCATTCTGCCCTAAAGAGACGCTCGTATTTAGCGGCGAGCTCCCACGTGTGCTGGGCGCACTGCGAGTGCTCGGCGTGTGGTTAAAGGGCACACTTTTAGCACCGCGAAAAGGTCAGAGCAGAAAGCATGAACGAAGTTGACATTCTGTAATTATAGAGAGTAGCGCCGCCACCGCCGCCACGCGCTCTCTCTCAAGTCCGCCCCGGCGAGCCGCGCGGCGCTCAGGAGCCGGCTGGCGCCGACGGACCCAAACACTCGGCGAGTTATCGTTATTAACAGCGCTGCAAAAAAACAAAGCAAGTGTGTTTGATTTATTCCAAGTCAGAAACACCTGATCTCTCCGAAAGTAAAGACATCTTCACCTGAAAGTCTATTTGTGTTATTTGACTTGTTTAGCAGATTTTTTTTCTGCTTATTTCAAGCCAGAAATTCTTGAACAATCTCCTTTTGTACTTGGATCAAAAGTAAAGGAATCTCTCAAAGAAGCAAGTGAAAATATACCTTGAAATGAGCAGAAACTTACTAGTCTTTGAGGTGATTTTGTCGTATTTCAAAGCGTGAGAAGATTTTTTTCTCTTGAAATGAGTTCAATCGACTTGGGGGCATTTTGTTGTTTTTTTTTTGCAGCGCAGCTCTTGTTCTTCATGAGAGGCGAGGAAGTTTCAATTCTGCAAAACTTGAAGTAACTCGGTCAGTAACCGGATGTGGGAATCGGTTACGTTTGTCCATCCGGCTCCGAAAGAGCCCCGATAACACGACTTGAGTGTTTCTGTCCATTTGGGAGCAAAATTCAAGGGCAGACGGCTCGCTGGCGTTTCATTTGTTCGTCGTGGCGCAGTCTGTGTCCTGTCTGCTTTTCACTGACGGCAGTTTTTTTCAACTTTCTGTGTTCAGCTTTACAAATCTGTTTGTCAGGTAACCAGAAATTGTTCGGACGTGACGATGAATTTCTCAAAATCCCGCACAGTGATGAAATATCGGACATGTAGTTTGAGGTGCTAAATTTGCACGGCTTCGTTCTGTGTCTTGAGCTGAAATTTGACCAATTTTTGACCATGATTTTAGTCTCAGACGATCAGAATAAGAAGGAGGAGGAGGAGGAAGATCTGGCAACCCAACAGAATCTTTGTGATTAAAAACATCATTTCAAAATTAAGGAAAGTTCTTTTTGTAAAATAAATTCTAGGAGATTTTCAGGTTGAATTTCGAAATTTGTACTTGAGGAACGAGTCAACAATGAGCTGAGCCAAAACGTCCCTCTGAGCTGAGAAATAACCTGCAAAGTTGCAAAAAAAAAACACGATTTGTGCTCCTGACATCACAAAGCCGGAGACATACACGGGAGTTTGAGTGACGTTAGCATGTCAGAATCACAAAAACAAGATCTTTTTTCTTTCTTTTTTTATTTCTCACCTCTTGGAGAATTCAAATCACGAGACTCTCCATTAAAGTCGTGCTGTTGGATGACCCGGGGCCACGGCGCGGCCCTGAGCTGACAGAGACGAGAGCGCGGCGAGCCGGCACAGTCGGCACAGTCGCCTTCCTCCGATGAGTGATGAGCTCCTGACACCGCGATGCCTCAAAGCAACACGTCGTTCGTCTCCATCGTCTGAAGGATCAGCAGCGTTTTCACCTCAGCAGCTCCGACCTCCTCCAGGGTCTTCCTGGGTTTTGTTTTTTTTTTTCTTTTCCATCCTCGGCGGTCCGTTTCCATCCCAACAGAAAACACTTTCGACGCGCTCTCGTCAGCGTTGTGGCCGAACCGTCGCTTTGTTTTCCACCCGTGAGTCCGATTCAAGCGTACTGTAGTGCAACAGACAAGATTGTGTTTCTCTTCCTCTCTCATCAATGAATGTAAACAATGAGAAATCGCGGAGGTGAATCTGTGAACTGGAGCAAAAAACCAGGAGAGGTTCATCGCCCCCCCCCTCACTGACTCGGGGTGGTGCAGTGGTTAACCCGGGCGTAACCACGAGGTCACGGGCGCTCGCCGGGGTTTTTTTTTTCGAGCCACTTTGTCACGTCGCATCGAGAAAGATTGTAACCTTGTGACGTCCTCCAAGGATGATCGCTGATTTACACCAGGAGATCTGCTCTCACTGGTGAACCAATGCAGGAACCTTCAAAATAAAAGCATGAGCCAGTCTACCAGGTCCGCTTTGGACTCCAGAAAGCCGTTTTATTGAGGTTGTACCCCAAACTTTACCTGTCACTTTTCCACACACTGTAACTTCTAGAAGTTTATACATTTAATTTGCCCCCCGCCCACACCCCGCGGGGGGCAAGTTGGCCCCTCAGGGCTGGGGGGGAGGCGGAGGTATCGACGGTGATGAAAAGCAATTTTTTCGTAAACACAGTTTGACCCAGATCTGCTGTCAGCAAGCCGCTCGGCGCCCGTTCCGAAGCTGTGAAACGATTAGGGAAATTTAGAAGAAATATTGCAGTTTCAACGTTTAGCCGGGACACTTTCACCCCGGGTCCCCCCACGCCGGCGCTTTCATTTAGTTTTTTCTGCTGATTGGACGTCTTCTCGGCGCCGGCGTGGGCGCGCGCTGACGGTGATTGAGTGTTCTGTTGCACCTGAAGGGTCGAGCCGAATGATACCACCACCTCTAATACAAAGCAGGATTTTCTGCTGCCTCGTTAATGATGCGTTCAATCACACACTTTGTGCAGGATTCTGTGCTTCGCTTCATTAGCCCATAAAAGCAGGCAGGTGGAAAAGCTTCTCTGCCTAGTTTCTCTGCAATGTGATTGGATGATATTCATGTGAGTGTCCTCCGTCATAGTTGGTCCTAATCGAAGGTCCTGGTATAAAACTTTACCTGCGGTGCTGTTGTCAAAATTACGTTTTATAGAAATCCAGGAAAAGATGCTTTCTGGAACTAAGTGCAGACTTCAAGAACTGGACCGTGCTTTTATTCTGAAGGGTTGTTTTAGTATTCGAGAGAGAGCGGATGGATTTACCGGAGCTTGTTGTCGCTGTGATGTTTTAGCCAATCTCGGAGGCGGTTGAGTGGTCTCTCAAGTAAACGAGGGTTGGCAGTCGCTGGTCTCAATCGTTCGTATCTCACTAATTCAGAAAAAACAAGAGTGAACGCAGCGGGGGAGGGGGGAGGGGGGTTCCCCTGCAGGTGAAAAGACCGAAGCAGGTTTCCAACATGTGATGTGACCTTGCCAGAGTGTGCGGCTGCGTGGGTGTTTGGCCGACTCCTGTATAACGGCCGCAATTTGCATCCCACTGCTGCAGCACATGCAGTGGAAAAAACAGCAGATGTGAATCACGACTTGTTAGAGTCCATCGAACTGAATTCCAAACGTTTAAATTGACAGAGATGGAGTGTAAGTTCATCATTTGATGGTAAACTGTCCGAAAGAGGTGCATCTTCTGGCATCCTGCCAGAAAACGCACCCCGGCACTTCAGAGTCAAATTTAAACACTTTGTTTCTGTGTTTGATTCATCGAACACGTCCCAGCAGCTCCACACACGCAGTTTGTTTTGGTCCGAGTTCATTATTATGGTCCAGTATTTTCAACTAACTGCTTCACTGCACCAAAATAGGGAGGCAATTCTCTGCAAAGCACCGGCCCCCGAAGACCGGGAGGTTTCCCCGAGCGAGTACAAGCGGCGCGAATAAAAACGCCGTGAAATGCGAGGGACAGCAGAGTCCCAGTCTTCCCCGAGGTCCGGCCGAGGCGACGAATCTCCACCCTAAAGAGCACAATAACAAACCTTTCAACTCTGTCCAGAGAGAGCCGGAGCCCCCGCGACGCGCGCGAGAAGCTTCGCCGCGCGGGCCGCGCCCACGTCGGCTCCTAAAGTTCAGATTTGCCAGACGATTACCCCCTCGCTCGTCATTTGGAGCCGCCCGAGCGTTCAGCTGTGAAACATCCGAGTGGGGAAACGTGCACAGGGAGAAACTGGTTCCCTGTCGCCGGCGCAATCCGACGGGGGGGGGGGAGGGGGCCGCTTCCTGCCCCCCCCCCCCCCCAGCTCGGCTTTCCAAGCCTCAAAAATGACCGGGTGACTTTACAGCGGCCTTATTTCAGCCCATTAAACTCCGTATTAACTGTTAAAAATGTACAGCAATCCATATTTATAACAGTGACTGGAAATGTTCCCTAATCCTCACAGTACAAGTAGAAAACACTGGCCGCATTATGTGTATTTAAAAGCTTTAATGCGCAGGTTAAAGCCTCCAAATAAGGCCGCTGTAAACTGAAACGTCTGCCCGTCTCTCTTTCTTTCTGTCTCTTTGTATAGCGGCATTATATATATTGAGGAAGTAGTTTGTTAATATGTATAATTTAGCAGTTGCTGTTCTTTGATTTGTAAATAATGAGAAAGTATTGTGAATGACATTTGTTGAATGGTTTTAAACAGAAAATCCTTTACGGCGAACCTCTGCGAGCTTTTAAAGACGTGACCACAGTCCGTAGCTTATTTTGTATGTACGACGGCAGCGCAAGACGAACAAGCACTCCTAGAAGCTGATGAAAATCTCCATGTAAAACTTGAGGATACTAGCTTACTGACCTTGTAATTACTGATGTACATAAAAAAAAGAATGACAGAACTTTTTTTTTTTTTTGTCTATTATTAAATGTGAAAAAATTCACCCACTGCTGTTCGTCTGTGTTTAATTAGCCTCCGCGTGTTTTCGGAGGAGGCGGTGCTTCAGAGCGAGTACAAATGGAGGCGAGTGGGCTCAGTCGGACCGAAGTGATTTGCGTTTGATGCTGTAATTTGCGGCTCCCGGAGGAAATCCAGTGTGACGTTCACCTCTCGGCGCTGAGTGATGGAGTTCAGACGGGTTGGTTTTTTTTTATCCTGTTCACAACTTCAGCTGTCAAAGTGCCAAAAATGTGTGTGTGTGTGGGGGGGAATAAACAAATTAAGTTCAGGGTGAATTAAGGTGATGATGAACGTCATGGGGGGGGGGGGCAGCTGTTTCTCAGCCAGGATCAACTGGGAGGTCTTTTATGATGCTATCAGGAGATTCATGTTAGTTCAGGATGGATGA
>JAUESE010000057.1:15853485-15867033 GCA_032274725.1 Malacoctenus triangulatus
GTTATTATTATTATTATTATTATTATTATTATTATTATTATTATTATTATTATTATTATTATTATAACTTAATTTAGAAAAATATTTTAATTATACATTTTTTTTTTCTTTTAGAGCTAATTGATAATTTCTTTCTTTTTTTAATGTCAAAGCAGTTTGAAAATATTTTTCTTTTGAAATCCGACAAATTAAGAAACTCCTCACATTTGTTTATGGTTTGTTTACCAGTTAA
Source organism: Malacoctenus triangulatus (assembly GCA_032274725.1). NCBI lineage: Eukaryota > Metazoa > Chordata > Actinopteri > Blenniiformes > Labrisomidae > Malacoctenus > Malacoctenus triangulatus. The sequence continues at coordinate 15,853,718 of JAUESE010000057.1, forward strand.
GACAATCAAATAAAGTCCACATATCCATAATGTTTTCCTCTCTTGTATGATGACACGTTACAGCGCCACTCACAGGCCTGGCAGTAAAATGACATCTTTTTTCTGTGAGTTTTGGTGGGAACAGAAACTTTTGTCTGATTTGCTGCTGTTGACATGAAACTTCTTTCATGTCTGTGTCTGTCGTGACCTCAGTTTGTTCCGATAAGTGCGAACAACCTTTAATGCAAAGCCCGGGCACCTTCCCAGACGGTTTCGTCCTCTTCTTTTATTCGCTGTAACCTTTGGAGCTTTTCAGCAGGAAATGACTGGGAAGTCATTGTCCAGGAAGCTTAATACAGCGCCGCAGCTTGTCTGGTTGGAGGCGAGTGAGAAATAAAATTGCTGCACTTTGAGGCAATGTGGCCAAAATGAAAAAAAAAAAAGAAAACATTCTGATTTACCTCCATCGATTTTTTTGGGTTCCAGACTTCCAAACAACAACAGCACAACAGCACCTCAGAGTCTCACTTCGACTCCGGTTGTCAACAACGGCCAATCACGGCCGTGCAGCCTTCTGTCTCTGACTTCCTTTATCAGTGTCCTTCAGTTCCCCACCAAACCGGCAACGTTTTTTTTATCCCTCCTCTCCTCTCCCAATTGTCTGTCTGACGCGAGTGCTTTTGAACAACCTTTTGTGCATTATGCGATCCTTTGTTAAGTTAACGCACAATGAGCCGTGTTCCACGCCTCCGCCTGTTCCCACTCGTCACCACGTCAGGGATAATTCTCTCAAAACAGCGGTCAATAGTTGTAATTGCACTACTTATAATGCCAACGATTTGGCCGGGCACGCTGCAGCCACATTAATCAGCGCTCCATCGATCATTGTGGCGAGCTTCTCATCACAGGCCTTGATTCATTCTTTTGAGTTCTGCCCGACGCGCTCGTTTGCCTTCCTCCTTTTTCTTTTCTTTTTTTTTTTTTTTTTTGGTCCCTGATCCATCAGAGAAGCCGACTGAGCCCGAGCTGGCAAGCAAAGATTTAGTTCTTACCTATCAGGCCGGTGTACGCCAGTAGACACGCGCCGTAGTTTTCCTGCAAGCAGCCACTGGCGCTCAGCTCGGTGGGCTGGCAATCATACTGGAACTGCGCCCAGCGAGACCTGTGGGAGCAATAACATGTCATCCATCATTTACTTGTGCTCGGCTGCTGCACACATCATGTCACTGAGTGGCGGCCAGCGCTGGGATGTGGAGCCGAAACCCACAGCGCTCATCTGCCCACTTTTAGCCGTACATCAACTCCCCCTGCCCTTCAAAGATCTCCCGCTCGACAGCTCCTCAGCTCCCCCCCGTCACCCCTGGTGATATTCATCCCTCTTTTTTTTCCCTTTCTTGCCTCTTCTCCCAGTCCTGTTGTCTTCTGGAAGGCAGCCAGGCTGTGAGGAGTCAATGAGGGGCAAAGATAGGCCTTGGCTCTGCTCTCTAAATACCTCGGGCCCTCTCTGCCAGGCCTGGCTGCGAGGAGATTACACAAATATGGACCTTATGTGTGAATTGTAGCCGTCGAACTCCAAACCCAGTTGATTGTACGCTAGCTGAGGAACAATCCTGTTTGATCACAGTTCATACATACAACAAAATGCATCGCCAGTCATTCTTGTGTGTCCATAATTAATATATATCTATTTGAATATATATAAAATTTAGGGATGCCCGATATTATTGGCCTACCGATATTATCGGCATATTGGAAAATATCGGCATCGGTTTTTGGACCGATAATTTTACAAACGAAATCTTGCAAGATTTCATTACAGAACAATGAAATTTCATGAGATCTTGTTCAACTAGCAGCATCCCACCATGTCTGAATGTCACAATATGAGAGATGTGGTACATTTAAATACATTTACATGTACATTGAAATATATTTGTTTGTTTGTGATCCAAGTTGCTGTTGGAGACAAAATAAATATGGGACTTTTTTTCATAGCCTAACTTGACTTGAATTTGTTGTCATATTTTGCACAGATAAAAGTACGCGTGATGTCTAGTCAATTCCAAGACAGGAGATATGTCATGTTTGTATGATACAATTTGTCTTATATATTTTTGGGTGGGTAGGGGGCTACAATCGGCATCGGTTAATATCGGTGTCGGGAATCAAGAGTTGAATAATATCGGTATATCGGAAATGCCAATATCGAACATCACTAATAAAATGCATAGATTTTTGGACCCACTAGATAAATTAATGAAATAATTTTTAACGGCACAGTCTAAAACTGTTTCCTTATTAAAATATAATTGAAAAACAACCAAAATTGATGACATTCAAATGCTACGGAACAATTTGTGGTGAAAATGCAGCAGTACACCAGCCAGGCCTGCAGGTGTGCACAAACCTCAGCTGATGATCGCAAAGAAACAAAAGAGAAGAAGTGTCAAAAGACACAACGTTTCATCCGTTCCGACAGCTCGTTCCAGAATAAATCCTTCCTGGCTCACCTCTCCAGCCGGCCGCCCAGACTTCCAGCCTCATCACCGTCACCATTACCATCATCACACGGGGGTACCGCGGCCATCATATCACATCATTGGCCCCCCGTCGACTGGCATTTGCAACAGGATCCCCCCTCAGGGCACCACAACTCTCCGCTGAGCCCTCGTTTGTCATGTCACCGTAATGACCCGCATAAAACTCATCGGCCGCGCGCTAAGCGATGGCGTCCTCCGCGGGCGGCCGGTTAATGCCGGCCGACTGGTGCGAGATTGGCGCGCACACGCGCGAGGGGCCTTGAGACGCTCTATCCATCGGTGTGGGGGGGGGGGGCGTCGGTGGAGAATAACGCCTGATCGATAGCCGTGACAGATGAAGTCCTTTGTCTTCCTGACATCTGAAGAGGAACTAGATTAAACGCGGGCGACCATTCGCTGTCAGCGAGACGAGGCCGACCGGACGGATCTGAGAACTCCGTGTTCCCTGCGAAACGCACCACGCCGCCTATGAATCCCAATGACTTCATCAGATATTGTTAGTTTTCTGATTGGGCTGTTTACTACTCATGCAAATCCGAATTAAATCTTGTTTTTCATCAGCGTTTCACTCACGGAGCGATTTACCCCTGAATAAATGGGCTCGTTCGGATAACTCGTCTTCAGCAGAGGGTCAGTTTTTGTGCAGAGCCCTGGCTGATCCCGACGGGCTCTCGCCTGTTCATTAATAAATATTTCCTGAGTGCCATGGCAGCCGAGTCATGTGTGAATCCCCAGTGATAATAGCTGCTCTAATAATGAGCATTTCAGATGGCTGCTTGTTGCCTGGTTGCCTCGCACCAGAAAATTAATGCAGATTTTAATTGAACTAATTAAACACAGTTAATGAGTATAACAATTGAATTAATTAAACACAACTGACTAATTAAATCTAAATGAACATATCACAAGCAGCCAGACCTATCCACCAAGATACACAAATACCATGTGTTGTCCTGAGGGAGAGGCAGCGCGCACAAGCCACCGTATCAACAAAGCACTCGGTACTGAACACAACAACAGTCAAAGTACAGACACAAACAATCGACTGGCAACAACCGGCAGTTTGCCTTCCCGGCTTATCGACAGCTAATTCAAGCTCGAACTCAGTTTATTCAAGATAAGAAATTGTAACGTTGACTTTCTTTCCTGAGGCTTTTTATCTCTGGCGAAGGAAAGCTGATTGTGTAACATTGTGTGGATGCAGTCGTTCTAAAATAAACCTCCTCACATGTGAGTTTAGAGTTGATCACATGAGTGTCACTTTGGATGTGTTGCCAGGTTTGTTCCACAGCAGCAGCTTCCCCAGAATGTCTCTTAGAAAAGCTCCTGAATGAGCTTCTCTTCCTGCTTTTTAATAGCTTTTAAAAAGAGGCCGTTCGATAGTGGTGGTGTTCGGCCCAGCTCGTCATCACCTCAGCCTTCATCCACCCGTCCGCTCTGACCCCAAGGGGTCAAACCGTCTCTTCCCTTCATCCGAGCCATCACTCGCCGCCTAACCGCCGGCACTCGAGCGCTTTCTTCATATCACTTCAATAAAGCGCCTGAACGTCTCTCCTCATTTAAATGCGGTTCAGCAGGTCTCAGCTAAACCAAGCACCTTTGAGAATTGATCTGATTTTTTGATTCTTTCGCTGTGAAATGGCAGAAAGTCAAAGTGGTGGGGGAGCACAAAAAAAAAGTGTCTGGTACCAAAAAAAAGAAAGTCAAAGAGACTCGGATAGTTTTCTCAAGAGTCGGAAGATCAAATGAGATCCTGGATGTGTCAGTAACCTGAGGCGAATGTTCCCTAACAAGCTAAACAAAAAGGGAAGATGATACAGCATAGCCAAGCTTGTTTCTTCAGTTAGACGGGAGTTTACTTTCTGGGTCTGACTGTCAAATAACATTTAATTCAGCGTTTCTTTGGACACCGGCGCTTCAGAGGAGTGACAGAAGTTTCCAAATCGTTCACTGTGCTTTACATCTAATTACCTTTTTTCACTCCTTGACTATTTGCCAATAGACTTCTCTGTACGCTGAGAAAAACCTTCAGCAGCAACATTTGAAATTTCTTTGAAATTCCTTTGTTATAACAATGCCTCTTGAGATCAATTTCAAGTCCTAAGGATGTTTATTTCCACTTTTAAAGTTATGGAAATTAGCAGCCAATATTTAGCAGTCTTTTTGTGCCTCTGCTCCTTTCCTGCACATCCCACACATGCACCATTGCATCACTGTTCAGGAAACTGAACATTGCTTTTATTTTGAAGGCTCATCCACCAAGGAAAACGTCTGTGTTGGTCTTTGTGATTTGCGACTTTATGAAACACGTCAAGATTTCTACCTGCACACGTAGTCGGCCTTGCAGACGCGCAGCTGAGCGAGGCAGTTGGGCTTCTCTTTGTCCTCGTAGGAGCACGACGGCACGATGGTTTGCCTGCGGCGCTCGGCGCAGGCCGTGTCGGTGCAGGGACAGAACAGCAGCTCGTGGGTGTAGTCGGGGGGAACGCGGTCAAAGAACTTCCTCAGCGCCTTGTTGCACTTCGGTCGGTTACACGGCCCCGAGCGGGCCGACGGCTGGATGCAGGCCGAGACGTACTCCGTGCGCAGCTTCTGACACGTCTCGTCGATGTTGCACGCCTTGGCGGCGTCCAGGCAGCGGTTCACCGTTGTCACTTCAGACTCTGCGAGGGAGAGAGAGAGGGAGAGAGACAGAGAGAGAGAGAGAGAGAGAGAGAGAGAGAGAGAGAGAGAGAGAGAGAGAGAGAGAGAGAGAGAGAGAGAGAGAGAGCAGGCAGAAAGCGTTTTTTTACTCCTCTGTGTGGTTTGAGAAAATCAAATCCCAGCCAATGTTTACAAATGATTTCAAGGCCTAATTGGGGTCAGAATTGACTCTCACCTCCACGCTCAGATGCAGTGTTGCACTTACAGAGGGAAAAAAAAAAACCGAAACACTCCTACAACCGTTTAGAGTCTTGAAGAACAAACTAAACCAAAATTATGATTATATGTAATATGCCTCCTTGTAATGAATAGAACATGAGTGGTGTTTAAATGTTGCATGAGTCTGGGCACTGGATGTGTTTCAGCCAAGGCCTAATGGCTGAATATTTCATTCTGCTGGGTTAATGCAAATCGGCAGCAGTGGAAAGCGCCGCTCCTCCATCTCTCCAACCGCACAACAAGGCCTGTAATTACAGCTCCTTCTCCTTCATCCGTCCATCCGTCTTGCCAACGCTGCCTCCCTGCATCTGGGGCCATCTCTCACTCACCTGACTCCCCCCCCCCCCTTCTTCTTCTCCTTCTCCTTCCCCTTCGCCGCGCTGCCTGCCACTTTCGGCGCCGCTCCCGCCCCCTCTCCATCTGTCTCGCCCTTCCTCGCCGCTCGCCGCCGCCTCCTCCGTTCAGTCTCCCACAACTTGGTCCATCGCTGCCTCCCTCAGTGCCCGTGCTCCCACTGACTCCTGCAGTAATGAGCCACCTCTGTGCAGGCGGCAGAAAGCCCCTTTCATAACCGTTGCGTTGTTTTTTGTTTTTTTTTTCCCGTCCTGCACAATTTCCCCATCCATCATCATGTGCGTGTTTTTTCCCAAGCGGCCTTCCAGTCAATACGGCCATGATGACGCTTAGCTCCTCTGGCAGATAGTGCCGCTCATTAGTTTGTAAAGTGCCTGTAGTTGTGTCTCCTGGTGAGTTCGACTCTCACCAAGCTGTCATATAAAATATGTATGGCCTTCGAGAGCAAACTAACAACCCATCGCGAAGCATAGGTTATTCACAACTTAACTAGCAAGCAGCCGGTGTGGGTGGAGCGGGCTCGGCTGACAAATCGCGCGGAGTGGCCACATGCGTGGACCGCAGACGAAGCACATACGTTCTCATGTGAAATCTTGTCATTGTGTTTTTGTACCCTATTATTTATTCAGAGGGAGACTTGCTGAGCTCGCAGCACGTTCGCGCGTCACGAAGATTTACAGCCTGAAGTCGTCCGGCAGCAGCAGCAGCCAGCGCGAGTCTCGCGCCGCGCTGGAACGACGACTGGAGGAAACCGTGCCGAAAAGAAGATTCAGCAGGAGGTGTGTGTTTACAACACAACACCTTGTTTTGGTTTAGCTGCTTGAATCAGGAGCACACCTTGTAGCTGTGGCACTTTAGCCGAGCTAACAAATACATGTGGGTCAGGCTAACGACTGATTCACTCATGAAGTTCAGCTAATCAGAGGAAGATGCTCTCTAATCACGATGTCGTTTTGTCAAAGGAAACTGATTTATGAGCAGATCATGGAACAAAACATCGACAAAACTGCTGAAATGAATCAGGCTGCTACAGCTAATTAGCAATGGTAGACACCGGCTAACATTTCTACCACTGTTTTTAGGGAGCAACATTGTTTGGCCATGAAAAATGATAACCAATTCTTTTGTTACATTTTTTTAACAATAGACACGTACAGCAGTATTTTAACAAGCACCGCATTGTTGGAAAAGGCAACAAAGTGAAGTTTGACGGACAAAAACTGTACTTTCGCCAACTTTTCCAGCCTTTAATTGAGAGACCTTATCTTCCAAAACGCACTGCGCTAACTGCACAGCTTCCATATTCACGGCGTCCGCTTCCTGCGGCTCTGCCGAACGTGTTTACTATCAAACGGACGGATCTCTGGGACATATTGAGCAAACAGCCGCTCGCACTCCATAAGCTGGAGGAACTTCTGTGAGCTGCCTCATTGTTGAGGCGCATTGTGACGGGCGCAGCTGCCGAGTACAAGCGGCGTCCTTCAGGAAGCAGCTTCGGCACAAAGTCTTTTCAAGCCGCGGTGAACATTCGATACCCGATACGCAGCCTTTTATTCCTCGGGAACTTTCCAAAGGTGGGCACATACACAAGAGATAAACAAAGTGGAAACTGTAACGGCAGCACAACAACAGGCTCAGCACTGGCACGTAATTTAACTAATCCCAACGAAAACAATCCAATCGAAGCATCGTGCTTTCCCGTGATGGATTTCTGTATCATTTCTATCTGAAGAGGCTGTTTTTCCTTTTGCTCCGCAAAGTTTGTTGGCCAACGTGTTGCGTCGGGGACGCGGCCGCAGCCAAACCGATGGTATTTGCTTTACAACCAGGGTGCGTGAAGTGGAAAATCCTTGCAAAGGAAAAACAATTTCAGCTGCTCCCATGATGCATTGAAAAGCTTCTTTTTGGGCACAGAACATCTAATGTCTTTAAAGAGAGTCGGTTTCCCGACACCACTGGCTTGACTTAGGATAACTGATTAATTGGCTAAAGGGTGAAGTATTCTGTTATTCGGGTACTCCTTAAATTATGATGAGCCGGAGTTCCGGCTGGCGTCTCTCTGAAAAGGGTCATTTGCCGCGTTTGAGGGAGAGACGCTCCCGGGGTGGAAAAACAGCCATTAATCATGTCTGCGTTGTTTTGGCAGCCGACTCGTCGAGATGCATGGCATGGATGTCAACTCTGACCTCCCGCCGAGCGACTGGAGTGAAATTTACGAGGAGGCGGTACAGTGCGGGGGCGACGCTGCTGTAATTCAAAGCAGCCAGAAACAAGTGGCGTCGTTTCATCAAGCAGCATGTGTACGAGGTCGCCCAACATATGATCGGCCCGAGAGCGTCTGTTTATCCTCGCTAATTTGCTCAGGATTTGGCCCCGTGCTCAGGAAGTGATGCACGAGTATCGAGACAATCTTTTACTCACATTTTATGTTACTTATTCGAAAGAAATTAAATACCTGTGGCTCAAATGCTAAGACAAGTTCCCCTCATAAGAAGCGCCGGATTTGGCCACCATTTTCGCGCGAGGCCGATATTGCTTTGCTGTCATCATAATCATCGCAAAAAAAAAATGATTGTTGAAACGCGTGAGAGAGAAAAAAAACCCCGATCCGAGCTGCAACAAGCCATAATCATTCTTTTTAACCGGCTTATGCGATCGCGTCGCTTTATCGCGCGGCCGACGAGCGCGGAGCGTTTCCGATGAGTTCCGATTGCCTTCGGATTTAACGGCCTCCATTGTGAAGCCGCGTTTTAGCCGAATTGCCGTGGCCCCCCGATCGCTGCGGCGATACTTCCCCGTATAATCATCCAAACGTTGCTCTGCCCGGATTTATCTTTAAGGCTATTATGCAAAGCTACTGCTCCGACTGTCCTCATGCAACTGTTAACATCGATTGCCCCTCTCAGCCCCGTGGCGCGAAGACGAGGAGCCTGCGCAGTTTACCGACGTCGTCTTGCATTAGTTCAGGTTAAAATCATTAAATTTGTATTTGACACTGATCCCTGATTGCTATTAGGAGCTGCCAAAATGCAAAACTACCTTGTGCAATTTTAACATCATGAGCGCACTTCAAATCCCACGATGAGCATAATGAACATCGCTGCTTATCAAGAGTGGAAAAGGAAATATTGTGTGAGACAGTGGGCTCTTACACCCCTCACCCTCACATCTCCGCATGACAAGCGTTTCTAAATCCAGCATGAAAAATTGAAAGAACTTCGTCAGACAAATAGAATCACCCACATCAGCGTGTCCACAAGCTCTCAGAGTTCAACTGCCTCCGAGAGCTAATGTGTGATTGTCTTCCAGCATTCGTGACCGGCTGGAGTTCAAACTGAGCGTCGGCAAGGAGGAGAGAGGAGAGGACGGGTGACTGGATGCGTCAACGCTGCTGACGAATTTCCCAAACTGCCTCTCCACTCCAACTCCAGAGGAGCACAGAGGGAGTCGGTCTCGTCCCAACAGGAGATCCAGACGACCAAATCCGGCTCGAAACTGGACGATAGAAGGTTGGAAAGTGGTCGCCTGGTCTGAGGAGGCTTCATTTTCAAATTTTGGTGCAAAACAACACAAAAAAAGGAGAAACTACCCCATAAAATGTAACAAATAGGCCAAAGGCTGCAGAATTAACCTGCCATAGGTTGATCAGGTGCGAGTTAACAACATATTCATTGAACACATCAGCTTGTAGAGCGTGTACCTGTGGCGGCAGATGTTCTCCACCTTTAAAATCTGTTTTGCTGCTAAAGAGAGTTTATCCGCTTCAGTCAAACTGCTGCTTGCTCGCGCGGAATTATTGGGTTTCTCCTCTCCATTTAATTTGAATGTTAAATGCCGGGGGAAGGCTTTTTAGTCATTTGTGCTAAATAAACTGAACTGAATTGCACTCTGGGAGAGCACACTTATTATTTTTGATTTTGGACTCAAACTGCAGATTCACAGTTTTGCACAATAAACTTTTTTTTTTGGGTTCTTGTTTGCGAACAATACGATTCTTTCTCTCTGGCTGCTCATTTAAAACTTTTTTTGTCCTCCTGTCGGAGTATAATGACAAGAATCATTATATTCTGTGATGTGCATGAGCGCCTTCCATACTAATCACTTCATTTAAGTCATTATTTAAGTTTCACAGGCCCTCCATCTCGGCGGCACTCATCCAGAGAATCGCTGCTGCTGGAGAAAACAAAACACTTGACTTTGTGTCCCCAACGATGGCAGAAAAAAAAACAACACTCATTTGTGCGTCCGTTCTCTTTTCCAAACCTTCCAAAAAGGGAAAGAATGAAGTATTGTTCGAGTAAACAAACGGTGACTGTCTGTCTCCCATTTTCTCTCCCCTCTCTCTCTCTCTCTCTCTCTCTCACTTCTTTTCTTTCAGTTTCTCTCTCTCTTTTTGTTTCTTTCTCCCCTTCATCCACCCTAGTTTTGCCGCTTCCAGTTGCATTAAAGCAAATAGGTAATTAATCCGTGCCTCGGGGGCTAACAGCAGCACATACCCCGCCTGCGGCTTGCCCACAGGCTCAGAGGCAAGACAGAAGCAAAAGTGTGGGCTGTTACTCATCAAACGCTCCGCAAACCCACCTGCACCTCCACACGTCTGCACCGTCAAAGTGATGCGGGATAACAACTTCATTCGCTCTGACTTGCTGTGGACCCACTTAGTTTTTTGGGTTTTTCTTTTTTTTTTTGGTAGATGCTTCTGTTTTTTTTTCTGCGGTAACTCTTCTCCACGCCGGCTCCAGAAAACCGACGGCAGCGCGGAGAAACACTTGTTGACCCGCTTTGCGCTCACCTGCAGCGATGGAGGCCAGGCGGACGTAGTCGGAGCCCCTCTCCTCGGGTTCGTACGGGTAGCTCTCCACCAGGCTGAGTCCTGCCAGCACAGAGGACAGAGGGCGGCTTGGTTGTCATAACAATCCTCCCAAAAAAAAAGAAGCTGTATTTCTTTCTGAAACTGCACATTTGGTCTTTGCAGGAACCTGAATACGGACGCCTCAGCCTGCCTGTGAGCTCTCAGGCTGGATTTCATCAGTTTTGGTCAATGTTGCAAAAGGGAAAGAAAAGTACTGCGAAAACTGAGTTAACCCCATAGAAATCAGCAGTTAGGACGTCAGGCTGACAACCCGCTGATATAATAGTTTGCTTCCAGTTGGAGCTGATAAAGTTAAAATCAACATAACATGAAGACAAACTAACACAACTTTTGAGAAGTGTGTGCAGAGTGTGTGCAAACTCGGTGCACTCATGGCTGCATGGGATGTGTGGTGTGCATGAATAGATACATGGGTACACAGATGCATAAATGCAAAGTTGAATGGGGGCCTTTGAGAGTAGATGTGTGAATGCATAAATACATGAATGGAAGCTGGGACGCATAAATTAGCGCATACATCAACAGACATCTATAGATGCTGGGATGAAACGATGCGTGATGCTGCTCGTTTCCGTATTAGCTCTAAATTAATCAGACAAACCGCACAAAGATTGGTTGAGCGCAACACAATATAACAGCTTATGACACAAAAACTAATTCAAACACTGATATAAACTTATTTGGGGCTGAAACCACTTTCGAGGTTTTTAATCGTCTTTAGAAATGAATCTGTGATTTTTATTCATATGCTTTACAAACGCAATTAATTTTGATGTAAAAGTAAAATATCAAGTGTCTCATTCGGGATTGAAATGTAATAATAGGCTATAATGTGGGAAGTGACAATAGGCGCTCAAAGCAGCTGAAATAAGCACAAATGCAGGAAGATACAACCAGCGTGGGCGCAACAGAAACAATCCCAGCTTCAGTTTTTACCAAATTTTTATTTTTTTTACATACAATAATCACTCTATTCATTAAAGCCAGGATCCACTGCAGCGCCATACGGAGGTGGCAGCCTGAGTCCTGTGATGTAATGGGCGGCACAAGCTTGATAATCCCAATATCTTCCTGTACCTGCTCCCGCCCACTTCCTGGGAACACAACCAGGCATTTCTGTGTGCGTGTGCGCGCGTGTGTGTGTTTCCCCTCACCGTGCAGCACCGACTGGTGCAGACTCCAGTAGATGCTCAGGCAGTTCTTCTCCTTCTTCATGCCTCGTTTACACTGGCAGCGGTGCAGCGGGGTGGACAGCAGCGCCGTCATGGCGTTCTCGCACTGGTTGCGCGCGCCGGGCCCCAGCTTCACGCTGCCGTCGCCCGCCACGCACTGCCTGAGGGTGCGCAGGCGGGGGCTGCAGGTGTCGTCGCTGGAGCAGGTGTCCCCGGCGCGCAGGCAGTCCCTCCCGCCTGCAGAGAGCGCCATGCGCGGGACTCCTGCAAGACAAAGCAGAGGGCGGGTCAGAGTCACGGCGCCGTCACAGACACCGGGCCACGAGTTCAATCAGGGGCAACAACGAGGAAAACAACGAGGAAGTTTTCACCATTTCTGGTCAAACCAGGAGAAAAAAATGTTTATTCTCGCGCAAAAACTTGGTTCACCCCATGCTCATGGGTTACATTTTCACCTGTAAATATAAAACATATTTCGGCTAGACGCACAAATTCAGAGGGAATAAACAGCTTGTTTTTGGAAGACTTATGCAGAAGGAGGAAGCGCATCGATCAGACCACTAAACTCTTCTGAACTGGAAATGAAAAAAATGAGCGCGCACTGAAAAAGTTTCATTGACCGATAAAATATGTACAAGATGCAAAATTTAACCTTCGTTCTTGTTTTTTTTTTTTTTTTAGCCTTAAAGCACCACGGAAGCATATCAGCGTCTGCGTGGGGTCTGAGTTCACCCAAGTGTCCTCATCTGTTGATTTCACGTTTGCATTTATAGAGTTAAGAAAGTCGAGCTGTCGAATGAGGAGAGAGAGCGACGCAGACGAGGTCGACCTTCGTTTCCAAAATACGGGCTGAAACCATCGAAGCAAAAAAAAGAAAAACCCAGCTGGCTCCGGCTCTTCACAGGCTTCCTGTGCGGCTTTCAAATGTCAAAGCGTCGTGGAATTATCATCAGAGTTAATCAGCATTATCAGGGTTAAATGTGTCAGCTAGTTAAAGCTCCCCAGAGTCACAGAGTAGGAGTGTGAGCGTGTGTGTGCGCGTGTGTGTCTGTCGGATCATCACTGTTCATTCCCACTGCTCCTCGTGACTCTGACGTGGGACACCGGTGGGCTTCATTCCCCTCTGAGCATCAACACAACACACTGCTGAGCGATTGTGACATCCGTCTGACTCACTGGTTCGTTTCTGAGACAATATAATTGAAGTGAAATTCATGATTGGATTACATTTTTCTTTTTTTTTTTTCACCTCCCTCGTCAGAAGCGCTCAAACGTGGTCATCGGTGCGTCCCACCAGCGCGCTTTCACGGCGACGTTCATGAACCCGAGGGCGCTGCTGCGTTATTCATGAGTTGGTACACTTGTCACATGGAATCCATCTGACGCCGCCGACCACGTTTGGATGGGACTCGAGGGTTGGGGGGGGGGGCTGATGCGTCTCACCGTCACGGCCTGACGGGCTCGAACTTGCACGCA
>JAUESE010000058.1:0-11199 GCA_032274725.1 Malacoctenus triangulatus
GTGAAGCACACACACACACACACACACACACACACACACACACACACACACACACACACACACACACACACACACACTCTGGTGTGTTTTGAAATTTATTGTGATCAGAACAAATTCAGGCTGCAGGAGTTCTCTCCCACCGTAGATCAGTGACCCACTGGCCTGATTGCAGACACCAATAAAAGCGGCCATAAAGCACCGAGACTCTGCGCACGGCTGCGTGCCGCCGCTCCGCACTTAAAGAGGCTGCAGGTTTGTCAGGGCCGAACAATGGCGACTGTATTGAGGGACTCGCGCTGCAGTGGGTTTTATTGGCCCCCCCGGGAGCTGAAGCAGAGTCTGCACACAGAGAATATTCAGGCGTGCACACGTGGAGTTGAGGAATTTGCGCGTTGTATATGATTGCGAGCCTTTTTACCACTTCCTGACTCTTGACCTTCGACTTCTGGATGTTTTCTTGTGGAATTCGCTCAGCTAATGAGAACAACTGTTACATAAATTCATGAAACCGCTTATTGCAGCCTGAATCATTAAAACGTTACTTTTTTCACAGTCAAACAAGGTTGTATTGTGGACTTTCTGCTCTTGTTAGTTCTCACAAAGTGAAAGAAAAACCTGGTGAACTTTTTGAGCAGCGTTTTTGAGAGTCCATTCCCCAACGTGATGCGTCAGAGCGTATCGAAAGCCCGGCTCAAGCAGACGGCCGCTCGCGGCTCGCAGCAAGCTGTTCAGCTTCCACCCGTCTCGTCAGCGTTGCTCTCTCCTTCCCGAGTCGGACACGACTTGTCGAGTTTCCCCCCCCCTCTGAAACTTCCCATCTGTGTCCATTTCCAGAGTTCACATGAGAATGGGCGGGCGATGGTTTCGAAGACAGAACATGAGCGATCGGTTTGAAGTGGCTGCGGTGTGAGAAGCTTCACGAGTCTGGCAGGAGCTGGAGTTTCCTCTCTAATTTTGGAAACTTGGACGAGCACCAGAGACTGCAGGGTTCAAGTCCCAGTCTCGATGCCAGGACCAGTACCAGTGTTTAGCTGTTTGGGCTAGTTGTCAGTGAATATCAATGAAAGTGGGTGAGATTAACTTCAGTATTTAACTTTTGGTCTCAGCAGTGTGTTTTTTAGCTCCTATATACATCCTGGTGTCATCATATATCTTTCATAACATCGTCCTAATGCTCCGCCTTCATGATCCTTACTTGACTCGTAAACACTGGGAGTTAAACTGCATGAAGCATGCTACACATTCTTGTCTCCATCCAACTTTTAAGTGGTTGCAGTTTCATTTTTTTCCACTCAGCGACGGGAACTAATTTCAGTAATCAAATTTATCCCTTGAGGGATTCTAAAAATAGTGGGGTTGGTTTTTGTTTTTTCATTTCGGGAAACATAATGCGGTTAAAAGTCGTCTGACAGGAGTGAAATCTAAGTTTTATGAAAGAAATGTCAAAGATGAACTGAGGGCAGTTTGTGCTCTTTCCACTAAAAACATGTTTTGACAAAATAAGCTCCCTTAAAAGTTTACTCATGTCTGTGACCATGAACTTTGCTGCTCATTATTCAGAGGAAACAATGTGAACATTGTCGCAACATTTTACAAAGAAAAGGTAAAGATTCGAGTGTTCGTCATCAAACTCGACGAACACGTTTTGAAAAGCTTCATAAAGGAGGTAAAAGTGATGATGAATGGAGACGTCAGGAACCGAAGCGCAGACGTCTTAAAGGTCTCACGTCTCCTGCGTTTGTATTTGATTTACACACCCAATAATGTAACCTAATATGTCGAAGAGGAGGAATGCAATTTTCTGAATGGAGCGGGGTCTGCAGGAGACCCTTTTCCCTTTTTTTTAAACGCGGCCATAAATGCTCAGCTGAATGAGCACAGGCAATGACACAGCCCGTTAAACATGCTGGGAGCTGCTTCAGGTGGCCTGGATTGTTGGGACCCCTGCTACGACTCCAGTAAAGGAGCAGGCACCGAGTCCGCACGCCGCCTCTCGTTTCAGCCGTCACAATCCAGACGTCTGTGTGCAACCAGGAAGAGTGAACCGGGCGAAACAATGAGTTGTATGTGTACGTTTTAATGGGAAACAGTGGATGCTTGACATGTTGATGGCTCTCCCTTCACAGTGGGTGCATGTGTCTGGTTTTACCAGTCATTATATCCCCAGAAACCACTTATTTGTTACACTTTATCGCTAAAAAATCATCAACTTTTCAACTAAATTCCCAAAGTTAAGTTATAAGGAACCTGTAAGTGGTTAAAACAAAAAGTAGAACACAATCATGTCTTTTTAAGTCAGCAGGTTTGATGTTTCTGATCAGAATGAACCTGAAGTTTCCATCATGCAGCTCTCATGGAAGTAGTTTCAACGCGTCTGTGCGTGTTTTTCCCGTTTTTCGGCTCCTCCGATTACGTCTATCTTTCATGCGATCACTTCCTACTCGGGTTAAGTTTAGAAAAAAAGAAAAAAAAAAGAAAACAACTTATGTGAAGGCGGCTCCGACTGCAGCAGGCTCGCCGACGGGCAGCATCCTGAGTGGTGCGTTTGTTCAAACATCCGGCGTGTGTGAGGTGTGAAAGCTCGCTATCTGATTGGATGACGCGGAGTTGTGAAACAGGTAGATGTGTGTTTTTATAGTTTGATGTAACGTTGCTCAGATACTCCCTACCCATAATGCAATCGTAGTTACTTTCGTAAGCATATCTTATCCATTACCGGAGCCTGCCGGTAACTACGGAGGAGAGCGGCGCTCCGACCCGCAGCCCCTCGCTCGCAGCTTCCCATGTTTGGGGCAAACCATTTCGCCGCTGACTCGCGGGGGTGGTCGACCGGTGGAGGACTCCAGGAAACGCGGAGGTAGGCGACATAATGCGGAATTCTCCGCTAAATATCTCCTTCAACGACCAGCTGAGCGGCCACAGCGGCACAGATCGCTCCGTTGTCATTTTTTGCCGTTATTTTTCGAGCATCCCAAGAGGTAATCACGCCTCTGCTGGTCCAATTCGCGTATCGTGCCGACATCAAGGTGTCACTTTTGTTACATAAAAACTGAAGCATGGTCCAACATAGAAGTGTACAGCCTCGTTGGGGGCTTTTATTTAGTGCAATAGACGTGCCGGTGGCGGCAGGCGGCGGGCGGAGTCGTTCCGGGGGGGGCTTGTGTGCTGGTTATATCAGAGTTATGTAGTCACATGGCTGCATAGAGGACGGTGTGGCGGAAATACAGGGAGGGGGGGAGAGTGAGGCCAAGTGTTCGGGCTGAGCCCAGAAGTTGGACAGAGTTTGCAGCATGTAGGTTAGACTGTGTGAAGCCAACCAAGGCTGCACGGCACCATCACATGTGGGACACACAGTGGAGGGAGGGAGGCTGTGTTACAACACCGAGCAGTGGCACGATCATGCTGGACTTCAGCATGAGGTTGAGTCCTCTTTGGATGCAGGACAATCAATTTAACACCAGAGAACAATAGTCTGCCCTCATTTTTAGAAGCAGTGTTGTCTAGGCGATAAGTCGCGGCCAGATGCTGCATCGGACAGATTCAATAACACGCCGTCCTGTGGACTGCAGATAAAGAGCGCACACCCACACATGTGGGTCCTTGAGACGCGCGTCACAGATAAGTGTGGCAGCGGATCTAACTGTCATATGATACTGACCTCTCGCTCCCGACTGTGAGGATGTGAGTGTGGCGTTCTCCTCCATTTTCCCCTCTTTTTCCTGACTTTTTGCTTACTTTCTGTCCCTTGTCTCGTCTGTCTCGTCTCTCAGGGGAGTGTGCATTTCCCTGCCTGAGCCGGTGATGGCCGACCAAGTGCTGCAGCACCAGACCGACTCGCTGCTGAGCAAGCCGCCGCTGCCCGGCTTCCCCAACGGCAAAGAAGCCACCAAGGACGGCCTCCACGCCAGGGGCCAGTGGGCCAGCAAGGCCGAGTTCCTGCTGGCCGTGGCCGGCCAGATCATCGGGCTGGGCAACGTCTGGAGGTTCCCTTACCTCTGCTACAAAAATGGAGGAGGTGAGGAGAGAGAGAGCGTCGTTTATCTGCTTTTCTTTAGTTTAATCCTGCTCACAAATGAAGGTTTTACTAGTAGAAAGTTGCCAGGTTTGTTTACCAGTGTAAATCAAGTATGAAGCGTTGCTGCTCGGCCCAAAAATCAACACTGTTAAAACCGAGAAGTGACAAACAAACTGTACATTTCCTAAGTGTGTGTGTTTTGTTTGCATTGTCTGTGTTTCAGGCGTCTTCTTCGTGCCCTACCTGCTCTTCCTGGTGCTGTGCGGCATCCCCCTCTTCCTCCTGGAGACCTCTCTGGGCCAGTTCACCAGCCTGGGGGGCGTCAGCGCCTGGCGGACCATCTGCCCGTTATTCGGAGGTACTGCCGCCTCTCTCCGCTGTTATCTCACATCAGCTTATCCTGCAGCCTGGCCTGTTATTGTTCCCCTCGCACTCTCCAACGACCGGCCCCCACTGAGGACGCTACTCCTTCAATTCCCTCCATTTTTAAATCTAATTATTGTCTTTATTGTATTTCTGGCCTCATCTGTAGGAGTTTATTCATGTATTCCCCTGCGGCGATGCAAAACCTCTTAAAGCTGCGTGCTGACCGCGTGCCAACACAAGCACACGGCTCAACTTGATGGTTTAGTTGTGCAACATAAACAGCTGGTTCCAGTTCAGCCTGAAGGAGCTCAGCCAGCAGAGGGAACTCCTTTCACCTGAAGTGGAGCGTCAAAGACAGATAAACCCGGCAAAGTTATTCAGGTCGCACTCGTAACCTGGAGTCATTCAGAGAAATAAGAGAGAGAGCGCTTTATTGACAGTCTGTCTTCCCTGGCTGTGACGGCCACACAGCACAATTTAATCTATCAATCTTCCAGGTTTATGTCTTTATATCTTTATAACAGGTGCAGCTTCGTGTCACCATGTCCCGCACAGACACATAAAGTCTCCCGCGTGCACACACTGTTTTGTTTGCGCGACGAAGCCACGTGTTGAGCTCGAGCGCCGCTGTCACTCCCTCACAAAAGCACGCCGGGCGCTTCCTCCGAGGAACAGAGGCGCGCTTCACGTCTGAGCCGGAATCACATTAGCAGACGCCACAAATAGCTGTTTGTCCGGGCAAACAGCCGACTGGCTGTCACCCACCGGAGGCCTCATAAGACCGCCATTCAGTCCTAATGAAGATAAAGGAGCTGCGGGCCCAAAGTGGAGTGTCGACACAACTGGAGGCTTCTCATCTTGTAATCGAGTGGCTTTTAATTTGAAGTCCTGTGTTTATGTAGCAGCGTGTGTCAGACAGAGATGAGTCTGGCGAAATAACCCCGCCCCCCTCCCCTCCTCGTCTCCTCCGCAGGCCTGGGCTACGCCAGCCAGGTGATGATCCTGCACGGCTGCGTCTACTACATCGTCATCCTGGCCTGGGCGCTCTTCTACCTGTCCTACAGCTTCCAGACGGAGCTGCCGTGGTCGCACTGCAACAACACGTGGAACACGCGTCAGTTCACAGGAAAACGCAAATCGGAGCTGCTGTTAAGTTGGGAGATTTTCACCGTGTCTGTGTTCTCCTGCGCAGCGGCGTGCGTCCTGTTCGAGCACCACAACCAGACGGCCAACGCCAGCAGCCTGCCGATGAACGCCACCTCCCCCGTCATGGAGTTCTGGGAGTGAGTGCGGCGCCGATCGGCCCGGAGCCCGGACGGGTCGTTAACTCGGTACCTACAGTGACTCTCTGTGTGGCAGGCGGGAGGTGCTGCAACTGTCCAGCTCGCTGGACGAGCTGGGGCCCATCAACTGGAAGCTGGCGCTCTGTCTCGCCATCGTCTGGCTCGTCTGCTACTTCTGTGTGTGGAAGGGCGTCAAGTCCACGGGGAAGGTGAGCCAATCAGAAGAGCCGCTCAGACACAGGTTTCGAGAAATAAACACTGAAGCCAAGCGCAGAAAGTAAAACAATATCGAAGGTTTTAGTGTTTCATCGGGTCTCGAATGTTCCGTGAGAAACTCCCGGTGTGACGCCTCCTTCCTCCTCTCCTCCTCCTCGGAGCGCTCGGAGCACAAGGTCAAATAAACAGTCGGGCCGGTGGATGTTTGGCCGCCTGCATTCCAGCAGGGCCGAGGCCGGCTCACCTCTCACCACCAGGACGCTCAGCAACTGCAGCTTCTCTGCGTTTTCCTGTGAAAGAGGAGAGAGAAACCAAACACTGGGTGATTGTCGAGGCCGAGGGAAATGTCAAATTTCCTCTTTTCATCCAGCCGATGAAGAAAAAAAGGAACTTCGCTCCGTATTTGTTGTGTCATTACAGACGAGCGTAAACGCGTCGTTGGACTCCAACTTTCCAGACTCGGTTCCCGTTTGTGGACATCACAGTCGCACGCTGTCCCCCCCCCCCCCCCACCTGACCACATCCCTGTGTACACTGTAGGTGGTGTACCTGACGGCCACCTTCCCTTATGTCATGCTGTTTGTCCTGCTGGTGCGCGGTGCCACCCTGCCCGGAGCCACCGAGGGCATCGTCTACTACCTGAAACCCAACGTCACTCGGCTGGCAGACCCTCAGGTACACCACACGTCTGAGAATGTCATGTTGGAAGCGGCGGGCCGCCTCTCGTGTGGGCTCGCGCCTCGAGAGCCACACCCTCAGGTGAGCAGGTGTACTGTCAGAGAGGAGCAGCTGTGCTAACACAGCAGGAATCACGCACGGAAGCTTCTGGATGCAGACGTACAAACACAATTTAGGCCTTTTACTTGAATCCCTGTTTTTTTTTTCCATTTTTTTTTTACAAATGAGAATGTTAGCTTGAAATTTGTTGGCATGTTTAATTTAATTTAGAGATTTAAAGGTACATACAGGAACATAATGCGATACGACGAGCAGATTTGTTGCTTTTTAACCATGTTTCCTGAAGCTTTATTGCTGCACTAACACAGTAATATGATCAATATCAGTATCAGCATTGCCACAAAGCATTAATGTTGTTACCATTTCACTAAACTCCTTCTCAGAAGGAATCCGACTGTCCATGTGAACAGCAGCCGTGAATAACTTAACACCACCTTCTCTCTCTCAGCTCTCTGTGTGTTGGTCTCTCAGCTGTTTTTGTTGCTTCTTCTTGTTTTTCTAGATTCCCCCCCCCTAACAGTCCGATTCATAGAGCATCTTCCTCCCGCTACGTGATGTAACTTTCGCTGGTATCATCGGGTGGATATGTCACAGCAGTACTGCAATACTACAGCTTTGTAATCGGAAGACTTTCCCTTTTGAGTGTGATACTTTATCTTAATCCCTCTTATCAGCTTAGATGTAGGAGGCCAATAAAGGCAGATAAAGAGTGTGTTTGCTCTCGTCGCACCTGGTGCGTCCGTTCACTGGGCCTCTCTCTCTCCTCCCTCTCTACAGGTATGGATGGATGCAGGTACCCAGATATTTTTCTCTTATGGAATCTGCTTGGGAAGCCTCACAGCCCTGGGCAGTTACAACAAATACAACAATGACTGCTATAAGTGAGGCCCCCTGTCACACACACGCACAGCACCCGCACACCACAGCAGCCCCGCCCCCGCGCGGCGGCGGCGGCGTCTGGCACGCTCACTGAACTGTTACATGTCCGCTTGGCGCTGGTGGGATGGCTTTCAGCAGGAATGGCTGGAATGGACAGAGAAAACACACTGACACGGCCACGCCTTAAAGAAAAGCCCCGCTGCCATGTTTCCCACACACCACCACTCCCACACACACACTTGACTTACAGTAACAAAGCTTCACATGTAGAGGCACCACATCCCCCCCCCTCCCCCCCTCCCCAGTGACCTGACGTCTCTGCGTCTGCTTCCAGGGACTCCTTCATGCTGTGCCTCCTGAACAGCAGCACCAGCTTCCTGGCCGGGTTCGCCATCTTCTCCGTGCTGGGCTTCATGGCTGAGGAGCAGGGCGTCGACATAGCAACCGTGGCCCAATCAGGTGAGAGCAGACTCTCAGATTCGTTGAAGTTTCCGTGATGATGTAGCAGAAGGGGGGAAAACGAGGTTGTGCGTCCCACCGTGCGTCCTCAGGTCCTGGCCTGGCCTTCATCGCCTACCCGCGGGCCGTCTCCATGATGCCCCTCCCCCAGCTGTGGTCCGTGTGCTTCTTCCTCATGATCATCATGCTGGGACTGGACACTCAGGTTGGCGAGCTTCTCCGTCGCGCTCGCTGTGAGCAGCCAGCACGGCCACTGACGCCGCTCCTCCTCTCTGCCCCGCCCCCTCCAGTTCGTGAGCCTGGAGGCGCTGATGACGTCGGCGACCGACCTGTACCCCCACCTGATCCGACGGGGCCACCGCCGCGAGCTGCTGCTGCTGTTCGTCTGCATCGTCTGCTTCCTCGTGGGCCTGGTCATGGTCACGCCGGTAACCGCGCTCGGCACCGACGCGCCCGTTTCGTGGCGTCTGATGACGAGTGTTGACTGAGCCGTCGGCGTGTGTTCACACCTCCTCCAGGGGGGGCTCTACGTGTTCCAGATCTACGACCACTTCTCCTGCAGCGGGGCCAGCCTGCTGCTCCTCTCCATCTTCCAGTCAGTGGCCATCGGCTGGGTCTACGGTACGAAGCCCCGCCCCCTCCCCTAATGAGATCATTACTTTACTCTAAATGTGATTATTCAAACACAAATCAGAGAGAATGAGAAGTCTGTGAGTCGTCCTTTAATAAGAGTGATTCCTTTAATCCGATGAACACAAAGTGGAGCTGTGACTTCCTCCCTCCCACATTCCTCTCTCCGTCTCCAGACGGTATATTAACGTGGCTGCAGCTACCGACTGTTCTAAGGAGTCTGGCTCGAAGCCAGACCCCCCCCCCTCCTCCTCCCTCCCCCTCCCTCCTCCTCCGTCCAGGCCCTAAATCAGCCCTGGGGCCAGTCGCCTCTCAGTCTCTGTCTGGCGGGCCCCAGGGAGCCCCAACCCTGCCCAGACAAGGGGGGGGGCTTAAAGCACAGAGACGAACAATGTTGGTTTAAACGTGACGTGGGTGAAATAAGAGGTGCAGATGTGGGATGAGCAGTGAAACATTCAGTCCAGCTCAAACGTGTTGACGGATCAAGGTACGAGCCTGCAGAGAGACGAGTGGCAGCTGTGAATCCTCGGAGCGTCACATGACTCGTCCTCACCGTGTCTCTGTCGCGTCCACAGGAGCCGATCGCTTCAGCGCCAACATCAAGGACATGACCGGCTACGACCCGCTGCCCGTCTTCAAGATATGCTGGAAATACTTGACCCCGGCAGTGTGCACAGTGAGCCCCCCCACTCCCACTCTGCTGGTACGTGATCACTGGCAGGAGGAGAGAACTCACAGGTCTTTCTTTGGGGGTCTCCACAGGCCACCTTCGTCTTCTCCCTGGTGTGCTGGTCGCCGCTGAGCCTGGGGAAGGGGCTGGTGGCCCCCGGCTGGGCCGTCGCGTTGGGCTGGATCCTGACCTTCTCCTCCGTCTCCCTGCTTCCCTTCTGGGCCATCTATGCACTGATCACAACGCCGGGGACCCTGACACAGGTTGGACCCCGACACGAGCTCCGTACTGATGTGTTAAGCTGCAGTTTGATGTCTAACTAAGCTTCCCCCCCCTCCCTCAGCGCTTCCGGCGTCTGTGCAGCCCCGCCAAGCTGCATCCTCTGGCCTTCCACCACATCTCCACCAACGGCTCGGCGCTGCCCTACTGCCCCACGCTGCCTCTCACCCAGAAGCCCACGGAGCGCGTGCCGGCTCTCCTGCAGGAGCCCAAGGCGTGAGGGAGGGCGACGGCGCCGGACGCCGCGCGGCCAACGAGGTGTGCCAAACACGGGAGGGTGGAGTCGAAGCGACTGAGTACAATTTAGAGCGAGCAGCAGATCAGAGGTGCCTTCAGCCTGAATGATCGAACGCACAAAGTCACTGAGAGCAACTTTACGGAGATCTAAATAGGATCAGACAGCCAAAGAATCAGAAATAGACGAATCGGACCACTGCTTTTATTTATTAGAAAGAAAACAACGATCTCAGACGGAGTCTGTGACCCTCCATTAAGGGCTGTCCTATTGCGACACAGTTTGCTTCACCCTGAACATCCACCCGGCACACCGGCCTCCAGACCTGCAGCGCAGCACACACTCCTGGTTTCTCCAACTTTACTTTAATCTGCCTCCCGTTTTGTACGCATCACTGTAGCCACTCCAGCCGCGGGCCACGCCCTCGCAGACTCCCCCTGCTGGCGGCGTGGCCGGAGAGCGAGCTTGATTCGAGCCTTCCTTTGGCAGCGTTACGCGTTCACCAC
This sequence comes from Malacoctenus triangulatus, assembly GCA_032274725.1. NCBI lineage: Eukaryota > Metazoa > Chordata > Actinopteri > Blenniiformes > Labrisomidae > Malacoctenus > Malacoctenus triangulatus. Next base: position 10,277 of record JAUESE010000058.1, read on the forward strand.
TGCAGCCGACCGATTATTCCTCTCAGTGAAAGACTCGACAGTTTTGCGACCGACTCCCCGCCGGTCATGCCTGGCGTTGTCGGGTCAGTTCTCGGCGTCCGGTCCGAGCGGTGGCTGTATTACCTCCTCACTGCCAATCCATCAAACTCACCTGAAACCGGCGTCGTCTGTCTGCATCGTTTTAGTCAGTCTGCAGCGAAGCAATACTTTTAGGTTTGACAAGTGCTTTTTTTTTTTAGAGACATTTATTTTTTGGAGCTTAGTGGATCTCTGCGTTTTTTTATAGTCATCTTTTTAACTTATCTTTTCACTGTATTGACTCTTAAAGGGCAAACATGCAATCGTCTATTGCAGTGGTTTTCCAAAGTGTGGGGGTGTAGTTCCCCTAGGGGGCGCCACAGGGGGGGGGCCAGGGAACAAATCAACAACACAGTCACAATATGCTCCGATATCACAGAGGAAACTGTGATTTCATTCAAGGATCAAGGGGTCTTTCTTTAGGGGGGGGGGGGGCTCACACGCCGACACTTTGTAAAACCCGACCTCACCTCATTCATATGCAATCACTAATCTTTTATATGTCAACAGAATATCACTGCTGCTGTGCAGAGGAGCGCGCACGCGTCGCGCGGCTTCTTCTGCAGACGTCGGTCACTGTAGTGCGCGGCGGCGGCCGACGTGTTTATGGTTCTCGCAGAAATCCGAATGTAAAGACGCTCGGCAGAGAGGCAGCGAACGCGTCCACGGACCAACCGAGAGTCGTCGTGTTTACCATCGGACGCCGGGGCGGCTGCACCAGACACAGCCGGCTTCAATAATTCACCTTCCTGGACTGTATGTCCAGGACAGAGCGTGCTGCAGCCGCGTGGGGGGGGGGGGGGGGGGGGTGGGTGTTTGGCAGGGGGGGGGGGGGGGGGGGGCCG
>JAUESE010000060.1:92202-114359 GCA_032274725.1 Malacoctenus triangulatus
TGTGTGTGTGTGTGTGTGTGTGTGTGTGTGTGTGTGTGTGTGTGTGTGTGTGTGTGTGTGTGTGTGTTTCAGGTGCTCAGTGTGCGCGGCCCAGTGCTCTCGATGGCGTTCATGATGGACTGGACCACTTCAGACGTGGAGCCTTGTCCTCCCAGGTCAGCAGTGTGCAGCTGCAGACACACACACACACACAACATGTCAGAACTGAATCATCCTAATGTTCTTGATCTCATACAAGCGTTCAATCTTTAGCAGCGCTGGTGTCGTGTCCTGCGTGAGGAGTCCAGGCGTACCCGTGTCTCGGTGACGGTGGACAGGATGGCCCTGCGGATCATCTGGGCGAAGGCGTGCAGCTTCAGGTGATCCAGCAGCAGGCAGGAGGCCAGCAGCATGGCGGTGGGGTTAGCAGTGTTGCTGTTGGCGATGCTCTTCCCCGTGTTCCTGGTGCCCTGCGTGGTAAAAAAACATCTACAGCTCAGGATTGGAAGAACAAGTACAGAACGTTAAACTGCAGGTGATTTACTCATGTGGTGCCAAGGAAGCTGGTAACTGTTTGGAGATCAACTGTATAAAAGCGTGTAGTCAATATTCAAAAGTATGAGTTAATATGTAAGATTGTGAGTAAATGAGATCACAAAGCATGCAGTTAGTACCCACGTAATGTACATTAGGTAACTGATGGTGCTGTTTGAAAAGGAAGGAACTAATTGTGCAATTTAGGAAGTAACCCAGTTCGGTCTCACCGTCTCAAACACAGCGTAGTCTTCGCCATAGTTTGCGCCCGGCACCAGGCCGGGGCCGCCCACCAACCCGGCGCACACGTTACTCACAACGTTACCGTACAGGTTGGGCATGACCATCACGTCAAACTGCTGCGGCCTGGAAACCATCTGATGAACACAAACAGGGTTTTAAAGACTCATTCCCATCGTCTTTTATCATGAAGTATTTCATTAGAAAAGCGTTTTGTCCTCTAATGATACGCATGCAGTGCAACGAGTATGAGGACTTCACCTGCATGGTGGTGTTGTCCACAATCATGCTGTCAAAGCTGATTTCAGGGTAACCGCACGCAACTTCTTTACAACACTCGAGGAAGAGACCGTCACCCAGCTTCCTGTACCAAAGAACAAGATAAAGCCAAAATGCAATCTAGCTTTTAATGGCCTTTTTGTCAAACCAATCTGAAACACACCCCTTAGTTTTATTATCACTAATGCATAAATACATGGAAATCTGAAATCACTCAGACTTGGGCTTCATTTCCCTCTTCCGGACACTGACATGATATTGGCTTTGTGCACGGCTGTGACCCGTCGGCGCCCTTTCTCCCGAGCCGTCCTGAATGCGTAGTCGGCAATACGTAAAGATTTGGTCTTGGTGATGATCTTCAGACATTCGACCACACCCGGTACGTTCTGCAGGAGGAACCAGGGACAGTCTGTCAGCCATCGATGCAGCGGCCTCGCTGAGAGGAGGACACGGCTGACACGAGGTCACGCACCTCGTGCTCCAGGCTGCTGTACTCTCCCTCCGTGTTCTCCCTGATGATCATGATGTCGATGTTTCGATGCCGCGTCCTCACGCCAGGCAGAGACTGGCAGTGCATCACATTGGCGTACAGATCCAGCGTGGTGCTGCAGAGAGAAGAAGACCAAAACACAACTCTGAACACAACCTGGCAACATTTTATTTTGGTGATTTTCTTGCTGATAACAACATCCTGCCTCGATGAAATAGTGACAACTGATAGTGGCACTGATAAAATCTATCACACCAACAGGGACAACGTTTAGGATACTGATGTTTCTCATCGCTGACTTGAAATCTGATAGAAACTTTAAAAAGCGACAGACTCACCGCAGCAGGTTGTTCCTGGACTTGTAGGAAGGTGGCAAGTTGTGGTTCGTTTCAATGTTTCCTGGATGCACAAATTTGTGTCAACAGAGAGTGAATTTACAGAAAATATCAGTCTGAAAAATTTTTAAAAAATAGCCTCAAATAGCATGATTGGAAAAAGTCAAACTTCCCTCAGTACTTACCTTTTAGTGCAACGCCATTGCGCCTGATTGCCATAATGGCGTTATTGATATCGTCCTCAGAGTCCATATTCGAATCCACATTGACAACTTCGAAGTCCACCGGCACACAGCAGAACCTGGAAAACCAAAAACAGAACTTGTCTTTAAGTTTCGACTGTTTTCGGTGACTTTATTTTGTCTCCTCGTTTGTGTGCGTGTCGTGTGTTGACCGACTTCTTACCGGAAGAGCTCGCGGACATGATTGGCGAGCTCTGGTCCAATGCCGTCTCCTGGAATCAGAGTCACTGTGTGTCTGCCTCCGTACTTCGCAGGCGGAGGCTGTAAATTGAACAGTCACACAATGTGGATGCAATCCTGTAGAATGATGTGTGCTGCCATGCGAAAGGTCAACATATCTAAGTACACAAAGATCTCATGAGAAACCACAAATATTAAAATACACACTTTCAAGTCATTGTTCAACGAGATTAACTATGGACAACTTTACCAAACTACAAAAAAAAAAAGTCACATGTGACACAAAGGTCGTTACAGTGATACTTTCTGTTCTACAAAGTTCAAACACAACATATAGACAGATGTACTCACTATCGACTGGTGTGGGGAGATGGAGGGATTAAGAACAGAGGGGAAAACAGGCAGGTTAATGGGACACAACCTGCATCTTCAGAGATGTCTGACAACAGAACAAGGACGTGTGGAAACACATCCTCCACTTCCACATTTTGCAGTTGATTGATTCGGTCACATTACAGAGGGGCTTTCAGGTTAGGAAAGTCACAGGTAAACATGATGCAGGTCTGCAGGTGGCGCTCACACTCACAGTGTACGTAGACTTGTTTGTCTTATGACATGCTGCTGCTCCATAAAGCTGAGAACACAAAAGAAAAGAAGTTTAATTTACAGAGACTACAGGATCACAGTTCAAAGAAAGCCAACAGAGTTTTATTCACATTTTCCAAATTAAAATGGACTTTACCAAAATGGGAAGACTTGCTGTCTGGTGTCCACCATGCAAACACCCAGAACTCGGAAATGGGAGCATTCTAACTGGTAATATTCCGAGTTATCAGCTGCTTGAACACAAACCTTCACGCCTGCAGGATTAATGTCCAACATGCAACAGGCGCTCCTTGTGTGCAGTTATTGCATTCCTGTGAAAGTGTGTGAATGCACTGCAAATGCGGTGCATTTGAACCCGCTGTAGTAGGTTTTAATGGGGTTATATTACCTCGCAGTAATCGATAAGGATCTGTCGTCCTTGAATTATTTATGACTCTGCAGGAACCCGCTCACATTTACAGCCCCGGCTTCCTCGGCAGCGGATGAGTAAAAAAAAGCTCAAAGAGGGAAATAAAAACCATTAAAAGTTGTAAAAAGCTCAACTCTGCCGAGAGCTGGTGGTGCTGAACGGACAGCGACCTAAACCAGCTAACGCTAGCCGAGTTAGCTCACTAACTAACCAGTTAATCTGCTTTAGCCGGCCGCTCAGCTGCTCCGCCAAAACTAAGCAGCCGACAGGTTCAAAACTCGGTCTGTTTAAGACGCAAGCGGCCCGCTGGAGGACTCGGAGGAGCATCCTACCTTCTGCAACCGGTGGCTGAGCAGAGGCTTCAGAGATCCGGACAGAGAGCGCACACAGCGGGCCGTCATGATCACTGTCCCCCCGGGGAGTGATGGAGGAGACGAGGGCGAGCCGCGCGCTCACAGATAATCTCTTTATAGCTCACGCGCGCGCGCACACACTCACACGCACACGCTTTTGTTACCTTAAAACTATAAGTCATTTCAGAGTACCTTCACGTTTTTTATTATTCTTGTGAGTTTTTAACTGCACCGTTGAAGCCAATTGGTTTATTGTTTCATGAACAAAAGGTTAAAAAGCACCAAATCATAGTTTGGTGACCTTTGTACACCAAAGTAAAATTACAGAGGATTTTACAGCATGAACAACGGTGTACAATGACGGTAATAATACTCCAAACATGCACATGTCATTTGGTGGATGTCAGGGCCACACGGTGGTTTATTTGCAAAATTTGCATATTTCAATTTTCTTCCACAGACCAGAATCATACGAAACTGGTTGGTGGTGTGAATGTGTGTGCATGTGATCCAGTGTGTCCCCTGTGTTTGCCCAGAGGTGGACTGACGACCTGCCCAGAGTGTAGCCCTGCCTACCCCCAATATGAGGGAAGATCAACTCCAAGTGTGCAGATGTAAAAGTTATGAACTAAACTCAAAACAATTGAAAATAAAATAGAAAATCAATATTACATTGATGTTTTAGTTTGATTTTTTTTAAAACTTTCGACAAGGAAGTCCCGTGTATCAACTGTCCTCAAGTTGAGTGCGTGGATTCATTCACACGATTTTAGACAGTACCGAACATAACCACAGGGAGGCGACAGATTCACACATGATCAGCACAGATGGGACAGTACCATTCTACCTGTTACACCACACACGTAATCAATTACAACTTTTTTACATTCGAGTTTTTGAACGCAATATTGCACACTCGGTGTGTCACAGAAGTCTGTTTCTCAAGTGTGAGTGACTGAAGCATGGATTGGCGGCTTCTATCAACGATTTTCTACTCTAACAGTAGTTACGATAGAGATGAATAACGTGTCCGCACGCGCTTGGAGACGCAGTGTGAACACTGCAGTTTAAGGTTTAACGGCAAACAGAAATGTTTGTAAGAGATTCACTCGTGAACCACTCGGTGAAATTTTACTCTCCAGTTTTTCTAACCTCACTCAAACTGTCAGTTATCCATACGTTGGTAGTTGTAGTCTCTTCCTCTTCGATAGCAAGGTCTTTCCAGTTGGACGTGAGACGGCCGTCACACTACGTTTCCCATCATGCCTCTGCGGCCGCGCCTCCTTCTCCTCCCCTCCCTCCACCTTTCCCTCCCACTCCACTGGGCCGCGAGGAAGTCGCAAGATGGCTGATGTCGCTTGGAAGTAACGTTCCCCTCCGCAACATGAAGCCGTGAGTGTGGAAGAAAGCGAGGGAGGCACCATCGGGCTTTTATTTTTATTTTCTTTTAGTTGTTTTTCTTTTATTTCGTCAAACATCCATCTCATTCCGCGTCGTGTCCGCCCCGGACTTGTCTTCGGGAGTTGACGCGTCAAATCACGCCGGGGACCCTGCCAGCAGCTAACGGCTAGTCACAGTTAGCAAATACTCGTCCAGCCAGGCACACTGTTCATTAGTTTGTTTTTTATTGTTAATCTGACACCGGCGAGCCTGCAAGCGACCGCTACACACGTGCTGACATTCACCCGGAGCTAGTGCAAAAGAAATGTCAGAAATTTCAGCTGTCAGATAAAAAAATTCAAAGCTGTTCGGTTCAACATCATGTCCGCGAACTGGCCATCCACCCTGTGGGTTGCTAACTAATGCGCAGTATTGCATCTATTTCATGTGCACAAACCAGCAGGATTCGTCTTTTTTTTAGACGTTTAAAGGTGTAATCCACCACCTCGCTGCGTGTCCGCTACCTACCACCAAATACAATTAGGAAGCTGGTCGTGCTACAGTGAAATAATGGCAGCATGAAATAATGTTGAACTTTTTTCTGGTTGTAGGTAGCTACACTGGCCTTGCTGGCATCTCACCAAAAATCCACAGCAGGGATGGACACTAAACTGAGCACCCACAATCAAAACTAAAAAAAAATTGCATTTCGGTAAATCGGATTAATCAACATTATCGCAGACGCACTCGTGCAACAGTGCATGGTGACTCATTTCATCAGCCTGGGTGACGGATAAGTTGTTTTGCAGGGTTTAACTTGGACTACAGTTAGTCACTACATCGGAGACCAGTTAGCTTGGCCGAAGTGCACAGCTAGCTCGAGTCTCGCCCCACAACACGTTTCAAACACGGCGTACAGAACGTATTCAGAGCCCGCTCCCGGCCAAACACACAGGCTTAACAACACCGTCATGGGAGTGCAGGGTTTTCAGGAGTATTTAGAGAAGCGGTGTCCCGGGGCCGCAGTCCCGGTGGACCTCCTAAAGCTTGCCCGCACCGCGGCCCGCCAGCCCCCTCACCATCATCACCCACACCACCACCCACATCACCCCGGGCCCATGCCTCCCCCGCCCCCGCCTGCCAGGATTCTCATCGACGCTGACTCCGGCCTGCAGCGCCTGTACGGCGGCTACCAGACGGACTGGGTGTGCGGAGGCGAATGGAACGCCATGCTGGGCTACCTGGCCGCCCTGTCTCAGGCCTGCCTGTACCAGGGTGGCCTGGAGCTGGTCGTGGTTTTCAACGGCACACTGGGGAAGGAGCGCTGGCCCGAGTGGGCGCGGCGCGCTCAGGGCCAGCGACAGACGGCGCAGCTGATAGTCAACCACGTCGGCAGCAAGGCCACCCCGCCTCCCCGGGCATGGTTCCTGCCCCCGGCCTGCCTCAGCCACTGCGTCCGCCTCGCCATGTTCCGCTTCCGAGTGCGGGTGAGCAAAGTGATTGTAGCAGTGTGAAGTTGTTTTACTGTGGTCCTATGGCAGCATGTCGTTCATTTTACACTTGCCCTTTAGCTGTGCAACACGCCCATTTAGTAGCTTACATCATTCAGCACCGTTTTAACTCCTTCCAGTTTTGTGGACAAGTGCAGCTCCCACCACCGACCACTGAGGGAAGCAGCCAGGGAGTTGCTGAATAAAGATCCCCACAAAATCAGGCCTGAATTTTTAAGTAGGCCAGATGTACGTTCCCAGCCTTTAGCCAGCCTTCTCTTTGGATTTTATATAGTCTACAGGTGGAATAAAGGCATCCAGTGCAGCAGATTTTCTGCCAGACAAATTATGCACCTCCTGCTGGCGAACAGGTCTCTGCATCCTCTTTCCATAGAGCTTGGAAGCCTATATATTACATAACATGAACTCAATGAACCTTTACTTACATTGTAGAACAGCTGCGGAGTAGAATGACTATTTATAGATTCACACTGCTTGTACTCTAGTACTTTTTGAATTATTTTGTATTTTTTGGCAAGTTGTGCTTTTTACTCAGATTTCTTGGAAAAACCTTTTTGCTGCAAAGTTATTTAAAAGTTGAACATTTTAAATTAAAAATATTCTTCATCATTGATGTAATTTTTATACTTTTTGAAGAAAAGAATTTCTACTCTTCCTAATCTTTCTACCAAAATGTAATTTTTTACAAAAGGTTTTTGTTGTGCACATCCAAGTTTCTATATTTAAATCACATACATAGTTTTGAGTTTGAGTATGATGAATATGCTGAATAGTTTTCAGATGAATAAATTACTTCTGTGATATGTTGATAATGAATGCGTTATTCATATATCACTGATGAAACTAAACATTTTTTTGAAAAATACATTCTTTATTGTTCTTTGAAATTTGAACCAGGAATGTTAGATTTTACTTCAACGTGTACAAAGGATTCAGCCATTCATTTTTAAGTATTCACCATAATATACTATCAGCTGTAATTTTGTGAGCCTCCCATCTAGAACACAGTGAAGGGAAATTGCAAGGCTATCTATCCAAGTCCCATTATGGGGTAGAGAATGAGGAACTCTGGCTCACAGCGAATGTGCCACAGAAGCAGCTGAGTGGCTCGCTGCTTGTCATGACTCCCTCCAGTCCGCGGCACGTAGCCGCTGTCACTTTGCTTTCTTCTTTTTGATCTGCTTTTGCATTGCTGGTGTAACAAAAACACAAAGCCTCAGTGTATCCTTAGAGGGTACTTGTTAGAATAGAAAACTCCCACCCACATTACACTACAATGCACACCGAGGCTTCTTGTTGCTTGTACGGCACCGCTACTCATGGCTCCTGGGTGCCCCAGCTTGTTTTGCCCTACCCGTATTTTGAGGAATTGTCTTGTCTGTGCAGCTCTAACTGCTTCAGCCCTGCTTCGTTTAGACTTCCAGTAGATTCACAGTGGTTGATCTCTGTGCAGTTTGTGTTCTGGTCTTCTATGTTACTTCATTTGTACTGTAATCCACACTGTTGTCTGCAGCTTTTCTCTATTGGTTCCAAACCTGCCCCCAAGGGGAGGCGACAGTGATCACTGGAGGGGGCTATTGTGTGCCCATAGATTGACTATGCATTGCCATAAACTGTCCAATACAGCACTGTGCTCACAGAATAGTTCTGTGCTTTTGCTTCATTGATTACATAAAAAGATAATAAGGCATTTAATTTTTCCACCCCTCCATGTTAGCCATTTTTATGACATACCACGGCCTCATCCAAACCTCAGAAAAAACAGCACAGACAAAGCAAGGCTCCTCTTATGATCCCATACTGGATAATTTGGCTTTACATCTGCCACATGTTGATTCTATAGGTCAGTTCAGAATTGTTATGTAGTTTTTGTATTTGTTTCGTGACAAGTTCAAGTCTATTTAATAAAAATATGTTCCTGTGATCAGTGCCCGTCCCACATTGCCTTCCTTTGATGGAAGCGGTTTTATCATCAGCTCATTAACTGGAGTTTGTAATGAAGTAACTCTGTGTAATTATTCAGTTTTCACATTGATTAACACTGACGTCAATTTAACAAGATTAACATAACAATCGTGGCGTGATCCTGAAGCTGAATGCCCTGCTCGCTGGACTCTGCGTGAGAGCTTTCTGAGGAAATTATGTCGCCATATGTTCATATATTTGCATCACTCCTAAATTGAAAGTAACTGTTGCAGCACCTTTTTTTTGCAAGCAGCGTTTTATGAGAGGCTGTCACGGGCAATTGAGCTAAAGTATTTTGCGTGTATACAGAGTGTCAGCACCACTGGCAGTCTGTTATTCTGCATTCATCATAATTTAAGTTTATTGCGACCGCTCCAGTGACAGCTCGTCATTGTCACTGTAGCCAGAGCATTTTTACTCCGTTAGGGAAGTTTTGCAGAAGCAGCTCCTTCCAGTTTCCATATCGATTGACTTGCAAGCCTTTGCTTTGATTAAATGTATGATTGTGATCAAGATAAATATTTGAGAATGGACAACTGGCTCAAGATGAAGATGCCAAATTCCAAACAATGTACGATCATTATCAGTCGATGCTTCAAACCATGAGGAAACTTGCACAAGTTTAAAAATATTTTTTGCAACAGGCAGATGAAGCAGTTAACATTCAAAATAAAAACAGATGGAAGTTTTACTGAAGTATAAAACAAAGTAGGTTTTATTACCTCAGACACTTGAAAGACTATTTTTTGCGTCCACTATTTTATTAACTTTACTGTCAAATGTAATATCTCATAAACGATTAATGATATTGTTGGTAAATGTGTACAGACTTCTCAAAGCTAGTCTTACCAATGTCCTGGAAATTTTCTGCAGTTTTTATATTTTTGTTTTTGAATCATGTTAATTAGATAATTAGGAATTAAAAGTCTTTCACTTAGACGAAGGAGCACTTTGTCTTTTGCACTTCACAAGTGCATTTCCACAGTGTATGACTTCTTCACAGTTTGTATTTCAGTAGCTCAGTCGAAGCTATTGCGCAGCCACACCGTATGTAGAGCAATGAGCAGCATAATGGTTGGCGACAAGATCTGTATTCATTTCAGGGCTCAAGCTTCTCTAACAATTCAAACATGCACACTTGGGTAATAAGTGAATCTAAAATGGTTGAAGGCATTTGTGAGCAGGGGTGTGGGTGTCTCTCTCTCTCAGTCCTCTGATGGACTGCTGACCTGTTCAGGGTGTAACCTGATGTTTGTTTAATGTTAGCAGGGTAAGGCTTCAATTCTGTGATTCAAATTGGAATGAAACAAGTTCGAAATATGGGTAGAGAGTGCGATGGCAAGTTGCAAGCCTGCAGTGTTTTAGGGTTTCCATGTTAGCATCCTGTCTGACTGTGTCAACTCTCCATCCACAGGTTGTACAAACTTTGGAGGACCACCACCAGGAAGTGCTGTCTCTGTACAGAGACTTTGGATTTGCCGGCCTGATTGCTCAGGACTCCGAGTTTGCTCTGTGCAACGTACCCGCCTACTTTTCCTCGCACGCGCTCAAACTGAGCTGGAACGGCAAGAACCTGACCACACACCAATACCTGCTGTCCGAGGCCGCCAGGCAGCTCGGGCTCAAGACACAGCACCTGCCCTGCTTCGCTGCTCTGCTGGGTAGGGAGAGTGCACACCTCAGCGTGTGCAATCAGAAAAATCCATCACCCATCCCACATATTCTCACTTAAACACGCTTCTTTGTGATTGTTTATGAGTGGTATTTTTAGCTTTCTTCTTTATTGACATGGAAAACATTTGATAGAGCTTTTCGATTGTAGGAAATCATATTCTGCCTGATGAGGACCTGGCTGCCTTCCACTGGAGTCTGCTGGGACCAGAACACCCACTAGCTTCCCTCAAGGTACAGAATGCATCTCCATCCCCAGTCCTCCGCAACACTCAACATACTCGGAAAGAATTTCAGCTGCCTTTGGCATTAATGCAACGCTTTGATCAGTTAGATAGGGGCATGAGCTCTAACTTCAAATGGAAATAAAACTGAAACTTTACATTCTGTTCTAATCATAGCACACAGTGATAAAATTAGTTGTGGCTCTTTCATGTGGAGGATAATGTCCAATGAGTTATGTCCAAATGTAGATGAAGCCAGGCAGAGGTGGTGCTATATGTGCCGTTCCTGGTCACATTTTCAAGCTCAACTGTAAAATGAAAGACTCTAAGCTGCCCCATGATACCAGTTTCTGATTAATGTGACTTTGTTCACCCCTTTTAAAAGAGATTTTCTGCCACGGCCCATAAACCTGAGAGCCAACTCTGTGTTGCTGGCTTTTTTAAGACCTCATTGTGAATAAGTGTTGATGAGTCAGCAGCAGAATCACATGGAGCTTATTTAGCACGACAGTGAGAAGTGATGGCACGTCCCGAATGTTGCCTGTCAGTTTTCACCCATTTGCACAATAATGACAGAATAAGCCTGTATTATAGTGGTTTTGCGCTGTGTCACAGTGGCAAGACAGAGTTTGGTTTTTTGGTGAGCTGTGGTGTGTTGAGTTAGCATGTTCTTGATTGGATTTTCTCTGAAGCATTTCAGCCTCCTCCAATAAAATGAAGCTGTTGGGTTGATTGATGACTCTTTGTCAGTCAACATGAGTATGACTGTGAGCCTCTCAGCAACCTTTTCTAAGTGGAGCCTTTTTTCACACTTTGTCAGCTGTAATCAGCCCTTTACAACCCTTTGGTTAAAGGCAAATTATGAATATAGGAAAATGTATCATATTTGCATGTATGGGTAGCTGTCAGATTTACAAAGTTCTTACAAACAATGGCTAATCAGGGCATTTGCAGTGTAAAAAGAACATCAGACAGACAAAAAAATTTGTTTAAATGATGCCCGATTATTTCTCTTGCTTTTGCAAGTTCTGTGTCTGGTAAAAAGGGACTTTATACCCTCTGCTGCCCTTAAGTTACCTCGGTAAAGTTCTTGAGATCAGTGTTATGGCTGCCCTTGTATTCCAAAAACAACCATTCAACCAGACATGCAACAAAAGGCTGATAAAAGCTGTTTAGTTTTTCCAGAGTGCCCATATGAATTTGTCCCACCACTGATCCAACCTTCAGCCGGATAAAAATTCAGGAGCCTGTTTGTTCTGTTGCCCCCTCAGGTGCGAGCCCATCAGCTGGTGCTGCCGCCCTGTGAGGTGGTGATCAAAGCCGTCTCCGAATACGTCTCCTCCATCAAAGACCTGGGTAACCTCGACGCCATTGCCAGAGATGTCTTCAAACAGTCACAGGTGAGCTGCCACCTCTGAACTAATAATCTGGAGGTTTTTAGACAAGTGCATGTCCAGCTGATGTTTGACTTACCTACTGGTCATCAGTGAGTGTTTAAGTTGGTCATTATTGTTGGATCCATGGCAGCGCTTTTACCTCGTCACACATCAGCTCTAAACCTGAATTTCATGATGTAAATCTGACATTGATCTTCAGGCGCAATGGGATTTTTTAAGAATTGATTTTTGATTTCATTTACCTTTTATATCATTAACTAATAAGGAACTTGGTGGCAGTAGGGATATAACCCTCTGTTCCCTTTGCAGTCTCGTATGGAGGACAAAGTGGAGCGATTCAAGAAAGCCGTGGAGTATTTCTCTGCTGCCTCCAAACCACGCTCGCCCAACATGGGGCCCTCCTCTTTCATCTGTGAGTAGTAAATGCTCAGCAAAGTTCAAGACAACTCGCCTCCTGTTACATAACACTCCCTGGCACTCTGAATGCATTTATTATTCCCTGTGAGCACTTTTCAAAGGTATTTTTCTGATCATTATTCACATCTCCCTGCCCAGTACCTGGGTTTGGACCCACTCCATTTGGGGGACCACCTGGCCACATGGGACCGATGCAGCATGGGAAGAATCAGGTAACTTTCTTAGCTCTGTAATCCTGATGTGTGTGCAGTTGAGTGGATATGTCTCCCTGAAATCCCTTTGTCACATTTGCTCATTTTGGGAAGAAAAAGTGGATGCAGGAGGAAGGTGGAGTCCTTTTTTCTTCCCAAGCACTCCCATTAGCCTTGATGAGATCCCCTTGGCTTGATCTGAAAATAGGATGGTGTTTGATCCTGCCCCTAAGACATCTTCTCCTTCCTCTCTCCCTCCTTTTACCTTTCTTTTTCTTTCCCTTTTACCTCAAACATGCATTCTCCACCCCTCCCCCCTCTCCTCCCCTACTCCTCTCCCTGATCCCTCTCAAATCCTAGTTCCCTCCTCCCCAGGTTCCTGGCTTTAAGCCACCCTATCAAAATGCTCCATTTGGACCTCCTGGCTCCGCCCCTCTGTTCCAGACCCCGCAGCCACCGAACCAGGACTGCAACGACTCGCTGACTGGCAAGATGGGCTTCACTGACTGGTCAGCTCCGTATGATTCCACTCAGGGGGGAAATCGACTACCCAACCATCACACAACCACACAGTCTGGTCCCTCTCCGTCTCCCTCCTCGTCATCGGATGGAGACGAACCCAACGACAACAACGCAAAGTAAAGACGCTCTTAGGCAATTTATACATACAGTAGAATGCTGATGTCATACCAGTTGTTTCATAGAAATGAGAGTATGTGCTGGTTAAAAAGCTACGAATGGATGAATGATTTAAGGCTGGTGTGATGCTTTTATTGATGCTTGAAATTTGTGTTCTGAATCAATATGTGATTTTGGGTGAAAAATAAAACTTTACACAGAATTTGTGAGTGGTGGTAAACATCTGAGTTTAGAATTAGAAATAAACTGGTTCCACAACTCGTCCTTTTTTCTGCAGCCATTTGACAGACAAGCCCTCTCGGTGGGAGGATCCCGCAGGAAGAGGGGGCTCCGCCTCTGGAGTCGGTTCCCAAGGCAACGGGAGCGGGTCAAACATTCCGTCACTGTTGTCTATGGCGACGCGGAGTCACATGGACATAACCACACCCCCTCTGCCTCAGGTGAGACGCTACGAAGTCCCAACGACACTTACAGGGCGAGGAAAGATGCGTGAGCGTTGTCACCCACGTGGCTGCTGTTTCTCCTGTCACGCTTCAGGTCAGCGCTGAGGTTCTTCGTGTAGCTGAACACAGACACAGAAGAGGACTGATGTATCCACAGATTTACCACATATTGACCAAGGTAAACTGTCCGCACTACATTCTAAGATTTATTGAATTTTTACAAACAAAGGATGAACTGTTTACCATTGGCTCCCTACTTTTCGATGTAAAAATGGCCTCATGTAATTGCCTTGCTCCTGTTGGCTTCCCGCTCTTTCCCCTTCAGGGAGAGATGAAGATGCCAGTGTGTATAGAGGACGAGTGTAACTCCGAGCTGCCTCCTGCCTCCCTGCTGTTCCGTGCTGCCAGACAGTATGCCTACGGTGTTCTCTTCAGCCTGGCCGAAACACACCGCCGCCTGGAGAGGCTCGCCCTCCGCAAGAGGGCTCCCCTGGAAGGTAGCAGTCAAAAGAAAAAGCTGTAACATCGTGGATGCCTCACAAGTGTGCCAACCCTGATTGGTTTAAAAAGGGAAAAGAAATCATTAGCACGGACATGAATGGGGCTCTACATGTGAGTGTTCATTCATACTGTAGAACTACTTGAGGCCCAGTAAACAGCGATTACAGTGACGCAGGACCTAAAAATGCAATACCTACAATTATACTCGACTTATGTCTTCATTTTACAAAACAACTGAAGAATTCAACAGGAACACTTAAGTTTAGCACAGCACAATTCTCCAAACCAGTCCTATGAAGCAGGGAGTCAATGCGTTGGAAAGTTTTGTTTAAGTTTGACAGAGAAATGACACATTTATCAACTAAAATTATTGAAATTATGAAATTATTGAGAATTGTGTCAAATTTGGCTAAAAGGTTCAAACTTGAAAGAAAACATCGCTCTGTAAAATTTAAAAACATACTTGACAAGCATGACCGTAATCGCAAATTGAACCACACTCTTATCTGTCACCAACTCGACCGCTTGTTCCTCTGCGCCACAGTTCCTCCGGTGATCGTCAAAGAGTGGAGCAGCGGTAAAGCCAAGTCGGCACTGACGCCCGAGCTCGTCCCAGCCCTGTGTTTCCGCGAGTGGACCTGTCCAAACTTGCGGCGCCTGTGGCTGGGCCGAGCCAGTGAAGACCGCTCCAGGAGAACCAGGGCCTTCCTGGCCTGCCTACGCTCTGACTGCCCAGCCCTCCTCAACCCAGCACAGGTCCCACAGCATCTGCTGCTCATGTGCTGTGTGCTCAGGTACCATCACACACCTGGATTCCTGTGTTCGGTGTTCGTTCTGTAAAAGTGGGTGTGTCCATCCGTAAATGTTTTGATGGATCAGAAAACAAAGAAGGTGTTTAGGTTTAGTCTGGTGAGGCAAAAAAATATGCAGTATTTGTAAAGCTCATTTCACCTTATTTCAGTAAAAAAAAGATGTTTGTGATGCGTTTGCAGCATTGACAAAAAGGGACATAAAGGTTGTGATCCTTTATTGCAAACACCTTTTAACTTTGTTGGAAACACTAAGGTGATAAATTTAATTAACACTGAATTGATTCCATCAAGTGTTTTCGTCAGTCGCAGCAACGTGTCAGCACCTGCACTGCTAACATGATCAATTACAGCTGTCGCACAAGACTAAGTGTCTGCTGAGAACAAGCCGTGGCCCAGAAGCCGCACTCTGACAACAAAGAAAGGTGTTTTCACTTACTGCTTAATTAAACCTCCTTTTAGGACTCAGCAGCTGCTGGCAGGCGGGCAGCGTCATTTGCATTTTCCTCGGTCTCATTGTGTCTCATTCAAGACGTATCACTGTTTTCATAATTGTGGTTGTAATGTATAGCTCTATGCATCACATAAGTGGAAAACACAGACGTGTCCACAAATGTGTGAAAAGAGAACTCTCACCAGCAGATAGAAACAAAATCATTGTAAGACGTGTTGAGATAGTTGAGAATGTGCTGTTGAATGATGTTTTCAGAATTGTCTTTGAAAAGACTGGCTGCAATCACGCCATTTGATTTGTGTGTCAGGTATATGATGCAGTGGCCTGGAGGAAGGATCCTCCAGAGACATGAGCTCGATGCCTTCCTGGCCCAGGCTGTCTCCAGCCAGCTCTACGAACCGGACCAGCTACAGGAGCTCAAGGTGAGACCCCCTCCCACCACCAACTTAGAGGTTGTGATCAGTGATGGACCATGATGGGTTTTTTTCTCCAGATGGCTTTTTTGGGGGGGAATATCTAGCTTTGTTCCTCAATTTCTTTTGGATGTTCTACTTTTTATGTTTTAGCTTTAAATCTCCAACCCTTTCTGTTCATCAGTGTCTCTGGCCTTTTTTCCATCTCCTTTATTATCTCCGTCTCTTTATCGCTGTCTATCCTAATGGCGATTCCAATATTCACATTCTTTTGCTTTCCCTCTCTCTTTATATGTGTATCTCTGCTATTCCCAGTGTGTTTTCTCAACATTGCTGTCTTTTTCTATATCTTCAGCTCTGTATTTAATTATGGAAATATATTGCTATCTACCTCTGTTCATATCCAGCTTTTATTATTGTCAATATATCTTTAGTTCCCTCGACTTATGTCTATATATAGACTCATGTCTATCTATCTTTACAGCTCTATATTTGTCATTCTTATCTTTGTAATCTTTCTCCTGTTACTGTTTCATTTTTATTTTTCTCTCTCATCTCTCTTTATCTACACTTTTCTCATTGCTTCCTGGTTCACGGTTCCTCTGCTCATTTCTATTTCCTTTTGATAAATGTCTTGCCTTTTTCCCCCCACCTGTGTGTCTGCTGTCAGGTGGAAAAAGTGGACGCCCGCGGCGTGCAACTGGCTGCTCTCTTTATGGCTGGCGTGGACACGGCGCTATTCATCAACGATGTCTGCGGCCAGCCGTTGCCGTGGGAACACTGCTGCCCCTGGGGTTTCTTCGATGGCAAACTGTTCCAGAGCAAACTGGCTCGGGCCGCCCGGGACCGCGCCGCCCTGCTGGACATGTGTGAGGGCCAGGTACGAAGCACTAAGTGTGTTAATAAAGGTTTCAGTCACAGTACAAATCTGTTTCAAATGTGTAGTTTTTTTTTTTTGTTAGTATTTTTTTTTTTGCTTTTTCTCAAAAACACTCTGTTCTTTGCAGGAGGAGCTGGTCTCAAAGGTAGAGAAGATGCGTCAGGCCATCCTGGAGGGCATCAACCTGTCCCGCCCTCCACCTCCTCCACCTCCTCTCCCGCCTCCAGCCTTCCTTCCTCCTGCCATGGTGCCACCATTCTACCCCATGCCTCCTCTTTATCCGCCTCGCCCCATGGGCGGCATGCCTCCTCATCATCACCCGCATCACCCACATCACCCGGCTCAGCACAGACCCAGAGCCTTCCCAGGTATGTAGAATCTCTGTGTGAATATTGAAGTCAATCCCAGCAGACATCAGGCACAAAGCAGTGTGAACAGAGAAACAGCAACATCAGACACACATTTGGGCACTTCATGGTTTCCAATCAACCTAATAATTGTGAGGAGCTTCAGTCATTCTGTCTGATGGTCCAATTTTATCTTTGTAGGCATTCAGTCCATCCCCCCACAGGGTGGGAAGCTGGAAATCGCCGGCATGGTTGTTGGCCAGTGGGCTGGGAACAAACCAGTGCGTGGAAGAGGAGGCTTCAACATGCAGGTGGTGTCAGTGGGAGCAGGGAAAGGGTAAATACGACCACTTTCCCTTCAGAATCAGCCACGTTACCAATACTGTCAATTTTGGGTGAAATACGTTGCATATTGTGTAAAATGTGACTCTTGAAAACGCTTCATTTCAAGTTGTGATGATGCGATAAATAAGCAAACCCAGCACTGTGCAGTGTGGATGGTGCACTGAGCATGTTTCTGTGCAACTACCAGCTGTAAAAGTTTGAAGCTTTTTTTTTAGATTGTTGCTACAGTGCTGAAAGCTTCAGTAGCTAAATTCCTTCCAGTTTCTTCAGAGCAATTGTTTATTGTACCAAAATGCATCTACTGGCTGAAGCTTGGTTGAATGTCCTACAGTCAATCATACATACAATTTCATCAAATTAAGTCGTTTGTTTCAGGCTGTGAAAACACCTCATGTAGCAGAAAGTGTGTTTTTCTTTTTTGTAATTTCAATTCAGATGATTATTCAGAGTTTTTTTTGCCATCTATGATCACAACATTGCGGTTTTACTCCCTTATAGTCTATTTTATTCAATCCTTATTCATGAAACTGTTCATAGATGACTAAACTTTTTCTCCATCCTCTTAGGAGAGGTAAAGAAATTCCAGCAAAAATGAGGGGAGTGAAGAAATCACCTGCCAACAGATCACAGGTACGAAATGAAAAAATGGAAACCTTCCCAGTGAAATCGGAGAGCGTCGCATTTCAATCTTGTAGAGCAAGAAAAGTATCAGCATATTATCAAACTTCGCGACAACATCATAAACACCACCGGCTTCTGCTTCTCCTCCCATTAAGTCCCTGTGTGTCTTTCCTTCTGCAGACGTCATCGTCCCCTCCATCCAGCAGTCCCCCAAAGCCCTCAGAGGAGGCGGGCTCCTCGCCAGAGGTTGCGATACAGCAGCTGAACGGCAGCTCGGCAGCCTCCGCCATCGGCCAGCCCTTGGAGCTGGCCCCTTTGGCCCAGCCAATCCCGTGTGCCTTAGCCAGCAGAGACAACCAATCAGAGGGGGTGGAGGTGGAGGCCCCCTGTTGCCTTGACGACTGCCCGTCAGACGGAGCGCTACAGAAGGAGGAGTGATGGCGTCTTTCAAGGGACGCGCCGCTCTAAGAGAGTTGTCTGTGTTCGACTGCCTTTCCCTGTTTTTGTAGCCCTGTCCGCTAGCTGCGCCGCTCGACATCACATGGAGCTTGCAGCGAGACGCAGCCCCTCTTTGTCTCCTCCGCCACTCCATGTGATGACCTCCAGCAGCTAGCCGTTACCTCCCTTTTTAGTTTCTCATGTGGTTTTACATTGTTTTACAAAGAGAGGTTTTCTCCATGAGTCTGTAAGCGCCCCACCCGTCAAAACAAAATTCCTTTATCCCCCCCCTGCACTCAGAGCAAAATAAGCTTGCCCCCCCCCCACCCCCCATCACGACCCACCACGTAAACTAGCCCCATCCACGCCCCCCTCAGTGAGGGGTTTCTGTACAGTTTGAGTTTGTTATTTTGTGTTTCGAATGGTCCCGTTGTTTGAATCTCTGCGCACAGATGTGAAGCTCGCGGTTACGCTGACAGATTTGATGTGGTTTCATGGTCAGTCGTCGCCATCTCGCGAGAGGTTTTTCCCCACACGAGTTCAGAGTCTGACTCTGTAAATGTCGGAAAGTTTTCAAAGTGATGAACCATTATTCTGTGCAGTTACCCATCGCATCCCCTGAAATCCACCTGCAAGCCGGCAGTGTTTGCACACATGCCGACAGCCACAACCCTTATAGATTGATTGGTTATTTATCACTGGAGCACTTCTGCACCACCACGGTATTAGTGTGCTATTTTACTTTGCCCTATGTAGCATAGCCTAGAGCTTAGCTGTGCTAAGAGACCCCACGAATTTATGCACCTTAAGCCCTAAAGTATGCAAGATCTTCCCTCTGCTCCTCCAAAAAAGAAATGAAAGTGCATTATAATATTATTGTCCCACCCCCACCCCCCCTTGTTCCCTCCTCCCAAAGCTTTGATTGTATTCCCCAATAGAAGCACTTATTGTTGTATTTAAATATGAATTTGAAGAAGCCCCTGTACAGAGGAATTGACATTCTGTGAGGGATGCCCCCTCTTCCCCCCCGCGCCTAACTAAATCGCTTTGACATGTAGAACTACATTTAAAGGTAGAGATCTTTTTGAGAGACGTCAGAATGTGAACAGAGTGGTTGCAGACAAAGAAGCACTTTGTTTTAAAAAAAAAAAAGGAAAGAAATGTTCAAACCACACTGGACAGTCCTCTACCAGGTGATAAAGAAATGAAAATATCTGAGGCACCTTCTTGAGATAAGGCCAAAAAGAAAAGCATGAATGCTGCCCAGTTCAGAGATGAGCGTTGAGGGTTTGGGAAACTGTTGCCAGGCACGGTTCCTCTCAGACCGACCTCACACGTTCAAGACCTTCGCAATGAAGCTAAAAAAAACGGAGTCTTGATTGTCCACATTCGACGGACTCCGAGGAATCATTTCAGATTTCTGAAAAGAAAGTTATTTCCAAAGTGTATTTTTAATGCGGCTCGCCTCCTGAGGTGGCCGATGATGTAATGAAAGGGGCGTGGCAGCAAAGCCTGAAAGATTACTCCACGCTCAGGTGGTGATTGAGCAACCGTTGTCATTACGATAGCCCAACGCCGAGAGCTGTCGCCCGATGGCGGCGCTCCGGTGTGTCACTTTAGACCAGCAGGAAGCACTTACCTGGCCCGAAGCGTCCTCTGACCACAGCAGGGGCTTCTCAGCGGGCCGGATCACACATGCGACAGGCGAGAGGGAGGCCTCATGGCAGACCTGCGTGCGACGCACTCAGTCTGAGACTTCTAAGAAATGTTTTTATTAGAGCACTTATGTTTGTAGAGAACAACATGTGTCCCCCACAGTAGGAAAATACAAAGTATGTACTTCTTACCGATTCCTGGTAGCACAGCTGCAGACAAACAAGCAGTAATCGCCAGATACTGAGTGAGCAATGCTTGCTACTAATCTAGAAACATACAGAGAGAAACAAACTGAAAAAAAAAACAAGGCAAGTCAGCAAGAAGCACCTTATTTTCTTACTATGTTGATGACTTGTGCTCGATCGTGTGCCACAGAATTGACATGGAAAAAAAGCTCTTATGAAATGCCGTTTTGAAGGAAAACAACAAAACAAACCTTGACGATATATGTAAAGTGTTAATGTAGTCGCGTCAGACATCCCCCTCTGTTATGAACTCAAACCATTACAGTGACACGCTGACAGTCGACCCAGCAGCCGAGCGTCAGCGCACGCTCGGTCACCGTCTCTTACACCAACACCAAATCAAGAGGTTCGGACTCCGTTAGCCGTTTTTATTGGTAGGGATTAAGCATACGAGTGCTGTAGGTGTTCATAGGTTAAGAGTAGATGTCACAGCGTCGGGGCTTAACACAGGACTGTAAAACACAACGACACCAAGACTAGGCTAGAGAATATAGCTCCACTGGCCGAGAAACTAAGTCTAGAATTACTAGGAGTCATATACTTAACTGCTTTCAACTTTTGACATTAGTACAAATACGTGTATCGCAGCAGTACATTGTTAGAAGATGGCTTTTTTCTGCGGCGAGCCAGAGTGTGATCTGGTGTACGACGCCCTCTCTCGATTTCGCTCGCCAGACAACAGTTAACACACATACACACACACACAGATTGACACAGACAGACAATAATCAGTTGCATTTGTTACCAGCAGCGTTCTCTCTGCTTTTGTGCCGAAGTGATTTTGTGCAGTTTCAGTTCCCAGTGGAGTGGTCGTCAGTTCATCAAGAGATCATTTGGTAACACTTTCGACTGACCCACACACAAGTTTGCATGAGCAGATTTTGAAAAACACACACAAGCACATACAGAGGTTGAGCGCCATTTTTTTTGTTGACTGTCATTTTGACTGACGGAGCTAAACATCTGCCTTCTGTTACCCAACTTGTCAAAGTGGTGGGCAGCCTTCCGGTTAATATGTCAATGAAGAATCTCATTGGAAATGTTCGGTTAACTCGACCTCTAGTCTGATATGTCAGGGTGAAACCAACCATGACATGAACACACACACACACACAAACACACAGACATACACACCCGTGCACAGATAACATAGATGTTAAATCCTGAGTTACACCGTAGATAGTTATGGGAAAAAAAGTCAACTCAACACATCACTTAGTGTCCCTCTTTTTGTCCTCGTCTGTTTTAGTTCGATAGATATTTGATCAGTGATTTTATTTTAATGCTTGTTATCCTAACCTACCCACCGCCACCCCCCTGCTATGATACTTTTCTTTTCCCCTCCCCCTTTCATTCACTTTTCTTCGCACGCACAGATCACGACACCAAACCCATTCTAACAGGAGACACACACACACATACACACAGATATTTGTACACACACACACAGCTTGATACTCCTCCCCTCCTTTCAGTTTTTTCACCTCCCTCTCTGCCTCTCCATTAGCCCTGAGGACCGTTTCTATTGGCCGTTATGTTTTTTTTTCTCTCTTCTCTTCGGGCTGCCCCGCCCCTTTAATCAACCCAACTAACAGTAAAGGTTATATTAACGTTGATAATCAGTTTCTGTATGTATTCTAGCCAGAGTGGATAAAAAATCAGAAAAAAATCAAAACTGTTTTATTCAATTGTGCAAACGTGTTTTTTCTTACTATTTTTAATGTTATTACATCTTCTAATCTAATCCTTCTACCATCGCTTCAGTTAGTACTGAAATACGCTTAGCCAACCTAGAGATTTGAACTGTAATGATTGCCATTTTCCTTACCTGTATTTTATATGGCATCTTTAGACCACTTCACCGTTTATTATGTACGTAAAGTAAATATTGCCCATTTTTTTCGGATCAAAAATCGTCGTCTGCACTATGTTTGACTCTCATAATCTTCCCACCACCCCCCCC
>JAUESE010000060.1:364413-375504 GCA_032274725.1 Malacoctenus triangulatus
GATATTTTACTTCTCACAACAGGAGTTTGAGCAGACATTCAACCCCCATCAGACCTTCATTTCCTCTGACATTAAATTTTCTGCCTTCTTCAAATGTTGGTAAAAAGAAAAAGAAGGTCACTCACCGCATGCTCCATGGGGCAACTGATGTGTTCTGCAGGTCTGTGGGCAAGAATTTGAAGCTCTGCTGGTGTTGATTTTTCACACATCTGCAGGCTTGTGGGGTGACTGGGGTGCTGGACACAGTTGCTGATGTCACCATCAGTCCAAGTAGGAGCTGCAAAGAAGAATTAAAGGTAAATCAGTCATGAAATTTAATCAAAGGAGCCAAATCATCAGCTGAAAGAGACTGTGATCCACTTTGTTTTCAACACATCTCACTACATTTTGCAATCTTTTCAAACAATTTATTATCTTTAAGGATTGGACTAGCTGACATAACTTTGGCGGGTTTATTTCTCCATGACATCTACTGACATGCAAGGCTGACACGCACTCAGGATTAAAAGAAAGCGTTGTTTTATGCCTGAGGAAACTAAAAGCCAGATGGAGGACCTTAATAATTGTCCTTTTGATTGTCCGCCACATTCTCCACCAGCTGAGCCGCAGACACCCTGTAACTACTTGGATTACACTCACCGAGAAAGCGAAGACGTCCATGTTGTGCTTGAAAAGCAGAGGTGAATATCTTTGCTGCATGTTGTCTCGTATAAACTGAGTCTCTCAGGCTGTTGCCCTGTGAATCTGTGATGTGATCGGATATTGGAGGTTCCTTGTCTGTCTGAATGGACACCTTAGCTGTTTTTATTCTGCAGCGGTGGTGATGAAATCCCATTTGCATCCCTGGGGAAACAAGTAGGCGGCTGAGCTGGAGTGTTTCCAAGGTTTAAATGAAGTCACATGTCGACAACTTTTGGAATCTCTTGTTTAGAGAATTGAGTGTGTTATCTTTTTTTGAGTGTTTCAGCCATTCACAGAGTTTTCCTTGGAAATAAACAAACTCCTCAAAAGGTTTTTTTTACTTTAAACAAATAGAACTACAACACAAAAAATTTAAAATACTGCAAAAATTGTGCAATTTCAATGTGAACCAATTTCATTGATGCTCCTTGTCAATAATGCAATGAAAAGTCTAGAAATCACATCTTAAATGTGCCTAATATATTTTCACTTTGAATACCATTGCATGCAAAAGTGCCACAAGTGACTTTTTAGGTTTATAACCTCTCTGAATCTCCAAAAATATTCATCATCCCCTGCACAGAAGAACAGCTGAGGCAATCGAATGTCCAGCTCATGCGATCCTTTGCCCTCATGGCAAAGATTACAGCACCACATGTGGGAATTCCTCGGGAAGACCACTTGTGCTCACCTCATTTGCACAATGCAAAGCGAACCGGTGAGTGGATGGAAGCACCGTGAGTAGGCAGGTAAACGGGGGAGCAGAACAATGGATAACAGAGCATGGAAATGAAATTGCCTAGTTACCACTGTTTTGTTGATGCCGCACCGCTCATAAAAGCACCAGATCGCAATTTTAAACACATAAATAGGGATTGCCTCGACACACATATGCAAAGCAGAAAACTGTGTCACATTTTGGAATTTCTTTTAAATTTGAGGCCACACAGGAAAATATTCGACAAGAACCTACACTGAAGGATGTCACGGGCAAAAAATAGTTAGTTTTACCAAAGATGTCATCTCTCTCTTTCCACCAGGTGCATCAGAACCACAATTTATGGTTCCTTGCAGGAGTTTCTAATGGGGTCTGGGCCCCCTTTGGGTGCTTTTGGGTTGTCAAAGATGATTATGGTGAAATTCATTAAAAGACACTTTCAGACGTAAGAAACAGTTCTTGGCCTTGACTTTGCAAGATCTCTGACGGAGGGGGAAGCTGGTCAGGACGTCAACAGCTTGGGACAGCCTGAGTCCCGAGAGACGTGCGAGAGCTCTTCTGAAAGCCGGTGCCGCGCTGAACAAGAGAACTCTGGTCCAGCTGTAAACCAGAGTCTCGGTTCACATGCAAATGAGTTGTTGTGCGCTTTGTTTCAGTGTTCAGTTGGCTGAAACAAACTTGTAAAATATGTTACAGTTTTGTAGACTTTTGAAGTGCCTCCTGGGATGTCTAGGTAAAGGGACCCCTATCTGACAACCAAACATTTGGAAGATCACTGCTGGTTTCTTGAGTATGAGCGTTTATTATGTAGACACCCCTTATCAGTATTTTCTATAATTTTCTGATGCCCAATGAATTAAACCCAGAACCACTGCACGGCACCAAATCAGTAGAAACCAGGGATTTGATGCAATGGTGAAAGATTTCCTTATCGTTCTCATCCAGTGCATTTTTTCACTCATGTATGATGCAATACTGCGGCTCTCGTTTTCTGTCATGTGTTAGAGCATGTTCGCCCACCTACTCATCGACCGAAGCTCTCCTGAGCGATACCGAAGACGACACTTTCACTTTCTCTGACTTTAATTAAGGTAATAAGTACTTGTGAATTATGTTGTCCTAGCACGTGGGAGGACTTTAACATTTAGCATTTGGAAGGCACCTGTAGGAGGCAAACAAATGGGTGCAACAAAAACGGCATCAACCCTGATGTAAGTCCCAGGGCCACCTTTTGATTGTTTCTGGTGAAGGGAGCTCCCCGTTTCACACTGACTCACCAGACGAGTTGCTTGTGAGTCAGAGTGTGAAAGGCGGAGCTACTTCACTTCAACCTGACGCACATACACCTCCAGACCTGGGGCTAATAGTATCATTACATCATGATCTGTTTGCATGCACGAGATCAAAAACTACAAAGGCAGGAATTCTCGTCGAATACAAGTGCCTGAATTTAGTAATCCTCTACTGAACAAATTGGAACAAATGGGAACAAATTCTCATCGAAATTCCTTCAAAACCTTGTGGAAAGTCTCCCAACAAAAATGAAAACCAGTTGAAAAAGGAGAGCAAGTCAGAGCTTCTTTCTCAAAGTCAATATATGCAAATATGATATCAACATAATCCCGTGTGTCTGCATACCTTCGTCTATTTATTAATTGTTATCTCACCAAGCAAAAGGAACCTGCTGAAACTGGTTTCAGGGCACACCCACAGAAAAAAGAAAAACCATCACAACATGTTAAAACTGGATGGGGCAAAATGGTTGTACTCCCTCTGAAAGGCTGACACAGGACTTTGTCATTGCGTAATGAAAGGCTAGCTTCCACACGCATCCAGATTTAGCAAGAAAACAGCGGGGGAGCAGAATACAACTGAAACTTATTCACCTTTTCTTAGCCCACTGCATGGACACTCGAGTACTGAGTGGGCAACAGTTGGACAACTTCCATCAGTGACACAAAAAAGGTCTCAGCCATGCACTGTCAGTTTATATCAACTTTAATTTCCTGTCAGGAACTTGATCAAGCACGAGAAAAGCCTTTCACAACACAAGGAGAGACAGAAAGAGCGTAATATTACAGAGATGATAGATGGCGTTGATTCTCACCTTCGTGTCACAGAAGGGAGAGAAAAAAAAAACAGAACAAAGAGCGAGAATAAAAACTTGGTTCAACTTGTTTTTCCATAGAGTGATAAGAGCTACAAAACAGAAAAAAAACAAAACTAACAATGTTTGAATCTTCTTGCGAACATACAGAAATATAATACAGATACACTACAAGACTCTTAATTTAAAATCTCCCCCTCCCTCCTCTTGGCGTCCCCTTCCTCCCCACCCTCTACGTTACTCCTGAAGCCGGGGGGCAGTACGATCACAGATGAACGAATATCGAGTACTGTACACAGACACGAGCCTTTTTCGCTCCACTGAAACCAGAGCCTTCACAGGAGAGCGCCGACAAGCCGCCATCCGCAGCCCCAACCTGCAGCACACCTTCACAATAAAAGACCAGCAAAAAAAACTGTGCGAGCAGAGACAGTCCAACTTTGTTGATAATTGTTGCTTTTAGAAAATTGGAAACGATCATTCATGTATTCCATGTAAAAAAAAGGAAAGCAGGAAAAGGGACATATTTGAGTGATGGAAAATTAGAATATACAAATTTTTCCTCTTGGGATTTTTGTTGTTATGGAGGTTTACCCATAGTAACCCCAGGTTGCTAAGGTAAATAAACCGACAACTCTATGTATTTTATTCTGTCTTCTCTCTCTCTCTCTCTCTATATATATATATATATATATATATATAAATATAAAACACATCAAACTTAAATTAGGGTGCCTTCATGTTTCACCACTTTTACCTTTAAAAGGTCAAAAACTTTATAATTTACTGCTTTCCTTTTTTCTGCTTTTAGACAATAACCCAATCACATCTATTATTGTCCATGGAAACACGCAAAATTCAATTTGAAACAGCTCATTTTGTAAATTTCAGGCTTCAGATGAGGCGGCGCTTTGGTCAGGCTGCAGATTGGGCTTGACGAACCTCCGCGATCTCTCCTGTCCAACCGTTACGTATGGTGTGTGTTTGTCTGCGTGTGTGGGTCGTATTGCGTGTGTGCACGTGTCAGCATTTAAATTGTTGCGAGTGCATCTGTGAGTGTGTACAATGTACATGTAATTGCTAATTTATCTGTTTATTCCCCCCCGAGTGGCTCTTTTAACAATCAGCCTCTGTTTTGGGATTTCATCCAGTTTGTCCTGCTGACACAAAATGCCTCATTTCCTGCATGTATCACAATAAAAGCTCTGTAGGTTGTCAGGCAGTCATTGTAGGACATACAAGGATATAGATGACTTGACAGCGAAGTGGAGCAGATTGAAGTTGAAATACCTGGTGATTTTTGGTTTGTTTGATCATTTCCCCCTCGATTGTTGTGTTCTTTTTATGTTCAGAAAATATATGGTAAGTCCTGGTCAAACATTGAGTGTTGTTGACATTAAGTGTATGTATACATGTATCAATATATAAATATATTTATGTATCTATATATATGTGAGTGTGTATTTCACAAGGGGAATCATACATTCTCTGGTTTAATGTGACTGCATTCTTCTCAACAGGAGTAAAGGTGATAGTGGAGAGTGGATGGAACCTAAATAAGACACCAGCTTCAAATTTCCAATGCTGTTACACAATCCTCCCGTAGACATTTTTGGGCCATTTTGCGACCATTATCAACTTGTTATTTTTTTTTTTAACATTTCGCCCTCCCCTCGCGCCAGATTTCAAATGTCCTATCGCAAGTAGCCATTCAACATACACGGTCGAACTCCTTGTACAGTAGAAGAAATCCTTCATGAGGAGAGCCCACTTGTCTCTGAGGAATGTCGGTTTCTGTTCGGCTGACAGAATGAGGCTAGTTTCAACTGGGTGCTGTGTCGCCAGTCTTTTATCGTGTACACTCACAATCTTATATTTTGTCCTTTCCTTTTTGTGAAGCAAGTGTTTTTTTTTTTTTTATATAACAAATCTTAGAAAAATGCGACACCTTCAAAAGGAGATGGCAACCAACCTACTACGCTTGTTCTCAGCTCTAAAGTTGGGTCAAACTCACCACTGTCTCGTGCACTTTTTTTTTGGTATATTGAATGTGTTACACACATTGTAAAAATACATTTCCAACACCATAGGATGCCTTTGAGAGAGTTTTTCCTCTTCATTACAGGCATGATATCATGTACAGAGATCAGCAGGGGGAAACAGAGAGGTGAAAATGTGACTGACTGTTGATGCATTGAAGAAAGCCGTCAGTTTTCGGTCGAGTGCGTTAAAATTTGTATTCTACAATGAATCATCGTAAACCGCGACGAGATTTTGAACTTGTGTCAAATGGTAAAGAAGACCTGTACTTTAACCATAAGAATGCAATGAGAAGGATGTAAATATTTGACACTGAGGCCCTGTCCACATGGAGTTTCTGCAAAAGTTGTTCTTTGTATCAAAGCTTTGCCCAAACAGAAAGTTTTTGGAGACCAAACATGTGACATTTTAAAGTTTTCCAAAAACAAATCTTCATTTTTTGTTCAAACAGCGTTGACCCTATCACAACAGCTGTAATAGAAATGGCTGATCGTGTTGCTTTATATAAAGGTAACTTTTATACGCCATACTCAATGTCCTCTCCTATAATTTTGGTGGCAGTGTTACAGCACCACCTACTGCTCACTCTTATTACTGCAGCGATTTCAGGGGTTTTGTGTGGAAAAACTTTTTTTTGTTATGCATCTTTTTTGAGAGAAACATTTTCACATAATGACTGTTTTACCTTCAAATGACAAAGGCCAAAACATGGAAATGGTTCAATGGAAAGAACGAATATGCACCTGTTTGTGTTTGAATGAAGATCCAATCAAAAATAAATAAAGAAATTGAAGAAGAGAAAAAGTTAGCGATCTCAAAAAAAGCCAAACAAGAACTTTCGTACCAATAATGCCGTATTTTAAAAGGCAGGTTATTATCATCACCATTTTAATTTAATTATTTATTCATTTTTTCCAGACAAACTGACCTGGTTAAAAGGTCTCCAAGCTGATTCATTGATTTAAGCTTCATATTCTGTAAACACATTTTAAAGACCAAGACTGCAAAAAGGTCTGAGAGTTTAAAAATTTCTGAAAAAAGCCAAACAACCGCTGTTTCTAGCTGCCGATAAATATCAAGTGATAACATGTGATAACCTGGCAGTGCAAAGTGTTCCCATGAAATCAACAGCGATTGTTGCAAAAATGATGTTAACTAGCTTTCTCACCAGTTGGACCATTTTTATTTACAATAAATCCAGCAAGAAAAACAGCACAAGTAATTACTTGATTTTAATTCGAGAGCCTTGGTGTCAAAATAGAAAAAATAAACAACCCTGAAATTTGAAGCAAGGTAAAATTATGAGTGATAGATTGAGTTTTTCCTTTCATTTCTTATTTAGACTCTTATTTAGGCTAAAACAAACAAACAAACAAACAAAAACATATCCTTTTGAAAATCTATTCCGCGTATTTACATGCGATTGATTTGAAAAGCAAAAACAAAAGAAGATCAGAATAAAGTCGCGTTGCCAATGTATAGCATTGTCTGTAACAAAATGTTCCCGGAGTGAGTGCTGATGGCTGCTATTCTACACAATGTGCAACTCTGATACTTCTAATTCGTAAGAAAAGCATGTTTGTCTTCATTTTCTAATAAAGGTAGAAAAAAAAACTCCTGATGTTCATGGGATGGTTTGAATTTTTTTACACGCGGACAGACACGTTGCAAAATGGAGATCCATGTGCAGCTTCAAAAATACACAAGATATTTAATTATTTACATTTTTTAGCTGCTTCAGTGTTCGTAAAGACGATACTGGCTGGTTGCAGCAGCAGGTTTAAGACATTATAGTTTCACTTTATGTTTTGTTTTTTTTTTAAAAAAACAAGCGTTTGTCCAGCTGTAAAATTGAGGCTTTGTGTTTCTGAGGTTGCCACGCTGGTGTGTGTGCGACGGAATTAGAACCAGAGGCTCAACAGACTCGAATGCAGGAACCTTTTTCTGAAAACGGTATCAAAGAGCCAAAAATCACATTTTCACCTTTGTGTTTGAACCCCCGGGGTTTTTATGCTTAACACAGAAACAAACAACGACAAAGGGCAGTTGTTTTTTGGTGTTTTTTTTCGATGTGTTTGAGGTGGTTATGACCGGAGCTGCGTGTTTTTGGAGAACAGCTGGCGACACTGGGACTTCCTCCCTCTGCTGGCCAGATGGTAACTCTAATGTGGATTTGGATGTTGTCATTTCCAGCTGGTTTAGGTAGTCTGCAGGGTAAAGAGGAACGGAGGACAGGTAAAGGACACGCTTGGGACAAACCAACCAGTCTAATTAGCTTTTAAACAAAATATGTCAGTGTTTACATGACTGAGGTGTTTTGATGCGTGTGGCCCAGGGCTGACCTCTGCACTCTGCCTCTGCATTTTGTGCAGGGAGCACGACGCCGGGTCCTCCTCCCCCGAACCTTCACGTTCCGACTCGCGCTCCCGCTTTCCTGTGATGCCGCCTCTGCTGTGCAAGAGCAGTCCTGCAGCGTGTGGAGGAGAGGAAACTTTGTCATCAACAAACAACGCGGGACTGAAGCTGTGAGTCGGCCTCCGGTGGCAGCCCCTTCACTCCTCATTTCTCTTTTCAGAATTTGTGCATGAAATTTTAAAAAAGATCTGAGCTCATGAACAAAGTGTGCTCTGAAACTCAGACCTGAAGACCGTTTTGGGATCATGAGGACATTGTTTGTCACCTGGGTGTTGAGGCACAGCAAACTCGTGGTAAAGTCGGCTGCTGGTGATGGTCTGTCTGGTGTCTGGCACTGAGTGGTATCCTGCACACAGTTCAACAGTAAAGTGTTATTCCTTTCATACCGACTTCTGGCACACAAATGGAAGAAAGCATGCAACAATCACAATCACATTGCTCAAGCGGTAGAAGACTGACCCTAACCCTTGACCCCGACCCTGAACATGTGGCTGATGATGTAATGTTTGGTGGTGATGTACCATGTTGTTGCTGTTGCTGAGGCAGCGGCTGCAGACGTTGTTGTTGTTGTCCAACGCTGTTTCGCCCAGTCTGTTCTTCACTGTCAAAGTTGAGTAGGATGCTCCCGCTGGCATTACTAGTTGCAACAGAGTTCCCCGACACCCCAGGTACTGAAACAAAACAAACATATTAATAAATCATAAAAAGCATCTGTATCTGATTGGCCGTGTTGGAGAAAAGTGAGTCATTACATCACTTGGTAGGAATGTTTTATTCACCAGTTACAATTTCTACAACGGTTGCACTGATTCCAGTAAAGGTTTTACACAATAGTTACGCAAAAGAAATGTGTCATATTGTTTTACATCAGACTTACAATGTGAATTGTTGCTGCTGTTGTTGGTCCCTGGCTGCTGCTCTCCAGGAGAGTAGGCCATCATTCCCCCGTTCCCGTTCCCATTGGTGGACGGCACTGAAGCCAGCAGGCCTGAAATGCACAAAACGGAGTTTATCGGACTTGTCCACGATCGGAAAATGACCGGAGCCGTGCAGAGTCGAGCTGAGTGCTGAAAAACCGAGCAATGGAAAAGCAGGTTGAGCGATGTCTCACCCAGTCCTCGGTATCGGCTCAGCTGCTGGTAGATCTGCTTCATCCTCTCGATGTTGAGCCGACTCGCCTCCGCGTGGTGGACCATCGGCTTCGGGTAGTGGACCCCGATCACGCACTTGGCGGCCGCCTGCACGGACTCCGGTGCGTTCCACGGGTCGTAGATATACTTAGCAGGAAAACCTCGGAGGATAGGTAAGTATCGTCTGGAAGCACAAGGAGACATTAGATATGCAGGCTTGTGTCAAAGGGACGCGGAAGGTTAGAGAGCAAATCAGAAGGGGGGGGGGGGGGGTGATGCAGGGACGCAAAAGGTTATCACGGGGGAAAAAATTTACAGTAGCTGAAACAGACATGAAAAACTCCATTGCACCATTTCAAATGTTACGTTTTTATAGATTTCATTGGAATACAAAATGTAAGTCACCAAAGTCTTCAGGTTTACTCATGGTGGGAAAATTACAACTTAAGGAGAAATGAGTCATTGCAGTTAACCATACATTTCAGTGTTAATTTGCAGCCCATGTGTGTTTTATAACTTATAAAAGCATGCTGATCTTCAGCACTTCATGCTTACAGGTATCATGGAAAATAGCTGCTACAAAATGAAAGCTACAAACATTCACAACACTGCACAGTATGGCTACGGTACATGAGAGTATGAGTGCAAAAACTCTTCAAGTGCTCTTCAAGTGTAAAAAGTCTCGTGTGATCTTTGGTTGGTTCAGGCACTGAGGTGAGTTACCATCATCACAGTGCGCAGTGAGGACTACAGATCCAAACGTGGTAGAACAACGCGGGGCTGTGGTCCCGGACAACTTTTTACTATACAGCTGGTGTGACAGCAGCTCCACACCGCAGACAAAAGAAAAGAAAGTCTGATCCTCCAAGAGATGAAGCCAATGAATCACTGACTGCAACAAGAGTTCAACATCTCACAGGACCAATCCAACACTGCTGAAGGTTGCTCTTTTACTTTCTTTTGGTTCCTTTTCTGTTTCTTTTCCCTTTGGGCTGTCGTGGATTTGCTCCGTGTGACAAAGAGAGGCCACCTACCTACTGCGCTTGGTCCGACCTTACCGAGTCCGAGGAGGGGAGACAGACAGGACAGAGGAGGGGGGGCGAGTGGAACTGTGGAACTGTGGGAAGCGGCTCAGTGCAGCGCTGAGAGGCGGAGACAGGACAAGAGTATGGGGGGGTGGGGCGGGCGGGGGTGGGCGCGGCCTTGTGGGACCGGCGCGCACACACGCACGTGACTGGACGGGCGGGCAGTTGGACGGACGGCGCTCCGCTTGCTACGGAGAATCGTCGCGAGAGAGAGAGAGACACTGCCGCCGATTGGCTGGATGATGCTAGGAGACGTCTACTGTAACACGCCATTAGAGAGCAGAGTGTGTTGAGCCCCACCCACCCACAGCCCTCCCCACCACCCCACCCAAGCCCGGAGCAGGTGCACAATGGAGGA
Source organism: Malacoctenus triangulatus (assembly GCA_032274725.1). Lineage (NCBI taxonomy): Eukaryota > Metazoa > Chordata > Actinopteri > Blenniiformes > Labrisomidae > Malacoctenus > Malacoctenus triangulatus. The sequence goes on from JAUESE010000060.1 coordinate 374,948, forward strand.
GTTCTGCCATCGAGGAGAGAAAAGTTCACTATCGAAGTAAAAGGAAGCCAAGTTGCCCGACTTTGATCAGGTTCTGACGAGAGCGGCAGAAGCCGAACAAAGTCCTCACAAGTAAACATGACATGTACTTAAAACTCTTCTTTCGCACGCATCCGTCTTCAGTTTACACAAACCTGGAGATTGACACAGACTATATATAAACTGAAACCACCTCGTCGATGACTGAAGTCCTCCATTGTACCTCGCAGCTCCAGGCCCCTCCCCCAACCCCCCCTTCCCCCCCCACGATCAGACAGCGGTGGACTGAGAAAAGAGCTCGAGCCTGCTCCCCCTGTCCTTCAGACTGTGGTGTTTGTCTTTTAAGTGGTCAGCCCCCCCCATGCTGACTGTCCCCTCCCACAGCCACAGCGCCACACTCTGGGCTGGCTCACTAGGGAGCCCCCTCATTTCACCAAAAGGGACCACAACCCTTTTGCCAGGAAGATCCGCGACCTGCCAGTCGCAGGAGGCCCAACAGAGGACAGCGGGTGGTGTGTCGGGAAGGTGTGTGATATATC
>JAUESE010000060.1:406090-417039 GCA_032274725.1 Malacoctenus triangulatus
CCCGCCCACACACACCCACACACACACACACACACACACACACACACACACACACACACACACAAACGACTGCACACAAGTGTCAGCTTATAGTGACGTTTCAAAATGAAAGTGGCAAGCAGACGCACGCACAGGCGCCTGCTGTCAGCCATGTTTATGATCTCTATTTGTTTTACTTGCCAGGAGTCACATTTTCACACACACACATACACACACACACACACACACACATTCATGCCTTTGGTCAACTTACAGTCACCAATCAGCCTCATAGGCCTGTTTTTGTGCTTTGGGATGAAAGCAGAGCACCGATGTATGCACAGGGAGAACATTCAAGCCTGGCAAAATTTTGTTGGACAAAATCCTAAAAGCAGCATGTGAAACCTTTTTGTGAAATGCGCTTGACCAAAGTAACAACCCTTCATGTGTTCAGGTGAGAGGGCATCAGGATCCAATCAGTGCAGGACCGCGGCTGTTGTCCTCCGGCAGAAAATGAAATGGAAGCTATACAGGAGGAGGAAGTGGGGGAGGAGGGAGTTGGGAAGAAATGTAGAGGATGGGAGAGGTAGGATTGGTGTTTGGCTCTGATTGAAAATGAAAGAGCAGCAGCGCAGAGGAGATTAGCAAGGAGAGAGAAGAGAAAGCAAGAAATTGAAAAGCCAGAGAGAAAGAGAGGGGAGAAAGGAAAGGGGTTAACACTGTGAACAATTTGTTTTATACAGAGAATAAAGGTAAACAGAAAAAATGCCATTAAGCTGAGAAATGACCAACAGAGGCGAGGCAGGAGGAAATACCCAGGGGAGAAGAAGAGGATGAAGAAAGGACTGCAGGAAGCAAACTGAGGCAAACAAAGAGGAAAGAAACACAAACAGAAATGTAGCAAAAAAAACTTTGAGTTTTTCCAACCAAGAATTTTGCAGTACAGATGATCAGCTAACTAATGAACAAATAGAAAGCTACACTAAACAGATCAAGTCAGTTAGCCAATCAAATACATGGATGCATGGTGGTTACTGACCAACCCAGTTAAACAGCTAACAAGATAAGGAAGCTAGTTTCAGGTTACCTAGCAACTCAGCTAAATAGCAAGATGGATAAAGGGACTGCTAAGCTAGCTCGTCAGAAAGATGCAGCAGAGAGACAAATAGCCAGACAGACTCTTTGAGGGATGTTCACAAGTTATCCAGTTAGTAACACAACTTCCTACAGTGATTAAATCGTTCAAAATACAAACCGAATTCAAATTATCTACCCAGCCAAGTAAAAACATGCAAGAACAGTCAGGGGCAGCACAGTGGGGTCGTTTCTACAAACACGGAAACTGGAAGGGAAATGATGCAGATGGGCAAAATGCAACAGAGAGGGAGGAGACGTGTTCAATGAAAGGAACAAAAGCAGGAATGCAGAATCACCAACTGTGAAATGGAAAGCAGGAATGGGACACAGACTCTTGGTTATAAAGCAGGAAAGCCAGGGCAAACACGAAAGATGATTTTCAAAATAAAAGCAAATCCAGTTTTCTTTTCCTTTGTCTCACTGTGATATTACCCATCGATAGCTCTGCACAAAAAACTGTAAAGTTTCGCGAGATTCAGGCAAGGATTAGCTCTCTCCATTTTGAGTCCACCAAGATTTGAGGTTAATCTGAGCTAATTACAACCTATTATTCATTGCAGGATTTGCCAAACAAGACAAACTGATCAGCGAAAAATAGTAAAACTGGTTTTGACTGACAAGTCGAGAAGTGAAAGTCATCCACTGACATTTTAAAAAGCGGAGATGCTTTCAATTAGCTGTCGACTGACAGCTGCTGAAAGCTCGTAAGAGAGATTGCGCTCTGACCTTTTCTCGCAGCGTCAAGTGCTGCCAAAAAACTGCAGTGAACCATTGAGCGAGTCGTACCTACCTGACATCAGAGAGACAAGTGTCCTCAGTGAGATAATGAGACAGTGCTGACATGTCAACATATTTCCTTCAACACTTGTCGTTGAAGAAACTGATGATACATGTAAGAATTTCAGGTGCAGCGTTGCGTTCTCCGTGGGTCAGAGTGGTGATGCACCAGCGAGGGCAGAAAAAGGGCAAATTAATACAAAAGGTGTCATCAATGATGGACGAGTGGTCTGTAAATCTGACACAAACCAGGGCGACACAATTTCTACCAATATCTGTGTCCCCCCCGCTGCCAGCGGCTGTATTTATAAGTAGGTGGGCTGAACGTGGGTGTGAATGGGACCTTGATTTGTTGTTGTGGGCTTCCCTGTAAACATCATTGATTTTTCAAAGAAAAAGGAGAAAATATGGTCTGTGGCTCACAGCGCTAAAGGAAAAAAATCGATAGCACAGCATAAGGCCAAAGGAGGCGACGTTTTTACTGATATTATCATATGTTGATCCATTGATCTGTCCATCTCCTAAATACACTTGATCAAAGTTGTCATTGTCGTGCTTCTTTGAAAAAACGGCTCGAGGCTTTGCCTGCTTTCCCACTGATCCGTCAGGTTGTTGGTTGTTTGGGGTGAAGGCCAGTCACCCATCCTCATAAAAAACACACAGGAAAAGAAATGACTTCATTAAAATCAACAACTCTGATGAGTTCAGCGTCAACCTGGAAAACTGCCCAGTGCTCGAGTAGGTGAGGCAGTTTCTCCATCCATATTTGGCTCTCCTTTGTTGTTTTGACCACACAGCGAGGATGTCCACCATCTTTTTTGTGAAGGCAACCAGGTGGACACCAGGCAGGAAAGAAAGGAGAACTTTCTGCATTCCAGATGCTAACATGTTGAGTTTGTCTCTGCCCCATTTAAGGGCTAAAACATTCAGTTAGAGTAGATAATATCTCTCCTGTGTTCTCTGCAGGGTGCAGAGATGCTCGCATGAGGTGAAGCTGGGGTTATTGAGATTTGAATGTCAGGGTGTGAAATGTATCAGTGTCCTTACAAGCTACCAGAGGAGAAGAAGAAGCAAAATCACATGTGATGAATTGAAATACCCGAAGGGTTTAGTGTCAAGAATGTCGCTGCTTTCTGACAAATGGAGAGGGCGTCTGTGGATGGAATCCAGGAATTCACCACGGTCACTCCAGCCATCCCGTGAGGCCTTTACATTCGATCCATGCCGTGAGGTTCTCTTCATTTCATGTGAGCACACACATACGTTTGCAAATGAATCCCCCGAGTTGAGATGCAACACTTCTGGTCGACCCGTCGGTGATGGCGAGGAGGATTAAGGGCCCCACAGTGATCACAGTTTCCAGGCGTTGTTTGAAAACCTCCGGCAGCCCTTCGTTCCTGCAGAGAGCCGAGAGCCAAGCCTGCTGCTGCAAAACTTCACAGCCTTATCGTGCGGATTATCCCCGTTCTTGTCCTTTCACGCGGACTTTTACGATGTTTTTGATCAATGACTGGAGCGTGGCGGTAATGGAGCCGCGTCCTCGGCTTGCATTTTTATTGTGGACACCCACACGCCATAAATCGTGAGCACTCGCAGCCCCGTGGGATGCATCAGATAAAAGCCTCCACCAAATGGAATAATAGATCAACTTCTTTTCTTTCATCAGCTCCTATTACTATTTGTTTGATCCGGATTTATCTTGAATAGATCTCCCATATTTTATTCACACCCTCGGCGTCCATGCACCTTATCTTCCATCTGGTGCAAATAGAGTTTAAAGGACTTCTTATTCAAAAGAAAAGTCCACCGCCACAGTTTCATCTATAGGCAGAAAACAAACACATTGCAAAAAGTTTATGGTGATGTTTTTTTGGGGGTGAAATTTCCATTAAGTTTTCAGAACACGCTTCTTTCCAGAGGCAATGGTCGAGCAGGAAAATTGCACAGAGCTTTTACTTTGAAGTCTGCTGCTTTGTGTGTTCGTCATGGTGTTCGTGTGGTGGCAACGTTTTGGCACAGCAACGATCTGTTGCCAATTTTAGGGAACCAAAGATTTTCTTGAGTGAAATCTTTTTGGGGTGTTTCAGGTTTTTTTTTATCATTTTTTATTATTAATTATTCCATCGTATGTTGTAAAGTAAATTGCAAAATTTTGAGTTTGATTGATTTCTGTCTGTTACAAACAGCCTCAGGTTAGAAAAAGAAAATGCCTAGTTTTATGATTAAAACATGAAGTCCAAGTAATGGCAAAAAAAAATCTAAAACACATTAGCTTATAAAAGTAATTCATCTTCCTTTGTGGGCAGCAATTTTTTCAGACAAATTTATTGTCATGAAATGAATAAAATCAGGTGATTCCTTGTCATTCTCTGTGCTCAGCCAACTTGGAGCGCTCAGTTTTATTTCAGCAGGCTGACGAAGCAGAAAAGTAAGAAATTGCTGCTGTCAGCAGTTTGCTCCTAAAAACAGCTTTGGTGCTAAATATCAGCAGGAGCTGAAACTGGTGTATTTAATTTTTTATCACATACGTTTTTTTCAAACACAAAACTTTGACTGATATCTTTCTAGTTAGTTTCTGTATTTTCAAACCTGTGCTTTTTCCTTTTATTTTGATTTGTTTTGTTTGCAAAGTGAGGGCAGTTTTGATGTATCTGTTTCTTTTTTTGCCAACTTTGAAGTTAGCATAATCAACGTTTTTTTGTCAAAATCAGGAGATTTTACTTCTCTTTCCTTTACAATTTATTTCAAAATGAAATTATTGTGCTAATATTTTAAACCTTTGGCCGGGACAGAAAGGTTGTGAACCTTTTCACCATGGAGCCCCAAAGAAAGCCTGCAAACGCCCTTTGTGGTCTCGGGCCAAATAATCACTGCAACTCCAAACTCAGTCCAACACACCCTCATACACAGACAAACAAAAACAAGACCCTTTCTCAGCTCTGAATGAAAACTGTGTTTACTGATACTTTCGCAGTTTAATATCACAAAACCAAATAAATTCCTTCATTTTCAAAGTGAATGTTGTTGAAGCTGAATCTTTTCCCTTTCTTTCTTCTTTTCCACCCGTAGGTGTTGAGTGCATCGTGGTTCTCCCTGAGCCCAGGACCCACTGGGACCCCGTCTTTGGCACCTGCGTCTTCCTCTTCTCCTTCCTCATCCCTGTGGCCATCATCAGCATCTGCTACAGCCTGATGGTCAAGCGTCTGCGCAGCGTTCGCATCCTGTCCGGCTCCAAGGAGAAGGACCGCAACCTGCGCCGCATCACCCGGATGGTGCTGGTGGTGGTGGCCGCGTTCGTGGTCTGCTGGACCCCCATCCAGATCATGGTCCTGGCTCAGTCGCTGGGCTTCAACCTCAGCAGCCTGTTCACCCTGGTGCTGATGCACTTCTGCATCGCCCTGGGTTACGTCAACAGCAGCCTGAACCCGGTGCTCTACGCCTTCCTGGACGAGAACTTCAAGCGCTGCTTCCGTGAGTTCTGCCACCCGTCGCCGTTCCGCCTCGACACCCAGCAGTCGGGGAGGATGAGGAGCATCGCCAGGGAGGTCGCCGCCGCCTACAGCTGCAAGACGGGCGACGGCGGCGGGCACGGAGGGGGGACGCCTAATCCGGCATGACTAGGCGTGGAGCTCCCCTTGGTGGGTGTGGACCCCCCGCAGAGGGGAGAGACGCCAGGGACGGGGAACTCCAACACAGAGTTGACTCAGATCACGGCACTCTAGCGGCACGAGCCCTCTCGCCCCCCAACACGAAGACTGGCCTGGGGCGGGGGGGAGGGGGAGGAGGAAGATGGGGTCGAAAGGAAGCGGATTTAGAGTGTTGGGGGGAGGAAAAAAAAACGGGGAAAAAAAATGAGCTCCCACAGGATTCTGTGGGTGCAGATATCTTTGAAGCATTTTGTGTAAGAATTGCCTGACATGAAAGCGAACCCCCAGCTGATGGTAACTGCAACAACTCTGGCAACAATTGTGGCCCCATCTCTCTCCGAGATGAGACAAGTCGATAAAACCTTTTCACGGCAGAGCTGAGGGAGCTTCATGGGACCCTCTTATGGCTGCTGAAGGCTTCTGCTAACTTTGTGAAAGGAGGTGAGAAGATTATTGACTTTTTTCTGCTCCAAGACAAACAGCCTGGTGATCAGACGTGGGGAGATTGGCACACCGTCCAGGCTGAGTGTAACTGTGTGATCGTCCAGGCTGAGCGTAACTGTGTGATCGAGGTTTGGAGCTGGACTTTTCACGCTGAGGATTAACCGAAGCAGCTGCAGACACCAAATCTGTGAGACCAACATGCACTTTACAGGCGCTCGGAGGAAGTATAAAAACGCTTTCTGACGCGTGTTCGGGGGCTTTCTCACAATACGGACAAGCTGAAGGTGTGAAAAGGCAGAAATGCTTTTACAATGTGAAATAGAGACAAGAAAAACGCTCTCAGTGCAGTTTGGGTTTGTATCAGTTTGCAGTGAATGGTGAAGCTGTTGGATTAAAAAATCCATCGTCTGCTATTCATCTCAACCTGGGGCCCTTTTTGAGAGGATTTCACCCACAAAAGGTGCCCACAAGATAATGGTGTGCTGCTGAGCCCTAATTTAATGGGGACACAGCTGTGGTGGTGTGTTTGTGTACAAAGGACAATTGGATGTAAGCTTATACAAGGCTAAACAAATGTGCAGCAGGTTACTCTTCGAAAAAAATGTTACTTAAAGTGTTTCTGTGAATCCAGAACGGGTCACGTGAATGTTATATCACAACATCTCTCAATGTATCCTGAAAGGAAAGAAAGAATCCCACCCGGAAGTGAGTTTCACAGAGATTTCTAAAAACTTTTTGATCACATGTGTGGAGATAAAAAAGGCTTTTTTGGGTGGAGCATAAGTGGGGTTTCATCCAGAATGAGAAATGTTGAAACAACTGAAATAAAAGTGGAACCAGTGTCTTGGAGGACACAACATGAATGATGGTGCCTATGTTGTGCAGGCTTTAGTGGGTCCACACGTTGAAATTGCCTCAGTCTGAGGGTTGATGGATCCATATCAGATATTCAGCTACAAGCAAACTCTGATGCCTTACAAAAGTTCTAACAATAATAAGGGCAAAACACAGAATTTGTCACCTAACAATTAGGTGGATCTCACTCAAGACTTTTTCTTTTCACTCAAGTAAAAGGCAAACACACACTCACCAGGTGGTGTTTGCAGCATTTCTGTAGATGCTTCACTCTTAACATACTCACAAAGAGCAGGCTGGCTAATTGATACATTTGGAAATGAAGAAAATTTGGTAGACCGGAAGATTCACCACAATGCAAAAGCAAATGTTGAGGGGAAAAAAATGCAAAATCCAGCGACACAAGAACAATAGCAACAACAAAACAACACAAGCTGCCTGAAAAATTCCACAGTAGAAATAAGAACAACCCACAACTTTCCCTGTGTAGTGATTTTGCAAAATTAGTTGTACCTCCTGCCTTTTTTTTGGAGAAAAAAAAAATTCTGGTTCCAAAAATTCATCCTTGGATTTGGCATCCCCCTCAACCTTTAACCTCTCAGCATTGCTAATGAAATCATTCAAATAAAATACATCCCACTCCCTCGATGTGAGCAAAGTCCTCTCAAACTTCAAATGGTACTTCAAAGGTGATTTAACTACATATGTTCCAAAAAGGACAAGCTTGGCTCTTCATGTATGTAGCTGATGTCAGAATTCAGGTGACCCAGAGCTAAAACTGGGTGGTGGTCAGATTGGGGGAGGGGGGGGGGTTAGTTGGGTGTGTTTTGTGGTGTATTCAGGGGTTTGAAGGTATTCAAGGTGGAGGGTGATACACCGGGCAGGGGTTGGGGGTCTGAGTGTCACAGTGGAGTAAATGTAACTCCGAGAACCACAGTGGTGAAGCAGGAGGGAGGGGTCACGGTGCTTTGACCCCCACTCCAAGGGACAAAGGGGCTCTCTATCTTTCTCTATCTCTCTTCTTAGTGTCTTAAAGTTGAAACCAGCCCTGAAACAGGAAACTACAGGACACATCTCCACATCCTGGACAGTGTCAGAAATGTGCCAGCTCAAACCGCAGTCGCAGACCAGATGCATGGTGCCAGTGGAAACATGCGGTGGACGATTCCTGTGGCAGCAATGGGACAAATGTCTGAAGAATAAATATATCAAGATGACAATAGTTTATCTGGTCTAAATGTTGTTCAGCTTCAGTTCCAAACAGCTTATGTTACTCTCCTGCCGTAAACCTGCTTCTACAATGCGCAGTTGTAGTACTACTCAACTCTATTTGGTCTCAGTCACATTGTTTTACCATTGTGTCCCACCTTGAGTGGGCAAGGTCAGTATTGAATTTATGTGCAGCACAAATGCAGTGTAACAATTGAAGACAACCAGGCGACAGTGTTGTGCTACTCAGTCGTGCTCCTTTGTAACGGGGAAAAACCGAAAATGAGTCGAATCAAGTAGAGGCGAGTCGAGCTAAAATCATGTCATGAAGAAGCAGAGGAAGCATCATACTTGTATGTTCCTGCTACACTGATGATCTCTTCTATCATGCTGCAGTGATGACTGGGACTGTAAACTGTCCAGGTTTGAAGAAGTGACCTGTATTTCCTGTTTCAGGGTCAAATTTTACTCGTGTCTCTTCATTTGATTGCTTTCGTTAATGTTTCTCCATTTTTGGAACAAATAAGGTGACCTTTACCTTTTTCTTTCTACAGAATAAGTGTCAGGATTGTAAACTGGCACAGAGTGTTTGCCGTTGAAACGTATTACTTTACTTTTATTTTATTTGTTTGTACAAACCAGTTTGTTTACTGCAGTTAGCAGTACACGTATTTCCTTCTTTTGTGTTTTTTTTTGAGAGGAACAATTCTATGATCTTACATTGCCTTAAATATCAAGTGAAGTCTGTTACTGAAGCTCGCTCTCTGGCTGGATTAAAAAAAGAAATGTGTTTCTAGTTCTCAATGGTGCTTTGCTGTTAGTTTATACTAGTCCAGACCTGTATTCATCAACCCTCTGAGGACAGAATGTATTAAGCCACAAAACCTTTCAGTTCTAATATGAAAGTTCAGCGTTTGCCACAGACGAGTGCTGGTAATCTAATTTTAGAGAAATATCCAACGTTATCCTCACCTATATATGCCAACACATGGATGAAATAATGCTTGTAGATTAAATCTGTTGACAGACTTTGCTGTTTTGCTGTTAATACTTCATATTAACTGTGTGTGCATCATTATTAGATGCTATTTTTTTATGTAGATGCACAAGCACGGTTGAAATGACTGGCGTCACATTTGCTTCTGGGACCTCACTGAAGTTTCTCACTTCCACAAGTGGTAAATTACCAGTTGGAGACTTTCAAAATGTATTTTTCTAACTGGGAAGTAAAGCTTCTAATAAGCCCACTATTCATACAGCACGGCGAATGCTCTGGTGGAGCTGTATGTACCAGTCACTGGACGTTGCTCCACCACGCTCCCGGCTTTTATAGTCCTGCCCCCGAATACCGTGTTCGCCTGTTCTGTTCTCAGAGAGTTTCATGAACGTTGGTCCTCTTTTGTACAACCTAGCAGACCTTGTGTAGGAAACATAGCCGGAGCATCGAGGACGTCGGCTTCGAGATGATTCATCTTTATCGAGATGTGCTATAGCGCAGCTGTGAGGCTCTTTGTGCTTAACTGTCACTGTTAGAAACTGAAAAACGGTATTTTGTATAACTGTTTGGTGTTTTTCTTTTCCAGCACAAAATCTACATAAGGAAGAGGGACTTAAGTCCTTTGGTTTAAAAGTGCAGAGTTGGCAGTTCGTTAGCTCCGTAAAGAGATTTTGTCTAATTACTCTAATTATGTGAAAGTATCAAAACATGACCAGATCATCATTTGACATCTGACCTCTTTCTCTTGTTGTTCTCGGTGTACAAATAAAAGCTACTTCTCACCACCTGTAATGGTACATGCTGTTCCTCCGCTGCACTGGACTCTGCAGAGGAGGCTACTTTCATTCGTTTACATTTTACAGACCATATGAATGTCGATTATATTTGAAAAAAAAAAAGTTTGAAAATCCGAACGGAAGAAAGAAAAAAAAAACAACATAAAAATGTTGATGTTGTTGGTGTTACTATTAATGATATAAAAAATGGTGTTGCATTACTGTTTCTGTTCTGTTTTGGTTTGTTTGAGAAGATTTTGAAGCGTTGGAGACTGTCTGGTATATATATCTATGTATTTCTTGTTATACTGCATTTTGCTTACTTCCTGAGTCATGAATGTAAACAGCATTTGAATACTTAAAAAATTTCCCCCAAACTTTAATATTTTCTTTCTTGAACCTTTTTTTTTCTCTCAGATTACTCCACCCACTCACAAAAGCTCAGACCACTAAACTTTGGAGGTTATTGCTTCGTACGATCATCAGATTAATGCGCCTCGGTCTTGTTCTGTAGTATTCTGCAGCATAACTCCAGTGAGGTAGATTGAAATGGTGGCTGAAGTGGCACAGCTGTTTGCATCACATGACTCAGGCTGTAGCTCTATAAACTTACATGTTCCTGTTCCGCGTAAGAGGACTGAACGACCATGCTAGCTGGCTTGTTGTCAACGCATATGGAGTTTTTGCTAAAGCTTGAATTTAAAAAAAAAATGTATATTTTTTTCTCTGCTCATAAAATCAATAAATGAACACATACAATATTGTCATAGTGGATTTATTGTTTTCAATGTGTTTTTTTCTTCCCTTCTTTGTGATCATGTGAAGAAACCCATGTGAGTCTGTTTCTCTTCTTGCATATATCAGCGACACGTTGAGTAAATTCATGTGTGAATGGGTGAATGACTCACAGCGAAGAGTGGAGTGCATCTTCCATTTACATCAGCAAGATTGTTCTTCATCATTCTATCAAACGTAAACTTTAAGTGTGTCTCAGCTGTAATTTCCCCTCAGTTGTTGACTTGCAAAGATACTGTAGCTGCAAACCGATTAGACGTGTGTGTGTGTGTGTGTGTGTGTATGTGTGTGTGTGTGTGTGTGTGTGTGTGTGTGTGTGTGTGTGTGTGTGTG
>JAUESE010000060.1:441829-453770 GCA_032274725.1 Malacoctenus triangulatus
ACACACACAGTGCTGTCAGTAGATCCCCTCCCTCCGTCTTTAACATTTTCGAAATAGTTGCAGTGACCACAGAATACTTTCCCAACTTCTGTGGCTGACTGAACTGGAGTCGCTGAGTTTGTTCACCATCACGCCTCCTCTTACTCCTCCTCCTCCTTCTGTCCTCATCTCTTCCTCTATCACTCTATCCATCACCCCCCACATCATGCTTTCCTGCATCTGTCACTGCTGATGCATCTTCTTTACTTTCTTTTTTGTCACCTTTTTCCTTTGCGGCTCTGTTTCACTCTCTTTCTTTCTCCGCCCTTCTCTCATTTCAGGAGATCTGTTTGTACTTTGTTCACAGTAACAAGTAAAAACGTTTGGTAATACTTCACGAATGGTTGTCGTGGTTACTGTCTGTCATGCGCACAATGAAGTTATCTGATGAGAAGAAAAGCCTGGTAAGCAGGAGTTTCTAGAAATTGTCACAGTTTGCAGCATAAAGCTTCATTAAAAAAAATTACTTTATTCCAACAACAGTTTCGCCAGCATGAAATGAGTTTGAAACAAGTTAATGAGAATTTATTTGATGACAGTTACGACTTATCTAATTCGTTATTGTCTTGAATCATCATACTTTTCTCCCTCATTGTGTCCTGTCAGACACATGAGCTGAGATGTCAGTACTATTGGACTCAGTCTAAAGACTGTTGTCTTTAGGGAAGATGCTCTATGACCTTCTCGTCATGTTTCTTGAAACAAAGTGATTTGAGAACTTCTGACAATGTGAAGAAGCAGCAACAAAACTGCCGAGATAACATACCGATACGGAGATGACTGCAGACAGATCTTAAGGACTGAAACAGTTCCTATTAGCAGGTCCTATCACTGTATGTAAACGCTTTAAACAATAGGACAGTCAAGTCAAGTTGAGCTGAGTAAACATGAGTAGAAAAGCCCCATAAATTGTTCCTGAACAGGCAAAATTTGGGGAAAATTACAAGCGATTGTGGTTAAAAGAAAAAGGATCATATTTACACGTCTCACATAACAGAACGTTTTTAAAGACTGTAAATCTGACAGGAAAATGTGAAGTAGACTGTGATTGTCACGGGTTTGCTGTCTGTAGCAACTCTGGACTTTCTGCAAACTGATTTTTATAGAAATGAGCTGAAACCACAGAGTGCCTGGAAGGAACCGAATCCAAACAAAACCTACTGTAAGCTTTGGAAGGAGTTCAGCAGTAAATCAGCGCACAGATCATTTGTGATCAATTAGGGGAAACACGTAAAGACACCACCGCGATCCTTGAGGGTCTTTCAAGGTGACTCAGTGAGACACACGGCCGGCTGGCTGAATTCACTAAACATCTCAAAGCAAATAAATAAAAACACAGAAAAAAAAACAACAAAAGTTCCAAGAAGAATCCGGGCGGCTGCGTTCCTCCCGTCTCTGTGCCGCGCTCCGGTGGCGGCGGGGGGGGGAGGCTTCGCTTGAATGACAGCGTTTGGAAAACCGCACGGCGGAGGAGGCTCTGAAGCGCCGTCACACCGTCCCACTTCACGTCTAAATCACTCCAAACTCCCAGTTACACTCACAAACCACCAGACTCACACCAGTCTGCAGATACTGTCTGAGAAAAGAAAGGCTGCCAACACCCCCTCCCCCTCCCTCTGACTGACCAAAACGTTACAGTGAAGCCAAACACTCACAGAAACATTCACTCACATATCAGAGCAGGTGCTTTCAAATGTGATGTAATAAGCACTTTTTTGAGGGCTGCGCTTTTCCAGAAAGTGTCATATTTTAGTGTTCTTTGATGTTTGTGATTGTAATCCTGACTGTGTATTTATTCGTTCTTTAATTTTAATTCAATAGCTGGGTTTTATTTTGTTCATTTTTTTCCTTGTTAAGTTCTAACTAAGCAAAATCTTACAATTTTTTTACTCTATATTTATTTGTTTCTTTATATCTTAAGATTTCTTGTTCCTTTTGGTATTCTAATCTTCAAATTTTCCATCTAACATTTTATTTATCTCTTGCGCATTCATTTGACTGCTCCTAAAACATTTTTATGTGAAAATCACTCAAGAAAAAAAAAGCATTCATTCTGAATTTTAAACAAATGAATATAAACAGATAAAAACTAGAGGCGGTAACTCAACACTTTCCAGTGAAATCAACACTTCAAATCCAAAAAAAAAAGAGAATGTGGAGAAAAAACCTCCAGTTTTTGCTGGAGACTCAGTCAGTAAGTTTCTTTAACCGTCGTCACGTCCAGGCTCCACAGTGAGCTTCTCCTCAGATATTCTCCGTTAACACCAGAAATGGTGCCAGCAATAGCACCTATAATCATATTTGCCCTGTTGGCCTCCTCCTCCGCCACGCTTTAATCACACGTCGTCTGCCCTGATTTAAATTAGGATGTTTTTTCTGCCTCAGAAATTACTAGAATGAACATCATCATTATCCCATTTCACCTCTAAATCACTTTCTCTCCCTCAACCACACTCAAAACAGCTGCAGCCTCTGGAAAGTGGCAAAATGGTACTTAGGTTCTGAATCAGCGACTCTCCTGCAGGACAGATCGTGTTGCTTTAACAAATAGCCAGGTCAAGAGAGAGACGGTCGAGTACACAAAAGTAAACAAACAAGTTGAGCTCATCGTGTTGTGCGCTTCTATATCCAGTTTGAGATTAAGAGGAGAGCCGAAGAGAAAGATTTAACACCATGTTATGTGTTTCTTGCGACTTTGGTGAAGCTGTAAACAATTTGTCTTGATCTCCTCCAGCTGCGCGAAGCTTTCACCACTTCTGCTTTGAGTTGTGGAACAACATCTATCAAAACACAGAAATCAAACAAACCTTTATGCATATTAATCTGCGTAGTCCCGATCTTTCGAAACCTGGTAAGAATTAGACTATGGAGGGTAAAACTGGGACGCAGCACAACTTTTGTGGGAAATAAATTACAAGATCGACCATGGTTGTTATTCTGCCTCACGTCTGAATCCCTTTCTCTTTCCAAACAACAGCCCAGAAAATGGCGAGTATCTCGTTTGTAAATGGGTGGTTTGTGCTGTTTCTTTCTCACACGCAGCTCCGCGCCGCCGATCTGCAAACTCACATTTGGGGTGAAGACAGAGTGCCGCTGTTTTTTGCTGAATAGTGATGATTTAAAGGCAAAATGAGAAGACAGTGCTGCTAAAAATACCAAAGTAAACATTCTCATTATCCCACTTTACAGGGGAATCAGTCCCTCGGTCTGGCACATACATCTGAAGGAAACAGGCGGTGAAAAAAAAAAAACAACAAACCCAAATGAACGAAGAGACACTGCGTGTTCAGAGATTGATTAACTTCACCACTGAAGTGGCTCCAGTGTTGGTGGAGTTTACTACTTTCACCCACAACTGTTTATTTGTCCGTCTACAAACAGAATAACACAAAAAGCTACGAATGGATTGGCAGGAAATTTGGTAGCAGAAATTAGCCCACAACTTTTCTAAATGAATTTGGGGGGAGGGGGGGGCAGGGGGGGGTCTGTGTTGTGCTCTTGATATCAGATTGCTGATATGTGGTTTGGCAGATGAATGTATGTCCACTTTTTACCATTCAAAATAAAAAGCCTGCAGACCTCAT
The DNA here is from genome assembly GCA_032274725.1 of Malacoctenus triangulatus. NCBI lineage: Eukaryota > Metazoa > Chordata > Actinopteri > Blenniiformes > Labrisomidae > Malacoctenus > Malacoctenus triangulatus. Next base: position 445,453 of record JAUESE010000060.1, read on the forward strand.
CTCTGATTTACCACCGCGAAAATAACACTGATGAATAAACTTACTCTTTTATAATCAGGGGCCTTCAAAATAAAAGCAGCAAGGAGTGTCTCAGATCTGTTTCAGATTCTGTGAAGTCTGTCGCAATTTTGTCAGCATGTAATTTTTGATCTACTCAGAGCAAAGACACCTGGTTTGACTCCCAGAGCTAAAAGTCAAATCTGGGATCTTCCTTTTGTGAGGTGAGAGTTTGAACAATTCTACCACCATGCAGACCACAATTGATCATGTGTACAGAACATGCATCAGAGTGCCACTGAAACTCTCTCTTCTTTAAAGTAGAAAGTAAAAACCATAGAGATGGTGTTTGTTTTGATTGTAAGCAGACAAAAGGCGTCCCGTGGAACTGTGCACTGTATATTTTATCATCCTAGAAGCTCAGCTGTGCTCTAATTAATGATGGTGGCCAACCACAAATGACTAGAACCAACATTATAATTGTCACCTCAACTAAATCATTCTCTACTCTCCCAACTGCACTCAAAACAACTGCAGCTCGAGGCTGCGGCGCGCTGAGTGGATCGCGGTGGCGTGGATGGCAATTAAGTTCTAAATTAGTGGCTTTGCTGTAAGACCGGGTTGTGTTTGAGCACTTTGCAGGACGGCCGGTCAAGATCCTGCAAACCTGCTGCTGAAATCTGGTCCCAGATCGAACGAGGAGAGTTTAAATCGCCGAAGGATGTCTTGGTTTTGATATTGAAACACAGCAGTGGTCATGAGTTAACTTTTCAAATGCCGGTGTATGTGTGTGTGTGCGTGCGTTTGTGCGTGCGTGTGTGTGTTTGGCTTCACACAACATATTGTGGAGCTTTAAACCCTAAAAGTAAGTCCCAGTGTCTTATTTGACTTTCCAGGTCACACACCACAATAATAACTCAGCCTTGAGATCTATACCTACTAATTTCACTCTAAACACTGTGTCGCCCTCCACTCGTTCCACTGTTTCTTCTCATTGTGGCCAACTGGAGGCTGACTTTGCGCACCAATCTCTCCTTTTGGGAGTCAGAAGAAAATGTTTTTCGATTCCAACCAAAGGCCAAAATCACAAACAAACCACAGCTTGATTAAACAGATACAAAAGTTTCAAAACGTCTCCAATTTTGCAAGAGTGAATTGAGGACAAGTTGTTGGTTTTCCAGATCATCACAGAAATTAGTTGTATATCTATAGAAACAGCATGCGGCAGAATGAGTGTAAAATGTCATTTACGACCCTTCTGTCATACAATTTGCAAGTATTCAGATGTTTTCAGTGCTTGGTGAATGAACCTATTAACAATCATTCTTCTCAATATTTTGTGCAGTCAAATCGAAATCCTCCAAGTTTTATTGTTTATGAAGGGAAACATGTTCATGTCTAACGCTCTCTATTCGGTCAGCTGCTATCCTCAGTGCACCCTGTTCGTAGATCAGCTTCGACGTGTGGTAGTGGACGTGATACACAGTTTGTGCGTGTTTTCACATGCACAAACCTTCAGCAGATCAGCGCCCAAATGTCTGATTTGGTCACTTTTGTATTTGCGTAGTTTGATATCCAGATTAGATCCGACGCAGCTCACCCATCCCGTTTCTTATCACCCTCGGGCCCACGTCAGCACCATCCTAATCTTTATCGTTTGACCCCCCCCCCCCCACTCCTCTGTGCTGAACACCAGGCCAGTGTTATAGTGTGTCAGAAGCTGATAGCATTGACTTCAGGAATCACTCCATCTCATTCAGCAGTTCCCACAGGCTCGCCACAAAAGAAAAAAAAAAAAACACCCTTTACACAGACCGCAAAAGAAAAAAAATAGACTTTGCCCGCACACCACAAGAAGAAGAAAAAAAACACTTTATCTCCCACCCAACTCCTCTGGTAGTGCCAAACAATCCTGAGTCCCACTTGTTTGGCCCCCTTCCTCCTCCCTGCTTAGGTTTTTCTTTCTCGCGCACATTGCAGTCCAACTTTCTTTTGTTCGCAAACACATCTGTGATGGGCAGAAGATATTCGATTGCTTGCGGAAATGAACACAACTCAGAAAAATGCGGGGAGTTTTTTTGGAACGCCGTTGTTAGAAAGGGTAAGACGGAGAAAAGCGGGAAAAATACGATAAGTAGAGACGTACAGTCTAAACAGGCCGCGGCTGTGTTTCTGAGACAAAGAGGGAATACGTGAAATTCTGCACGAGCTCGCCGCTCTTTCCGTTTGTATATGTGTGAAAGCGAAAGATTTGACCACTGAAGAAAATTCTTTGTGACCACAGATTCATCCACGATGAGTTGACAATGGAGGAGGCTGAATGTTTTCCATTTGCTCAGTTCGTTAGAGTCCAACAATCAGCCTTAACAATACGACCACTGACAGGTGAAGTGGCCGACATTACTTTTACAGTTACACAGTTAAAAGCTATAACTCAGCAACAAATAAACACTCATTCATTCATCTTCCATATCGCTTTACCAATTAAGGGTCTCAAGATATTGTGCAGATATCTTCACATGATGTTTTCAAGGTGATAAATTTGATTATTACTGTTCAGCACCACAAAATAACAACCTGAAACGAGCAACAACAATCCCACTTGAAGTTTCCCTAAACTTTACAACATGGAGTTTGATCGAACTCAAAGTTTACAAAGTGTGTAACTGCTTTGTTCTGATATAAATCAGCAGTTAATGAAGTGACAACTCCCACCCTCGATGAGTTGACTGAGAGTCAAACTGGCAGCCACACAGTTTTCCTGCATGTGCTTCAAAGCTGCGACGGCTCCGAGTGCAACACATGGCAGAAGCAAATCAAAGGGGCGACTCGGTGCAGAACGCTGAGCCGATGCGGCCGCGAACAGAATGATGAACGACGGCATCAAACATGCATCGATCTGAGCTCTGCCCTCTGCGACGCGAGCGTTCCTGCTTTGTTGTTCAGAACTTCATTTCGTCCATTATTGCGTGTCAAATGGTAAACATTGACAGTCGCCGACACACAAAGTCAAACCCGCGTTCGGTTTAAAGTCCCTAAACCAGCATGACTTCTGATGATGAGAAACAGAGAACCGACATCTGCACAGGAAGAACATGCTAACTGCATAGCTGAACGTGTGTCTTCTCGTTTTGAGGCAACAATGGTGACTGAAATGGCTTCAACATACCAAATTCTGCATGGTAACAAGTTGTTGTTTTTTTTCTTTACTTGAATATGTCTATAATCCAAAATTTTTTCTACAACTTTACCTCCTTCCAACTTGCAAGCCTCCGCCGCTTCACGAAGGGATGGTAGAGAAGATATTCCAAACTACTCAGTGCTTTTATTCTGAAGGCTCCTGCGTATGTGTCTTTTTAGGAATGGGCATGTCCATAAATGTCTGGTTTGACTGTCATGTTTTGACAATTGAGAAACCAGTAAAGGGGTCCACAGCCTTTCTCCGAGGCAGTTGGGGGGCTCCAGGTGAAAGCGGTTGGGAGGACTGATTCCTGCAGGACTCTCAGCAGAGACGATTCGACTGTCTGATGGCTTATCGTGGGAATCTGCACTCGGCAGAATTAAAACGCGGCTCGGCGAGCAGGTCAGTGGCACAAACCAGTCGGGAGGAATGCAAGTTTGGTGGAAGCCAAGAACATGCGGCTCAATGCTGAGTGGGGTTTTATTTTGAAGAATTCCTCTGCAAGCATCTCTGGATTGTAATTTTGAAGGTTCAGAATGAAAAAGACACGCTGGGTGTGCAGACCGTCGAATATGACTGCGAGTGTCAGACTTCCATCCTGTCTGCTTCGTTTCACCGCAGCTGCAACATTTTACGATCTGAAAGATAAAACATGTCTTAAATTTAGTTGGAGTGTAAAAGCAGCCTTTCATTTACTCAGCTGGTCTGTAAATATGTGGATGTCTGAGATTTGGGAAGTAGCCACTTGTGGCTCTTTGACTTTGCTAAAACATCTTGTGTGATTTGAAGCCGTCATCACCTGCTGCATGTTTTTTTCCTACCTACTGGTACTGACCTGTATTCATCAGTGACTCGTTCATCCATTAACATACCCACTGAAACTCTGATTAATACTGGATTACTTGAGTTATCGAGTAATTTAAGTGACTATGTAAACAGCCTAATGTGATAGGTTTGTTTCCTGCAGGTTTCTTCACTGAGTCGTGTTGAGACGCATTTAGTTCTTAGAAAGAATCAGGTCATGGATGGATAATGGCAACATGTCAGTTCACACATCTGATGTGTTTACATGCACCTCAGAAATGAGATAACCTTAGGTTTGTAAGACGAGCTGCTGAGCAAGGGTTACCCAGGGTAAAGACCCACTCGGGTACTACATTGCAACAACTTTGGCCTCCTTGGTGACAACTTTGGTGATCAAGCACACTGAAGTGTTAATTACTCCCTCAGTCTGATTTTCCCAGACAGAGCTGAGATGTTGAACCTTGAACTGTTTTAAGGTCAAGGCATCATCTGCTGTGGCCGCTGCGGCTGCTGAAGCTGAACTTCCTCGACATGAATAACTCAGCAGATCAGCACCGGGTTGTAATTGAAAGCTGCCAGTGAGCTGACACTTCCTGTCTGCCAGTATCCAAACTTTTAATCATGTGTATGTAAATGTCACCAAGTGTCTACTGTGGATTCAAGAATGCCAGCAGGCACCAGGACCAACACACAAGTATGTTGCGCCGTAACTCATTTGATTTCCCAACCACACACTCTACTATATGTTGAAACTGTCAGCAGCATTTGCTATTTATAACCCCACAATTTGACTTTTTTTTTCGCCCTGCTACCACGACATTTTTGGCATCACATACCCCTGTAGTCAGCAGGACTGGTATGCTTTGACTCTTGTGGCAGCATGGTGAACACTTCTGGTGACATATATTAAGAAAATGCTCAGTAGTTATGTGGAAATTGCAGAAAAGACAATGAAGCACAAATCTTTCTCAAGTTTGAAGTCTCAAGGCTTCATGCTCGTAAAGCAACAGATATCTCAGCCGTTAGTAATTTGCTATCTTCCTCTTCTATCATCTTTTTACATCAGCCTTATATTGTGAATTTGTGTTCAGCTGAAAAGCAAAATTCCTCTCTTTTCTCAATTCCTCTGGTTTTAAGTAAAATGTTGACATCTGACGGGTTTTTGGACTTTAAAGGTAAATCTCGTTAAGACCAATAATAAGGGAGTATAAGCACTGCGCCACCCTGTCCTTTTCTGCACACCTTCAAACACTGAATCACTTTCCTGTCCATCATGAATGACTCATAAAATCCTCACTGTGACATCACTTGCACCTCAGGTCATTTTCCCATGATGCATTTCTGCTTTATCTCATGGCCTCTCGCCTTCATCTTCCTGTACGACTGCAAGCAACAATCATTTCCTTGGTTTCCTGAAACTTGAACAGGCAGTCAAAAAGAACATTTCAAGCAAACATTAAAAAAAAAAAAGTAAAACAAACCAACAAACCGAAGAGATTAAAATGAAAGATCTGAACACTTGTGTGATTGTGGCAGTGCTGTGAGAACGCCAGCGTGAGAAGTCGTGACAAGAAGAGACCGAAAATGAGAGGGGGCAAAGAGAAGACGAGGACAACGGGACTTCTGACATGAGAGACAAAAACAAGTGAACAGAGGCGTTTTGTTTTAGTGGGAAAGGTCATAGATTGTCCTGTGGTGGAGCAGCACATTAATTACAGGATAAGAAATGATAAGCTCTGCTGCTGGGCTATGAAAAGGCAGACAGAGACGCACAGATAGCTGACGAAGCAGCCGGATGCTGTGCTCAGTTCGAGATTTGTAGTTTGGTTATTGAGTTTGTTCAGAAGACAATAAATAGCAAACTGGAACGATTCAGCCGTTTTATTCAGGCCTTCAGGAGGCAGCGTGCAGTCGAGCTGAATTCTGAAGGAATCAGTGGATGGTTTAGGATCAGACTTTTGACTGTCAGGACCTGCAGAACAGGAGAATGGCAGAATCAAACTGTCTGTGGAAACTAATAGTTTATGAAAACAAGCAGGAAAATTGAGTTTGAATTTTCTCCATGTACAGATATTCGAAAGACATATTTGAACATATCATGTAAGCAACTGTGCACATTTTTCAAGATGTTTATTGGCTTTTCTTGGTTGGATGTCGGTGTGTTCATTCATGTCATTGGTTCAGTCCACTTGACTGAGATCTTCTAAGCTCATCTGAAAACAGACCGAACAGCCAGCGAACTTGTGCAGTTACAACAGACTGACGGTTCAGAGGTTGTTTTGCCTGAAACGAACTCCGACCAGTGAGCCAGAGATTAGAGGAAAAACTTGTCCAGTAAAGAGAGAAAAGCCAAAGCTCCTTTTACACCAGCCTGAACAAAGCAACATCTTCTCTGTTCTACCACGTCTGTTAACGAGCTTTTACCAATTCTTGCCATCAAATTTATCAGATACGCTTCCTACAGAAACAGATCGCTGCTTTCTCCAGCCTCTCTGTTGCCACAGTCCCAAATGTTTGGATGTTTGTATATTGTCTCTGTGCGTAAGCGGAAGAAAATTTGGGTTTTGGAGGATTGTAAATTATTGCTTCCTGATTTGATATACATTCTAAAACATTCCCAACAATTTGGAAATCAGGGTTTGACAATGAGCCTAAGCAAAAAAAAAAAAAAGGCTTCGAGATTATTTAGCATTCTGTGTTTAGGTAGTCTAAATAAAAAATGCTCCCGAAGTCGTTGTGGGGACTGTGCAAAAGAGAAAAATGCATTAAATTGTTTATCGGCCTTTAAAGCAGGAAAAAATAGACTCATTTTTTACCGCTTTTTGGTTGTTTTTATAAATCAATTCTGTCCGAGTTTATACTGACTTTGTACCATCCAGCCCCCTGAAAGTGACTCAGCATGTTAAGGTTTGTACAAACTTCCACTTCAAGGGATGAAAATCGCTTTATTTTGTCAGTTACGCCCTCGTATTCGCGAACCATAAAAACCGCGCGCATAAACACGTAAATGAACGTGCAGACAACTGACATAAGCAAAATTAAAAGACTTGTTCTAGCTTCTCTGCATCTTTAGAAATATGCAGTGGGGTTTTGGAAAAGAAGTTTGAAAAAGAAACAAGAAAAAACTGAAAATATAGTCGGAGGCGTCCAGCGTCAGCATGAAGTGAAGCTGGAAACATAAAATAAAAGTGGGAAGATGGCGGCGCCTCGTCATCTTCAGCGAGCCCAACTGACTGAAGTCCGTCCAGATTTAGCAGCTTTCAAAGCATTTCTCGCTTAATTTTGTGATTTAGTGTTCCTCCATTCAAGCATCCATTTTGCATCACACCACACATTTTAATTAGAATAATTTCAGGTTGAAGTTATGGCTCTTTTTTTTTTTTTCTGTAGCCATTTTCGCCATGCCAGTTTGGCTCGGCTTTAAGGATGGCAATTTAGGGCCAGATTGGTGGTTTGTGGCTGCGGACGGATTAAGACACGACTGACTTTGATGAACCTCTGACCTTCAAAGTGACACTGTGAGGTTAAACCTTAGTCTTATCCTAAATTTTGCAAAAAATCTGAAAAAAACATTTGAAGGGTGACATTAACTTGAAGAAGTTACATTTATTAGCGCCATGGTCAATTCATTTACATGTCTAAACCCATCAAGCCTTCTTATGTTGTTACTGTGGAGATATTGTAGAAGTTTTTAGTGGAAAAATAAAGAAAAAGTCCAAAAAAGAAGCATTGGGATGAAAAGTCTTTTTTTAAATTCGTCATTTTTGTAAAATTCATACAATGTTTCAAAACTAAGTGTAGTAAATCTGCATCTACATCTCGTGATTTTGCCCAAAGTTATAGTTTGTTATAAGCAGCCAAGCTTTGACTAAAATATGCATTAAAATCTGTCCATACAAAAAACACAGTCTGTCTGTTAACCTATAATCAATGTCTGGTCGTCTATCTAGTGATTAAAGATTAGTGAACACTTTTTTAATTGATTTTTGGTTCAACGGATCTCGACTTGTAAAATCATGCTTCTGTACTTCAAGGGTGAGTGAAGGGTCATGAAACCTACGTGTCCGTGTTGAGTCGTGTGTTTTATCCAATATTAGTGTGTGTGTGTATGTGTGTTTGTGTCAATCTGTGTGTGTGTGCATGTGTGTCAGCGGGTGATAAAGGTAGGGGATTCCCGCAGCGACCCGCGTTAATGGTGTGTGTGTGTGTGTGTGTGTGTCTCCCATCCATCATCACACACACTTCCCTTCTTCAGCGCGTTCCAAAATAGAACGGTGTGTGAACATGACCTCTCCCACACATAAACACACACACACATAGACACACATGCGCGCGC
>JAUESE010000060.1:617352-631167 GCA_032274725.1 Malacoctenus triangulatus
GCAGTACATGGGGTTCAGCACCTCGTGGGACAGGAGGAAGAACCATTCTCTGTGGGAGGAAGGACCACACACACACAGACACACTGAGACACACTTCAACACGCTTTCCAGGGGTGTTTTTGGCACATCACAGCACAATGCGACCAGGTATGCTGGGACACTTCCTACCTGGCCACGCCGCCATAATCGAGGCCTTCTTCTCCAGGAAATATGATCCACAGTCTCCTCCGCAGGTCCTGAGCGTTAAAGCTCATGATCTGAAACAGCAGCAGCATTACAATGCTTCATATTTGTTGTGCTGACATGGATCATTTGAGAAATGGTGATTCTAAATAAAAAATCCCATCTTTAAAGCAAATCTTTGTGGTGGTTTGAAAAGCAATTGCCACAAGAATCACCTGGCCTCATTTATGAGTTATTTTGCATCTGTAAACATCTGTTTTCAATGAGAATCCTGCAGGTCTGAATAGGAATGCTTACAAAAGATAAATCTAAAATCTGACACTGGGTAAAGCACAGATAAAGGTTTTATGACATCATTATTTGTAGCTTGCGGATTCGTCACTGCGGCGCTTCATCTACCTGTTGGAAAGAGTCCTCAAACAGAGTTTTCCTCGTTACTGTGATCTTGATGTGTTGAGGCATCGCGAGTTGCTGGAGAGGTAGAAAAATTAGAGAAGGCTTCATGATTTATTTTGAATATCACTGAGAAAAGGAAGGAACGTTTACAATTCATGGATTTCCCAGACATACGTTTGGAAAAGTTCTACATGGAGAGATGTCACAACAAGCTTACAGACAGCACGGCGATGAGGATTTGTTCATACTTGTGTTACAGTCACTGCTGTCAGTCTTACCTGGCACCAGAATCTAAAGTACTGCACTTTGGCTTTGAAGTCTCGAACATATGTGATCTGAGGTCCATTTTCGCTGTGACACAAGAAAAAAAAAAGAAAAGAATCAGATAAATGCATCGATACACCTCAATATTAAATAACACTTTACTCGCAATTTAACAAATAGGAAAAATTCAAAAGGGAATGTCCTATTTTCAAACAGACAATCTTACAGGCTTGTAAACATGCGGTCACATGGTGGGGATGTTTGTGCACACAGTCACATTCTTGTCTCCTACCAAACTGGTTTGTCTGCCGCTTTCAAGGCGGGACATTTTCTGCAGGTAGACGCCATGAGCAGGAGTCACACAACACAAGAGTCGGAGCACTGTGAGTCACGTCAGGATGTGTCACCACTTCTAAATATAGAGGGAACTTTGTCAAAACGGGGAGTATTCCTGAAACTCCGCCGGAGCTGCACAACCTGGCAACGCAGACATATCTGCCCAAGTGCTTTGATGAAATCTGAGTTTGATTCGTCAACCTCACATGTTTGCTGTGAAGTTATGACACACCTCCCAGTTTCAGTTCAATATTGCTGTCATGGGAGAAACTTTAAGAGTTCCTTTAGATGACTTACATTACACGACAGGTCAAACTGTCTCAGGCTGAAAGCACTTTTTACTGATTCACCTGCAGAAGTGGAGCATGTCCAGCCACAGTGACCCGGACAATAGTGTCCTGTCACGAGGAAGCTGCCACTGTGTGGACTTCACTTCACCACTCAGAAAGGAAACTGATTTGCATCTTATCATCATTGTCTTTTGGCAGCAGATTTTCCCTGGAATCTCACGGTGCTTTCATGAAAGTAAGTGCAGATTCATGTTGGCAGGAGCAAAAGGAGGAGACTTGTTTTGGCTTTGTGCGACTCTTCCCAACACTTTGAGGAGACAGAAATAAATCGGGGTCAGAGACTTACAGGGAGGATTTCCCAGTGCGAGGGTCGATGTACGTGGTGGTTCTTCTGTTGTGATCCACAAAGTAGGGAATCCCGTCCACGGTGAACCTCATCTCCCAGCCCTCTGGAAGCGGCTTCTCGTTCAGCAGCCTGAAACATGACAGCAGGCCAACATTCAGCGAGCCCCTCTTTTCAGGAAGAGTGAGAAAAACCTGCTGCTGGATGGAGAAGAAGTGCTTTTATATCCTCATGCGACGGTGCAGAAACGCAGACCAACTGACCCCTGTGTTCGTGGGTCCTCCCACTGTGTTGAGCGCGTTGGGTGATGGACAAAATACACTCTGCCATTGCCGTCTGTTCTCTTCTCTGAGAAGACAGTGAGACAGCACATTAATTGTACATTTTTGGAATAAGACAGTGATGTGTCCCTCTAAAGAAATCACTATTTGTACAGTTCAGGCTGTAACAAGTTGATGGGGTGGTTGCACATTGAGACTAAATTCCATCTCGTGTGTGTTTGCTGTAACTTGACAAATATTGAGACACTTTAATGAAACAATAAGCTCACCCCAGCCGTGCGGCAGGGGGCCCAGGGGGTCAAACTGTTCTTTGGGGGTGTTAGCGACCTGGTCCTGCAGCTGCAGAGCGGAACAGGAACATTCATTAGAAACCAGAAAGACCTCGGGGTTCGACTGCAGCGAGCGATCCTGGTCCAAAGCTCACCCCCACGATGAAGCGCTGGTTGAACTGCTGCATGGCGCCCTGCAGCTGGCTGCGCTGGTGCTGCCACTGTTCGTAGTTGCGCACCGTCTCCATGGTGGGGCGCTGCCACGTGGTGGTTCGTGTGATGTGGTCGACGAAGTAGACGCGCCCCATCTGGTCGACGCGACGCTCCCAGCTGAGGTCACACAGGCAGAGATGACAAGTCAGAGGTCAGGTGACTTGATACGACGCAAAACAATGTGCATGGTAGCGAAGCAGGGAAGATATCAGCCTTCTGAACACAGTGCGGGCGCGCGCACACGCACACTTTCTCTTTTACTGCCTCATGTGCAGCTCACACAGGATTTGGACATGACAGAGTAACAGTTAACTTTTCTTTTTTGTTTTTACCCAGCGGGCAACGGTTCAGGGCGTTCCCACGTCGTCCTCTTTTCCACATGATCCACAAAATACATTCTGCCGTTCTGATCCACCCTCTGCTCCCACCTGGGCAAGACAAGAGCAAAAGAACTTCAGAACATCTGGTCACGGCACGGCATTCCAAAATATTCATCACAGCTAACACGATTTAAGCTAAACTGCAGCAAAGACAATAACATGATGGTGACAAATGGCTTAAAAAGGACAGGCTGAATTACACCTTTATCCTGTCACTCCTGACTTCCTTGAACCTTCATATTTATCTGTAATGCCTGCACAACTGGCTTATTTCCATTTCCTTTATAATCTCATGACCCTTCTGTAGGCACAAAGCTGGAAAAGTGTGTCATTAACTCCAGCAAAGCCTTTATCTGTTCGAGTAACAGAGGGTTGTCTAACCCGGGGGGCAGTGGTCCTGGGTTGACTGAAGGGACTCTGCCAGGGGGCGCTGGGGTGACGCTGCTGGTTGGTTGTCTGGTTGCCGTAGCTCCGGGCCCAGAAGTGGAGGCAGCGGCGGCGGCGGCGGCGGCGCCCCTGTCCGAGCCCGACGACGGGCTGGAACTGGGAGCCGCCGAGGCCGGCACGCGCACCGGCGTCTCCGAGCCCGATGGAGCGTCGGCACTGTCTGCTGGAGCGGAGCCGTTGCTGGAAGACACTGCAGGAGAACAAAAAAAAAAAGAGGCATCACCGTAAGCTTATCAGAGAGCGACAGAGACAGACAGCAGACGAGAGATAAAGAATCAGAAGGAAAACACACAGAAAGGCACGGACAGACTTTGTCGAGGGAGGCTGGCTTCCATCAACAATGACATAAAAGATGGCTTCAAAACAACTCTTTAGCATTTCCCACTACAGCCTTGAGCAAACCTTGGCTCAGTATTAAGAAAACCGGTCACACAAAAAAAAGATCTCTCAAGCATATTAAGTATTGGCCCAACCCTGAATTCAACCTGAGGGGAAATGCTTGGCTCTGATATGCTTGTATGCAGCTGGTGCTGGAAGAGGAACACTTGATCTGGATCTCTGCTTTATTTCCTGGCCAGATTTGAATCGACTTCCTGGTGAAGATGTCTGACCTGGTGAGGAGGTGGGTCGGCGGGGGGTCGGAGGAGGAGGCCGGGAGGGTCTGGGTGGCCTGAGAGGCCTCAGGCTCCCCGACGACACCGAGGGGGACCCCGTGCTGTTGGCTGACCTGCGGCCGCTGGGGGAGGACCTGTGGTCGATGCTGTCCACGGCTGGGGAGCTGTCACGACTTCGCCTGTGTGGGGAAAGGAGTGGCGGGGGGGGGTTGCCAAGGTGAGCACAGGAGGAAAAAGGAAGAAACGAGACACATGACATCAGGGTCATCCTAGGTTATGTTGCAATCGTTTCATACATCAGAGAGGTAATCATAGGTTATTATCATGCACAGAGGTGCCGAGTAGGTGGAAAAAGCCCCTGTGCAGGTATGGTATTTAAGTTTATGTACAACAACTCCTGTAAAGCATTGCTCATCACGATGTTCAGTAGGATACGTGTGCAAGCCGCGGAACAAATTGGGGGATCGTCTTATGGAACAAATCGGCCTCCCCCTCATCTAAATACATCTGCACTAATGGCAGTGACTTCGATCTTTCCTGGGTGTCTCGTCGAGTCTGCAACACAACCGTAATTGTCTGACCGTCTCCCTAAATATGCCCCATCAGCCAACAAAGTTCAGCACGAGAGATTTTAATGTTCCTTTCTGCCGTGTGAAATAACTCAGAGATATATCAAAGCCTGAAGATCTCTGCAATACATACATTAAAGAAAATTAAAAGGATTCAAGTGAATAAATGAAGCAGTTAGGACAACAAAGCAGGAATAAACAGCAGCATTGCAAAGTGCAAAACTCTGGTATTTAACAGCTAAAAAGATTAAGTGGTGAAAAAAAGAAGTGCTGTCAACTTCGTCACACCCTGTCGTTGATGAGCAAGCTACATTCAAATATGGGTGTGACATGATTGTGCTTTCTAATTTGAAAATACAACCTCATCAAAAACACAACATGACTTTTGCACAACTGTAAACTTCTGTAATATCTGAAACAGCTGGAGACTCATCATGAAAAGGCCACATCTTCCAGTGAGATGATAGAACAGATTGGAGAATTTCTGCAAGTTTTCTGGATAAGGAGTTCATTTGAGAGTCCATGTGTCAGAAACTGTACATGGCAACCACAGAAACCTTGAACATGACTCGCAGGGTGCACTGGAATCGTTTACAACAAACATGAAGCAGATCAAAGATCAACAGCGAGAGAAAAAAAATCAGATATCTGCCCACTTGACTCGAACTAAACTACAAAAACAGGACAGGTCTCGTACCTTGCAGTGTGGTCCCCATTAAGATGTGATTCCCCATTCAGTGTACCTGGAAAACACATATATAACAGTGAGTAACAAAACCTTCCAAACAAAAGAAAACAAGGACTCTCTGGTATGGCTGCACCGTCAGTGACTCACTGTGGTGGTTGGCTTCAGCCGTGGCGAACAGCTCGGGGTCCACGGTCATGCCGTCCAGGCAGACGGACAGATCTCCCACTACGTCCGTCTGGTCTCTGTCTGCACACAGTTGGAGGGTCTGCACCACCTCAGAGACTGCAGAGACACAGCACAGCACCATCACATGAAATGAGTGCAAGTCGGAATGGTCATGGATTGGCGTAATTGTGCAAATGTCTCTTTTTGACATTTAAAACAGCTTCATTTCATCCCCCCTTCACTACAGATTTTAATCTTTTTTTTATTTGTCGTGGAACTTCAACAACTTACTGAAGACTTGCTGCAACTATTTTATTTAACTCACAAGTGTAACTCCTCACTCTGTGACTCAGACAGGACTAAATTTTCAGCCTTTGGGATAAAGCAGCAAGTGCCAAAGATCTTATCCTTTCACTGAGCAGCTGGAAACAGATACCGTTCTTTCCCTCATGAATCACCTTTGTTGCACATCAACAATTTCCTTCAGTCTCAGTTTGATTTATTGTGGAGAGCAGTTATCATCCACTCAGTTGGATAAGAAACATAATCAAGATAAATGGAGGAAGATAGTTGATGCTTTCTCTGCTTTTTAAATCAGATAACGCAAAATGCACAAAATTGAATCTTGGATTCAATAAATGCCTGAAAAACAGTCCGAAGCCTTTTATTTTGAAGGCTCCTACTTATGTGGTTTGTTGAGTGTCACTGGTGTTTCGCTTCACTGTATTTTTCAAACACAACGTCGTGAAAGACTTGAGGGAAACCAGACTGAGAGGCCCCTTCCTCCACTCACTTTTCATGTCGTTGGACTTGAGGGTCTCGCTGACGTCCAGCGTGGCCATGCCGAGCAGCACGTCCGCCTTCAGGGTTTGGTGGCTCCACACGCGGAACAGCAGCTTGCTGAAGGGAGTCACGATCCTGCGGCAGGCGAAAAAAAAACACACAACGGCTGACACCTGGAGAGCATTTGTACATTCGGAGAGCAGAGAAATAAAAGTCCCTCTCGATGATCCGCTGGGATTGTGATATCAAAAGGCCGCGATAATCTTGTTTTCCAGATGTCTCGCACGCACAAGACTAACTGCCATTGACGACAGCGACGAGTGTGTGTAATTAGACACAGGGCATCCTGAGGAATGTCACCTGTCACAACTAATTACTGCTGGAAATGCTCAGCCTAACACGCTGTTCTGAAACAGGGAAAAAAAAAAAAACCTTTTAGCTTGCAAAAAAAAAGAAGAAAAAAAAAGAGTGAAAGCCACAGTGCCTGTGTGAGCAGTGCGGGTCTTTGTGTTGTCGTGAAAGCAAACCTCAGACAATAAAGCTCGGCCGCTATTCAGGGAGCGCGAGTGTCCATAACCATCACCGTGACAGTTGTTTAACTAGCGCCATCAGCGCCCGCAGGGAAGCACGCCGCGGCTCCATGGGCCGGGGTCCGATTACGTGCCATAGTAAACACTTGTTATGTAATAACTGTGTGCCCGGAGGGGCTGAAAGAAACCGAAGAAGGGCTCTATAATAAGAAGGTCACCGCGCACTGCGGAAGATTTTTGGACGGGCTAAAATTAAGAGGACATCTGATGTGCAAAAATGTAACACTGCAGGTGGTGGGAGAGCATGTTCAGAGGCAGGATTCCTGGAAACAGCCTGGACACACACACACACACACCAGTGTGTGAGTCTACCCGTGTGTAAAACCCAAAACCACTGTCACATGTAACGTGTCCATGCTCCAATTATTGGCATTATAGCTTTTGCTGACATGTGTTCATCCACAGCTTTTACTTTGATAGGCCCAATCTTCATACACAGCCTGCAACGCTCTCATCGAATTATACTCGGTCTTCATTACATTAGTTGAGGGATAGCCTGGCGACCTGTTCAGGCTGCACTCCAAACAAACTGAGCTGGGAACGGTTTCTGCAGCCCCCCCGACTCTTCGGAGGGCAAAGAATCTCCCTTTTATCACCAGTAAGTCTTTTACTTTTTCATGCTTTCCTTTCAAAATCTGTAGTTTCGTCAGACACCACCGCCCCCGTGTTGCAGGAGTCATTTTATGGTCACAAGAAATGAAGAAAGTGCTAAACACAGGAGTCAGCAGGAATTCTTTCTTCCTCTTTAAAGGCACAACATTCACAAGTGGTGAATAAGGCCAGTTGCACAGCACAGACACGAATAAATAAGTCTTTTTTGATGTTATCTCAGTGCAGACATAACAATACACTCTCTGAACAGCTCCAACTATCTCTCACTTTCACTCAACAACCCGAAGTATCTCCATCTGAATCATTAACAGTCGTTTCCCCAAAGAAAACTCTCTTTACAGCTCCACACATCATCCTCCTTGTACACTACAATCCCCACATGCACGAGTCACATCTGTCCACACATGAATCTGTGAGCTACTGCAAACAACACGTTCTTTTAAACTCAGTGTCCGTCTGCCTGAGTCAGCAAACATGTCGTTTAATATCCTCCCGCAAACTTGGCCCCACTAAAAATGTCACGTATGAGCAGCGACGGTTGGCTGTGAAGTTTTTCATTAGCAGAACTAAAGTCAAATGTCACACGAGTGGGGGCGCCTGTGACTCACACAGTGAGCGGCTGCTTCCATTTGGGGCTGTGGGTGTTGTTGCATTTCTCTGTCTTCTTGGACTGCCCGTCGACTGTCACTTCCACGTACGGGCTGGGACCGAACCAGTTCTTCTTGTTCTCTTTCAGTTTCGCTGATAGCACTGAAATGGGAGGAAGAGACCGTGGAACGGACAGTCAGATAACAGCAAGACAATGAGAGGGTTTTTTGTTTTTTTTTCCTATTTCCAACACAAAAATTGAGGAACAGGGAAAGACTGAATCACGATGCTGCTTGTCTGAGATGCACCCAAAACACTGGACATGGCTGAACCTTAGTGTGATAGAATAAATGCCCTCAATGGATGATTGAGTGGAATAACAGCTGGTACAATGTCTAAAGGTTTTTGTGCCAGCAGCAGGATGGATTTGTTTGTTGTACTTATGGAAACCTGCAGTGAGGAAGTGGTGGTTTTGTGACTTGCTACATCCTCTCGTCTGTTTCAATATCTTTTTTTTCATGTTTCATTTTTTACACCAGAGCTTGCTGATGCTCTTCCCAAGAACAAGTTGGCCGGCTCATTTTGTGCACTTGGCAGGAACAGATTGAAGCTGACGAGTTTGACCACGCTGTGCAGGGCTAAATGTATACCACTGCATCCGTGCAGGGGTCAGCAGCATCAGACGCTCTCTTACAGGACCGTTTGTCGAGCTCCCCCCCGGTGAAATTACCACCCACCAACAAAGTACACCGAGATAGCTACATAGTTTCGTTTCAGTGCGATGTTAAAGATGCTGAGGTGAGCAGAATGGAGCAGGATGCCAGCTGGTTTGAAGCTGTGAGGACACAGCCTGAGATATGTTTGAGGAAGCTGAACACCACGACATAAAAATGTTTCAACATTTTTCAGCAGAACACAGAATGATGGCAAGTATGGAAAGTTACAGTATAGATTTTTTTTGCAAATATAAAAAGATTAAAACGGAATTTTTTTTTGTTTCTTTCATTACCACAATCCTCTCGTCCGTGAGCTGAACACTTACCGATGATTTGCAGCTGCGCCTTCAGAGGGTAGCCGTTGGAGGTGCCCGACTTGGTGACTCCACTGGCCATGACATAGGGCTGGGACGGTGGCCTGCAGCACAGACAGCACAGACCACACGTCATTACGCGCGGTGAGAAATTGGTCTCCAAGTGTGGAGGTGAGATCATTCAGATCAAGCATAATGTTGCCCATGAAATGTAAGAAAAAAAAAAAGAGCCGCAGAGCCACAATTCTATCAATGAGCAGACACACGGTCGGTTAGAGGTTCAATCACAAACAAACTGAAAGCTCGTGTAACAAATATTCAGAGGACATCGTTGCTTGGAGCGCACTTTAGTCTGCACCTAATTTGATGACCAGCAATTGTTCATGAGGGGTCAGAGTTACAGCAAGTTCTATTAGGAACATGCTCGAATGAAGCAGCCAGAGAAATGCTACTGCACATATCAAACTGGATTTATTAAGTCGAACCACTCCAGCTCATTCTGCTGACACCATGCACGGCTCCTGAATTAACTCGAGACATTCACTCGTATGCAGAGGAAGAAAACCTTGCTGAAAAAAACTTTGGAAGTGATTGAAAGGGGAAAATCGAACCCTTCCACATATGTTTCCTGAGCTCTTCTGATCTCATTGCTTTCTGCTTTCCTGGCCACACCACTGGAACAACAACAAGGACAAAAAAACAAGCCAGTTTTCGACTCACCGACACCCTGCGTAGGGCTTCCAGCCAAGGCGTATATATCATTAACATACCCATTCACGTATTCCTCGCTTTGGAAGTGAAGTGCACTTACTGTAAATCACATTGGACAAAAGCTTTGGCCAAAATAACCCAATTAATCTCGAGTGTCAAAGCTTGCAGCGCTGACCCTTTTCAAGATGACTTTTCCTTCCTGGAATCTATCCTCGACTCGAGGTGGATCGACCGCGAGCTCAGAGCCGACTGCAGGGAGGAAGTCAAACCAGAGGCTCCTGCAGAGGCCCAGCCATGTGGGAGGTGATGATAAAAAAGCAACAGCAGGTGTCAAAGGTTGAGGCCTCAGGACCGCGGAATGCCCCCACAAGGACCAATCAGACAACTCGGAATCGGACTTGGTCGAGATCAGGTTAACAGAACCACACTGTCGACCCAATGTCCAGTCCACACGATCTGTAGGGATGAAAGGTCGAACTCCACTCCGGAGCAAAACTGACATTCTAGTTGGAAACGTTACACACTAGCTAAAGATGTTTCAATCATCCCTCTCACAGCTGCCTGCTGTTAGCATGTAACAATTGAAATGTGATTCATTCATCATTGATCACAAAGAGGGAGAGTCTCGTTAGCCAGATATCTGCCTAAGTTATGAATTAATAATCAGTCACCATCAGTGGCAGATTTCAGCTTCCTTTCATGGTATTCGATGGGCAGATTGCCAGACTTTTCCTTTGTACTAATTTTCTATTGTTCTGATGCAATTGAATTAAATTGACACAATTCAGAATAAATAATAGAGAATAAATAACATTCGGTCCTGTCTTAGTGCTTTTAGCCATCTTCTGAAACTCGTTTGCGGGCCAAGGAGGTGTGCATGTGACGGAGAAGGAAAAACGAGGCCCGATTTGCCTGCAACAAGCAAACAGACAATAATATTTTATGTATGCGTTTATTCATTGCACGTCATACAGCTGTCACAACACTCAGCGTCAGTGTCTTGCATGTTATCCTAACATAAAGCAGCCCTCCTGTCATTTATTCTGACTTTTGGGAAACCGACTGAGCCGCAGTAGCCACAAGACTCAAGCAGCAAAAATAAAAAAAATGTAACAAAAAAGTTTGAGGAGGGAAACCAGGAATTTGTGAGCGTGATCGGATTCAGCGCTGATTCCTTGACCGTGCCTGGTGATGTCAGGGCGGCACTGAATAATGCATGTTCCCCAGTCCTCCTCGCCTTGCATGCACGGGGCAGAGCAGGAGAGAGTGAGGAGCTCCTGGGTAAACTTTCACATTGGCCACTGCTTGGATGCCGGTCAATAATTCATCACGACTGCTGACTCCGCAGCCTGGTAAGCAGGCCAACTGCTTTCCTTCATTGAAGGCGATCTGCTGAATATTAAACTGTACAATGACCTGATCTTGACTTGGAGCGTTTTTGTTTTTTTTCCCTTGTTCAAATCAGATAAACAACATCGCTCACAGGCCAGCAAATTGCATCAGAGACCTCTTCAATTGAATCTGCCCTCAGATTGCAGCGTCTCCTGCTGCTCTGCAGCTCTGACGCACAGACGATCCTGCCGCCAGCGTCACCTCCGTAGCTGTTGCGATCTCCTCACCTGCTCTCGTCAGATGTAGGCGACACCTGAATGCCTTGGCCTCAGTAACTCATTGAGGAGAGATGCTTGCGGCATGACTAAGCAAGCTTGACAATGCAGGACAAAGTCACACACCTTCCTGGAAACGAGTCAACTAAACAAGGAGAAGTTTCCAAGATGATTTGCGGGCCTACTTGGAGGGGAGATCTAGTTTTGCGAGGAGCGAAAACAGAAAGAAAATTGTGACAGATTTGATGAAAGAGACAATTTACAGGTATCATGTGTTTGTTTTTGTCCCCCGTTTCCTCCACTTCCTTAAGGACAAGCAATATTAAACTGCCTCAGGATTAATGTTCAAGAAGTTATTTGAGCCAGATGTTTTTCCAGAACAGCAACATTTGGTTTCTTGGCTCGTCACCATCCATGAAATCAAGGGGATGATTTGTCATTTGGAATAAAAACAACAAACTTTTTCCAACTGACATCTGGATTTACCTTATCTAAACTGCATCAGTGGCCCGAGAAGAAGAATTAAACCTCTTGAACTTTTATGTTCTTCATTTATAGTCCATCTTGCAACATGTTCAGTATTATTCTTTTCTTTACAATCCCTCGGTAAGCCACCACCATGCAAACAGGAAACTGTGGTTCAACTTTTTAAGGAGCTGTTGACCTCAAGCAGTCGGAAAAAGTTGAAGAAATTGTTTGGAAAAAAGTTACAAAGCTCGAGGGGGAAAACATTCATACAAGAGGAACTGAAAGATAAACTTGACATGAAACACACAACTGCGCAAACACTTTATGTTTCACATCAAGTATGGAAAATGGTTTGATATTTGCAGGCTAACCTATGAATAACACATTCCCATAGTCCCATTGCTCTCCAAATTGTTAATGCTGTATATCCTATCAGACATTGGGACTGACTTACAGAGTCCAAAGCAACCAAGTGAAGGTGCTGACGACTTCTCAGACAACAATTGTCAGCCTTGTTTCTTTCGGTCTCTGAGGAACACCGACGGTGGATCGTCGGAGCTCCTGCACAGCAGCACTCTTCCTGTCCCACTACTGACGGCTGCCAGCTGTTAGGTGACACGACTACCGACATTATGCCGACAACTGACGAAACAGTGTTATATATTCTTTGTTTCACCCGATTTAGATGGACTCAGATGTCAGACTGCACTGACAGCAATAATTGGCCCTTGATGGCACTGCGAAAACTTCAGTCCATAAAAGTATGTTCTGTACAAAGTCTACTCCGACACTGACACTTTACTGAGTGGGGTTTTTAGCTACACGACAACGGGTGGCAAGCAAAACAAATATCCGCATTCCATGTATAGTGGCGCTAGGCTAACAAACATTGGCAATATTACATAATTTGATCCAACTGGAAATGAATAACGAGCTAACTCGGCTAGCAATACAGCGAGGAACAGTATGTCCTCTTTCGGAAATCAAAAACGTGTCGCTAAAAACACTGTTGCATGTGTGTTTATGTGTGTAGCTAAATTAGCTTCCGCCGTGTGGTTACAGGAGTTGCAGGGTACGTGTTGAATGTCAGCTGGCCGCCGGGTCTGACAGCCTGCGTGCTGCCACCACAGCCCGGCTAGCTGCTAGCCTGCTAGCTTGTGTTTTCATTCTGGCTGCCTGTAAATCCCAAAGTCCAACGGCTAGTGGAGACAGAAAAAAAAAAAAACAGAAAAAAATCCCCGATAGAAGAGTTTAGCTTCGGCCTCCATCACTCACCCGGACCCGAGGAGAAGCCGTGAAGTCGAAGCGGTGGGGCTGCAGCGTCCTCCCAGCCCTTGACCGGCAGGATGTTTGGGTTTCTGTCGGACTCTCACTTCAAGGAAGAAGAAACTTCCACCATCTTCGTAAGCTCACGTCACGTGACCGAAACAAGGTGGGGCGCACGCCTTCCACCTCGCGCTGTGATTCGACAGGAGTCAGTTGCGACGGACCAATCAGGATTCAATAAACATGCTGACGCATTCAGGCTCCCTCCACTTTTGTAATACCAAAGAATCCCTGTTCGCAAAGTCACTGAGCGTTGATCTGACAGCCCCTGTTATCAGGGGCGTTTCTAGACACCAATGGGGCCCCGGGCAAGAGTGACCACAAAGACCCTCCAGGCCTAACAACACCAGGACGAAGATTCAATGCAGAAATGTTTTATTATCATATCATATAGGTGCAAAAAACTGTAAATATCAAGGATAAGTTACAACTTTACAACAAAGCTTTTTAGCAAAGCTCAACACAAAAATGCCATTGGAATTGTTTTTAAAAACCACAAATCACAATTATTTTTAAGATCCGTTCCCAGCAATCCGCATGATAATAAAAATACACTGAAAATAATATTCTATAACACAAAAATGTTTCCAAGATAACATGAGGTCATTGTGAAATTGTTTAATCATGACATGGGGGGGGGGGGGGGGCAACACCTTTAATAA
>JAUESE010000060.1:684369-695180 GCA_032274725.1 Malacoctenus triangulatus
TTCCCAGGTCACAGTCTGAGTGTGGTTGAGACTAAGGTGTGTGTGTGTGTGTGTGTGTGTGTGTGTGTGTGTGTGTGAGTGTGAGTGTGAGTGAGTGATCACTGCTTCTTGAGAGAAAGTTGCATTGAGCCAAGTGCCCACCTGTATTTATCCGCGCTCAGCTTCCTCCAGCCTGTGTTGTCACTGTGCTTGTGGAAAACAGCCTCCCACCGACGTGTGCATAGTGGCACATCACACAGGCAATTAGCAGCATCTCCAGCACTTCATGCTGTCGTGTGGGCGTGTGAAGGAGACATGAAACCTGCTCCCGTATTCTTGTGTTGGCTAAAATATGTACTGCATAAACCTCGAGATTGAAGCAGAGCCGATACAAGTATTTTTGTGACATTAGCGTTTCAAAAACGGTGGATTAACTTGTAAACAATCACTCACGATTTAATGAAGACACTGTGTTACTTAAGCTGACAATGAGCAAAGCGTTGAGATTTTTCTTATTCTGCAGGTTCTTGAGTATTTCACCCAATTACTCCGATAAAATTTAACAAGAAGTAATGCTTTTCAAAATATTACAATTGTCTTGAAGGAGAGTGTCTCTTTTTGTAACGACAGATATTTAAATCCAGATTAATTTGAGGTGTTTCATGAGAATTAGCAAAATTCTTTTATTTAAGGTGCAGGAATCTGTACAACTTATGTTGGGGAGCTGAAAAAATGTGCTACAGAATGATTTTGGTACGTGCACATACAGTATTAGACACACATTGTCTGTATCCTATCAGAAAGATGGTTTAGTATTTAAGCATCTCCCTGATAAGATGTGATTTGTGTTGAGGTGTTGCGTTAGCCATAAACCTTTTAAGTGGGATGCAGTCATTGACAGATTGATGTGTGTTTGCAGAGATGCAGTGCAGTAAGTTTTTGGTCAGTTAAAGCAAAGGCCGCACAATTTGCTATGTGTGTGTGCACGCGTGTGTGTGCGTGCATTTTGGGATGTGCCAGGGGGTGCGCCATGCACGGGCCAATCACATCAGACTCCCCTGTGCAGCATATCACTGCAGCCAACTGGGCCAATCCATTAGGTTTTCTCTCTAACAGACTTGGCACATAGAGACAAATGCACATGCACGCCGAAGACGGCTCCCCCCTCCCCCTCGCCTTCCTCCTATAACGCCTCCGGGCTCATACATTCAATATCCTGGAATCTGGCTGGATAAAATCAGTATGGCTGCGGTCTTGTGATCCCACTGTATCGTATGATACTGTACTATATCCCTTTGCAAGCAAGACATTCATGTCTCATTTTGCAGGCATGTTGTGAAGCCCCGTGTTTTTTTTCTGTATTCACCTTTTCAGTTATTGCATGAGTAATAGTGATGTAAAGCAGGCAAAGTAGCATTTATTGTCATTGACAAATAACTTGTCTCGTGAACAAACAGAAAATTTGGGATTCCACGGAAATGTCGTCGTTGCCTCGAATCAAACGATGTGTGTTGTGAGGTGCCCACCTGAGTTTGACTCTCACTGAGGGTATGTTATACCTCTTGGACAAAAATTGTGATGGAAATCATTAAATCAACAGAATAATTACAAATTCAATGCACAATAACTTGTTTACAAGTTTCTTCCCTTGATTCCTTTTGCATTTTTCAGCATCGCATTACTCAAAGGGCCCTTGGCCCTCTTCTGTGGCTTCCAAGTGAACTTTTGATGTCCAGGATTTGATGAAGCCACACAGGAATCGGTTACCTGAGGACTGACGCTTTTTTGAAAGCGACCCCGACCTGGTCAAACAGAATGCGGCGTGTGGGTTCTCGCTGTCCACCTCGGTAAACAAACCGAATCAGGGATGACAGAGCCAGACGTCTCAGTGACTCATCACAGTGAGGAAACTTCACTTCATTTGGTGGGATTTGGGAAGTGTATGTGCACGTTAAGCCCCTGGCCCGGCAGCCCACTTCTTTGTTGCATTGTAGTGGACGGGAGTTTTATAGCAGCTCGCTGTTGGTGAGGCCCACCGCGAGGCAGCTGGTGGTAAAAGTAGGCCATGCTCCCTGTTGAGCCGCCTATAGAGCGAAACCCCTCTATTCGCAACATAGCCCTTTTTTCTATGGGACCCTCCTATACCGAGCCTTCCACAGAACTAAGCAGTGCAGGGTTACTGCTGCGCTTTGAAGAGAGAACTATTAGAGGGAGGCTTCTTTTCAAGTCTCACGCGTTTTTGTCAAGCGGAGCGGCACTTCCTTAAAGCTGTGAGACTTAAGAAGCAAAAATATTGTGTGGAACTGCTCAGCCTGACAGTGTTAAACTCGGCTAACCTGAGAGTGGAACGAGACACATGCCCAGAACTATCAGCTCATATTTTGATCTTGGGATATGAATGAGTGGATCCGTGATTGACTCGGATAACAGATGTGGGTGGTCTTAGCCTTTCTGGATTCATGAGCTCCAAGTCAGATCTACAGTAGAACTTGCACAAAATGTACACATCCTAAACAAAGACACGGCGGCCAATTAAATTCTGCCTGGGCTCCTGCTGTCGCTGAGATAGAACGTCCCTTCCTGCACGCTTTGTCTGCTTCCCAGCATTTCTGCAGCCAGCGAGGATCTCATAAAAGTCAACTTCTTTTCTTTTAGGCACCCAACAGAAGAGCTCCTATTTCAGACAATGGAGCCATATTTTATTGATCCCCGTGGGGAGAGGCGGCGCCTCTTTTTCTTGCCTTCTCCAACAGGAGGTCAGAGGTTAGGGTCATCCACAGAGCAGCAGCCCTGCAGCTGCTCCGGTTTCAGGTCCTCACTTTGAGGGACATTTGTCGGTTGGTTCGGTGACTGAAATTCAAGTTTTCATTGTTGGAACACTTTGAAGTTGTTACTTTAACACAAAGGTTTGTTTCAAGGGGGCCTCTCAAAAACTTTAAACAATATTTTTCCTATAACATTAGTGTCAGTGTGCTGTAACATGTCTATATATTCTGAAGCTTAGGTTCTGAGTCATGTTTAATTCAAAGTAATTTCAAATTTTTTAGTTAACAATGATGTGTTTAATCTTGTTTTGTGAAACTTTTTCAGGTATGTATTTTAGCAGCAGGAACTTTTTTTTTACTCCATAGTTTTGAGCACATAGGGACATTTCCACTGAAATTAGCTGGAATTCCTGATCATCTGGAAAAAGAAAGCTTTTTCCAAATTTGCTCATTTTGCATAAAGTAAATGGTGTTTCACTGATATGCAAGTAGTGACTTTGTCATAGAGATAGCGATGCCTGCTGCAAGGGTGCTTTACATGATCTGTGAGATCACACAGTGTGAAGAAAGAAACCCTCAGAAATGTCATCTCAAGACCAACAAATTCTGTAAGATTCTGGAGGCTGGTTTTGTTTTGGTTGCAAAAAATCATACTGTCTCATTAGTGGTTGTTTTTGTGATACACACTTATGGTTTTTTTGTGTTGGTGCTCAGTGAATCGTACAAATCGCACTCTCCAATTAGTGGTTGTTTTTTGTGGCGGTTGAGTATCATGATCTCCAGAATTGCAGCATATCAACAATCAGTAAAAAACTAATTGTGACACGTAATTCTCTCCAGTCACATTTGTTTTTATCTTCTCAAAACTCTTGTGTTTACCCAGCTGCCTGCTTCATATTGTGCACATGCAGACACAAGCCTTCGTTATCAGGCTCACTCTCATTGCTGTAGTGACAAAAAGCTCAATCACAGTGCTATATTTGATGGCACGAGCACAGGTTAATCAATACATCGACAGGTGGCCCTGTGCTCCATTTAAAGCAAAGCCTCTCGGACACTTACAGGCTGACAGTGCAGTTCTACCTGTGCTTCGCCGTATCCCACACTGCAGACCGACTCCCATCATTCTTCAGCATGTCACATGCTCCTCTCCCCCATGTGGTCCCGCTGTTTTTAGCATCTCGTGGGCCTGTGCAGGGGCTTGGAACCAGAACGTCAGATTTATGATGGGAGGCAGGCATGAGGACAAGCGCAGCGCAGCAGTTTTGACGGGTCTCCGAGGGGCACAGAAGCCAAAGAGAAAAGAAAACGCAGACAACGAGGCGCAAGAGAGCAGCATGCAGCTTTGAAGGAGGCCGAGCTGTTTCCATGCTGTTGTAAACTGCCCTGGGTGGGCTCCGGTTGTGTTGGTGCAGCCCTTTTCCACAGGATGGTCGTATTTTACCGGCCATTATCATAGCAGTCATTCATATTGATACTTGTGGACGTCCTGAAGTATTTTTTTTTAGCCAAACTCATGCTTTGTTGTCTTCCTCCTGACATCTTGGCAGTTGAAAACTTGCATAATGGGCATTGAGCTGTCTGCTGTTACAAAAAAACACACAGTTTTGACCAGTATTATGCAACCACCATTTTTCTGAAATACAGAAGTTGTCTAAAGATAAATAGTCCAATGAGGTGCAACATATTTCCAACCCACATTAGATTCAGCGCACTGGAAAGATGAAACATTTCATCTCTATACCAACATTTTTGTTTTCCCACAAAACTTAAAACTTGGTCGTTATAACATGTTCTAACATAAAGCAAGGCCAGGAGCAGGTTTAGCACAGTTTAACAACAGTTTATTTTTTATAAATACTCAGCATTTGGAAACTGTGGACACCAACGGTTCTTTCTCCTTCAACTGCGCCACAGCCGGAGGTCTCTGTATTTTGTGCCTCACAATGTACAACATTTTCAATAGACGGGTGTGCACTGCAGTCAGGCAAATGTAGTGCACACACTCTTTTACGATGAAGCCACGCTCTTGTAACATGTACAAAATGTAGTTTGGCATTGTAGAACAAACGTGTAGCCTTGATGGAAGCTT
This sequence comes from Malacoctenus triangulatus, assembly GCA_032274725.1. NCBI lineage: Eukaryota > Metazoa > Chordata > Actinopteri > Blenniiformes > Labrisomidae > Malacoctenus > Malacoctenus triangulatus. The sequence continues at coordinate 689,206 of JAUESE010000060.1, forward strand.
ATGTTGCTCCAAATCTTGCTTGTACCTTTGAGCATTGTTTTGGCGATGATCAGTGCCAGCATGGTGGTATCTTTCAGACAATGATTGACCTGCGAGATCAAAGGTCAAAGTGTTTTTTGACTTCACTGCTTGGCTGCAGTGAATTAGAACAATTAGAACAGTAAAGAACATCATTGGATCGTTGCTCTATGTGTTCATTTATTTACCAACATTAAAATAGTGGTTTGCAAGCAAAGCAGCACATTGTTCTTGTGCAACCTGCAATTAGGTAAAAGCCATTAAAAGTGGACTCACTGTGCGGTGCATAATTCACAAATAAACCCAGAATAAGAGCATGTTTTCACTGCGTGCTAACAAGCCCTGGCTCTGTAGCCTCTGCAGGTGTACTGCAGCGCTGGCCATTACCGCCTGCTATCTCTCTCTAATGGCTGTCATTATGTTTGAGAGCGTGGTGCGTTTTTTTTTTTTTTCTGAATACTTCTGTTTATTTGGTTGACATAAGAAAATAAACAAAACATCGTGATTCTGTTCTTTAAAAACTTAAAAAAAAAACAAAAACAAACGAGGGCCACACATCCATCAGGGCATGCTTGGGTCGTGGTCTTAACTGTCCATTTCATTCGGACAAATTGTAGCATCCATTAAAGGAGGGAGGTGGGAGGGGGGGTGTTTTGAATTTTAACATGACGAGATGGCACCATGCTGCAATGCTGTTGGCCCGGCAGAGGGGAAAAATAACATCGGCGTCGGTATAAACAGACGGAGCTGCTGCGCTGTAATCCAGCTCGCTTATCCCTCCACTAAATGTTTCATCTGCTGACATTAGATGTCACTTGTAACCCACTGCATGGCTCTCATGGACAAATGTGTTTACAGCAGAGGCCACAGAGGAAGAGCAGTGAAAAAACAAGGTCGGGGGAGGAGAAATCAGCGGCCGAGTGAACCACTGAGGAAAGAGAGAGCGATGAGAACAGAGATATGAAGGCACACGAACTTTGACCTCCAATAGTATCGCTGCTACTGAGGACTGTTTCTGTCGTGGATATAATTACCAGAACCATCATTCGACTGATCCGATCAGTTCAGAAATGGCTCCAAAAAGTGGCTAGTAATTTTAGCTTGATCACTTATTTGAATCAAAAAATAATTTGAAGAAAAACATGTTTTGTTGAACTTTGCTACTGATATTCAACTTGACACTGAAAGTAAATAATAAATGTCCCGTATGAGCCAAGGACAACCACAGAGTTCTGTCTTCATATGTGTTTATTTGCTTTTTTTGGGGGGGGGCAGGCACATTTCTGGTCAATATTCCTCTATCGTGCTTTACAGTTTCACCTTTCTGCCACACTAATTTCTTCAATATTATATTTAGATTTAGTTATACTTGTTACTGGCTGCTGTCATCTCTCTCCTCTCGTCCTGCTCGTTCAGCCCACCGATGAACTGGGTCACTATCTGCCCCTGCCATCAATGTAACCTTAAGTCAGCAGTCTGAAGCTGCAGTAACTGACCCGTGTATGTCTCGTTGGAATAGATTTGACTGAAACAATATTAAACAAAAATAGCTTCCCAGCACACAGCAGCTCCCAGCAGCTGGTATGCTGCCCTTTATCGGTTGGACACAATATTAAAGCCTTCAAGGCTTTTTAAATTTCCCCTGTACTATTTTTATTCTGAGTGTAGTCTTTAAGTGTCTGTGTTATAACAGTTTACAACCAGACTTCTGTGTTGTTCTTCGATAAAGCAGTCGGCGAATGAGCACCTCTCTGTGCCCGTCCGTGTTATGCAACAATATTGACCGAGCACTGATTTTGTTATTGTGTCAGCAGCAGCGATGACTGTTTGCACAGTGAGTGATCGCAATCACAAGACTAGGACAGGGAATACGAGGTTAACACGGACGGACTTTTGTAACACACACACACAACGCGGCGACAGTGGAACACTGCAAAAAGTCCATCCCAGGACAACAAGCGTGCAAACCCTCAGTGGGGAAAACCGCTCACTACTTTGCTGTATTAATTTCAGGAGGTTTTCTAATCCAGCAGAAGAAGCTGAAGTTTTGTTTGTTGATTTTTAACAGAGTCAGTCCAAAGAAATAAATCTTTGTGTTTTTTTTCTGCACCCAAGATAAACGTTTTGTGCCTTAAAGACATTGCCAGCAAATTTTCTTTAGTCTTCTGACCAATTTGGAAGGACAAAGTTAAAATTGGCAAGTTTCTGGAGGCAGTCAATGCGCCTTTTGGGTAACTAGTTGAACAATTTTTTGCAAATGATAAAGCAGAATTACTTCATTCTGAAGTTGTCAAATTGTAAACTAGTTACTGGGGGGAAAAAAATCAAAAAAATGAAGATTTTAGGTAGAAATCGATGCCTGAGTGGGGATGTGATTCAGTTTGCTCCGTAGAAGATTGATGAATCGTAACACAACAGCTGAAGAGCCTGCACATGTGTCGGTGTGTGTGCACATTATATCTGGTCCTCCACCAAGATAAAATGAGGGGTGTGCGTGTGTGTGTGTTGTAAGGCGCTTAATAAATCCATTCTGTGGCGTCCGAGCAAAACACACTCGCTTGATTTCATGAAAATGAATCCATGAGGAATCCATTAGCCACAGCTGACGGCTGCTTTGTCCGGCCAAGCTGCCCGTCTTGTTTCTGCCCATTCGATTCAGTTTGTCCGCTTGGCATGAATGTCACAATAATTTGTTCCTGGTAAGCATCTGAATAAAGATGAAAATGAAATGATCAAATACAAAGGGGAAAAAAAAAACCCCTCTTTGAGACTCGTGAGACTGAATTAGCTGGTTTACTGATAAAGTCAAATTGCCATATTAGCATCCACTCACCCATTTGTTCTGGTATATTCTTCACATATACTCATCTGCTGTGTTGTAAATAAACCGTGACGAGAGAGAGATCGAACAAAGGGTCGGGTTTTTCCTGCCTGCACTGTTTTCTCCGCCAATTTATGTGACTGACTCTTAAAAAAATGAAAACACCAATTATGAGACAGTGCTGCAAATGAGGGTGAAAAAGGAGTGACACATGCAGAGGGAGGAAAAAGTGACAGGGGAGTGATTAAAGAAGGAATAATTGTGGGAGTTGTTAATTACTCACGCACAGCCTAATCGCACAGATGTAATCTGTCACCAGCGCTAATGAGACCGCGGGTTTCGTTGGACTTGTTTTTCACCGAGACGTTTGACGCGCTTGTCTCCGATCATTGCATTATTCACCTGCTGCCGCATCAGTAAACAAAGCTGTTTTGGTGACACCATGACTAATGCTGGACGTCTTGTTTTCCCCCTCCTCTTTATTTATTTATTTTTAACCCCGCTGTGTTTGTGCACATCTGTGAGCGGCACTGGCTGCCCACCCACACGCATCACTGATATGCATCCAGCATAGGCGCACGGTCAGCACGCATTAATGTTGAACTCCACCAATGCTGAAACACGCGTGTCCTGGTTTCCCAGTGTACTCTGGGTAATGGGGGAGGGAGGGCACAATCGAGCAGCTCACGTGTTTTGTAGCCTTCATCTAATGAGGCCTAATGGAGTCTGACTACGTTTTTTTAACATCCACTTCCTTTTGCTCTCACCTGCCCCCCCCTCCCCATCTTTTCCCTTCTGCTGTCCTCCGTTGTCCATCGCACCACTTCATCGCCGCGTCCTCCTATCTCTTTGTCCTTGTTTGACATACTTGGAGTCCTACTTCTTCGCACGTCAGCTCCCCACAGGCTATATTCTGCAGCCACGTGACTCCCACTGTGCCTTAGTTCATTGCATGCACCCCCCCCTCCTCTCTTTGTCCTCGTTTAGTTGTCTTCGCCTCACATGACCCTTCTCTCTGATGTGCCCCCTCCCCTCCTACAGTAGGGTCTGAGCTCTTTCATTTAAGACTGACTGTACCCAAAACCCACCAGCAATCCTGTCTTTCTCTGGACGTCCCATTGCAGTGTTTGTATACCAGTGTTTTGGGGCCTTTATCAGCCTTGGAAACAATGTTCAGCATGTCTTAAGTTATTTTAATCATTTACTATCAGTTTAGGAGTGCAGATGTGTGCGCACACACACCTACAATCTAAATAAAGTATTTTTTCCCACTATAAATCGTAGCTTGACTGTCAGCCATCGCAAAGATTGTGTATTAACATTTTACCCTTGGATATGTTGCAGTCGTTTCCAACCTTTTTTCCTTGTACCCCACTCCCAAATAGCTTCTCAAAAAAGGCCCCCTTTCCTTTGCCAAAACTCCAGAATAAAGTCAAATACTTCACTTATACTTCACTGACAGCTGAGGTTGACAGACCAGGTACTTGTACTTTGCCTCTTCCCACCCATAAATACGTTTTACTGCCATGACGAAATCTCAGTCATAGCTTAAGAGTGAGTGGTTTTATTGTTGCTGGTTCAACATGACAGATAGGGACACTCCCCATGTCCTCTCACTTTTCGAATCAGAGGTGTGCTAGTTTGAGGGAAAAAAAGATGGATATGGATTAGTTTGTTTACAGTTGCCAGTTGGTGTGTGTTACTGTTGTTTTTTTCATCAGGGGAGGGCCAGATGGTGTATGGTCGGAGAAAGAAAAGAATACCTTGCAAAACATCATTGTGACTAAATACATCAGCCAAAAATCAGCATTCATATTTATTTATTTTTCCCAATTAAGCTGTGATTTTGTATTCCTCTTTGTTTGTGGCTGTTTGTGTGGACTTGTGTTGCCTCGTTCAGCCAGTAGCCACATCATGGAGCGCGTGCTTGCTGGTGCTTTTCACTAAATATGCTAATGGTGTGACACCTGTTTGTATAATAGGCGCCGAGTTCAGCTCTCGCACACGGATGCAACAAGCTGACTTTGTCAGAGGTGGAAATAATTTCTACACTGAACGCCTGTGAGTTTCTGACTCCCGTCTCGTCTTGTCGTTCCTAACGATCTCTGTCCCTTCTGCTCCCTCTCTTGTCAGTGATGGAGCCCATGACGGTGACGACGTCAGTGGTCGGGCCGGACGAGTTTGACCGCAATGTGCCGCGAATCTGCGGCGTGTGCGGCGACAAGGCCACCGGCTTCCACTTCAACGCCATGACCTGCGAGGGCTGCAAGGGCTTTTTCAGGTGGGTGGCGTCATGGAGCTGTGTCTGTGGCCTCTTCAGGAATAAAGAGCTCCATCTGCCCTGCTCGATTTGACATTAGTTATGAATAAGGAGACAGTTAGTTAATATGACGTATCAGCCTTGTCCTCACCAGACTTGTGGAAGTCTGTTTGGCTGCACAGTTTTACATCAGCAGGTGGCAGCTTTGATGAAACAATGTGCAGATATTTTCAGGCTTCAAACATTGAGGCAAGTGTTTGTTGGATATCCATGTCAGTGTTTGAGGACACTGTCCATGCTTGAAAGCGCCTGCATGTTCAAAGAGAAATGTGCGTGTAGACGGCCCCATGTTTGTATACTGTGCTGATGTTGAAGTACAGTATGTCTTCTTCTGTCTGGCTGCATAACCATGCTTTCAGAGCCACATCCATAATTCAGAGGGGGGGGCCTGATCCTTCTGGGTTCTATCCCATCGCTCTCTTCCTTTCTATTTCGCCTTCTTTTTTTGCCTCCTCCATATTTTCTTTATATCCGTGTCCCCTTTTTCTTTCTCAGTGATTTTTTTTTTCGGTGACTTTTTTTCATTATTAAATTCCTATTTTTTTCTTTTTCTGGTGTTTGTTATTCCTATCAATCTTTCTGTGTTTTTCTCTTTTTTTTTTTGACTTCTGTGTTACCCAATTTTTTTCTCGTTCGTTCTCTGTTTTTTAATGTTTCTTTTCCTCCAGTCTTTTTTATTCCATTCTTCTTTTTTCTCTACCTCTTTTTTTCTTTTCTGACAGTCTAACAGATTCCTCATGGGTAAAATATGTATACACACTCACAGGCCTCCAAATGTTTGTTTTTTATGTTTTTTTTTTCTTTTTAAGAAAATAT
>JAUESE010000060.1:981410-993559 GCA_032274725.1 Malacoctenus triangulatus
GCACCGTCGCACTTTGAGCACGATTACAGTGGGCAGCCTGAACGCCACCGCCGCCGCTCTCAGCACAGTGGTGCTGGTCTCAGGCCGCCGACAGCAGCTCCAGGTGATTCCACACTATAATGCAGTCAGAGGCACCTCGTTTAAAGAGGCTTCATGGGTTCCGATGATCATTGGTATGCAACAATACTGTTTAAATGCGATCACCGAAAGGACACCTTGACAGCATTTGGCCGACCATCTGCTGAGCTGCTTTCTAGATAATTGACTCAAATACTTTCCCACTTTTTAACTGTGTAACCATAAAACACAAACAGAGTGTCACTGCACTTAAGATTCTTTCGATGGACGAAGCCACAATGCTTCTATTTGGAGGTTTTTCTGACCCAAAACCAGCAACTAACTTTAAAACAGTTAAAAATATAAAGGAAAGAGCTTCAACAGAATGTTTGAGGTTTCTGCTTGTTGTCGGATAGACAAACCAGCTGGGAAGCTCAGCAGAGGTGCACACGGCTAACAATCCCAGCTCCAGCAAGGCCACAGTGTCGGTTCTGCTCCAAGTGGCCACTGAGCACCACAATACATTCATAGTTGCAGAATGTCACTCTCGTTTGCGTGATCTTTGCAGTTTTCCTGCATTAGAAAAGACGAAATAGCAGGTTTGTACCACGTCAGCGGGACCCCTTGTTCGTGCCCAACACACACCCATCATCTGTTTATGCAGGGCTGATGGACTTAAACCACTGATGGCTGTGGCAGCAACATTCTGCATGACTTTAACCTTTTTGTTTTCACATTGACCATGCTGACACTTCAAATGGGAGAGGGCTACACACACACGCCCACACACACGAATAAATGAGTCAGGTGGGGATCATGAAAGGCCAAATAACATCCGCATTAGTATGATTCAAAGTCACAAATACAACATGCAACCACCGAGTCAGCACACACCTGCACGGACGATCTCTGCTAAGCATGCTAATATGTGGGGAACATGCAGATGAAAGCTGGCGCAGACGTGTGTGTGCGCACAAATATGTTGACATGCTAATAGCAACCTAACAAAGATGCACAAACAACAGAAATCGGGTTAGTAAGCACAAACGTACTGTGGATAAGCGTGTCACATGTGTATGCAAATATGCAGATGAAAAACAAAAGCGACACAGTGCCACAGTGAGAATACAGATTCCTGCACAAACACAAACGCACACTCACAAACCCACACGCATACACACTGGGGGAGGACTGGAGCAATGCCACGCTTGCTGGCACTGCCATGTGTGACGGATGGCTCTATCTCCACTGTTACATGCCACGCAGAGCTGGGGGCTGTGTGAGCGGAGCCTCGTCCTCCGGCTTTATCCGACAATGATACAGGAAAGGATGGATGTCGCAACGGGGAGAAAATAACACACCTGCTCGCTCTCTGAAAAAAAAATGCTCACAGAAAAAAAACAAACACGGACGAACAGGAAGTGTTTGGGTGGGGGGGGTGGGGGGGGGTATTGACTGGCAGACAGACGGCTTCTGTTGTTCTCACAGTGACAATAAGAGTGAATGACAAAAGGATAGCTGCCTGCTAGAACGCATGTCAGCATATTGTTTTACCATCTGGACACAAACAACACAGAGAAGTGAAAAGTTTAGATACTGATGTGTTGATACACTCATTAAGCTGTCGTCATGTGACGCTGGTGATCAGCTGACTGCCACAGCTCGTCCACCAACAGTTGTGGGAATGTCACAGCTCCTTTAAAGATCTGGACAATTGGTTACAAAATCTTCCTTGCAGCTTGGTGACGAATGAAAAGAAAACCTTCCCCTAGCTCCTCCGCAATCTTCAGAGAATCCAAACTAAATGTAGCTGCTTCATCGCCACACATGCAGCAGGTGATGGGGTGTGTGTGGCGTTCTTCAGCACACAAGTGCGAATTAAAGGGAATCTGAAAAGTCCTGCTCCTCTGCTAAATCCTTTAAGTGTCATTCAAATAAAAGAAACAAGTTCCTGCAGTGGAAAAAGGATCCTGTTACCACTGCTATTCACTCGAGTGTCATGCCGATCCATCCATTGATGCACTGAACACAAACCTATTTTCTTATTCAACTGAATCAGGAAGTAGAACAAGATTCTCTTCCGTCGCCTGAACTCACTTTAGCAGGAAAAAAGGGAGGGATTGCTTTCCAACAGCAGCCACCACCAAAGAGCAGTGATTACACCAACATTTCTCCTGCTAGGTTGCTTCTTCGAGATGCTCTAGGAAACAACATTTTGCTAAATGTGGGTAAAAAGCTTCTCTGAGAGTGATTTGAATCACTGTGGGAGCCAGATCAGCAGCTGAGGGGCTTAAAGGGTTATTCCTGAACTCTGCAGCACACAGACTTTAGCTCAACATCCTCTCTCCAGCAGAGGTGGGAAAGTGACACCTCTTCAGTTAGTTATTCAGTGCATGGGTTCATGTCACTTCAGTGACTGTAGGTGTTCCTATGAATGCAGCATCATTTGTATTAAATAAGCAGTAAAGAGTGTTTTACTGCATATTCTGTGATATAGACAAGTTTACAAAAGCTGGACGTGACTGAAATGATGAGACGCTGAATTATTTTGCTTGAAATTTTTTCAAATTTTTATGACTCCTGATAAAAAAATCAAGAACAAGCCTGGAAGGGATTTAAGGGATTTCAGTGAACGTGTACTTGAATCCAAAACATTAGTTTCACACTATGAATTAAGGCATGTAAATACACCTGAATATAGTGGTGAGAAACTGTGAGACTCTGATCATTTATTTACCTTTCTTGTCTTACTTTTAGAAAACAGCAGAATCAGAATATATGTGTACAAGAATTGATGCAACGTGAATGCTCGGGGCTTACAAGATGCGACAGTTTGACGGTATCTATGACGACATGAAAGAACAACGGCGTGGTGACTCACCTCTCATGATGTGACGCACCACTTTGACCGAACCTCCTCTCAGGTTGAGAATTTGGTGAACTCTTTGCTGCAGCTAGAAAGGAAAGAAGAGAAATCAGCAACATGCTGGAGTCTGACACCTGAGCTGAATGCTCATTTTAAGTTAACAGAACACCCCCCCACACACACACACACCCCTGGCTCCTCTGTCATACTCATTGCACTCACACCTGTACATGGTGTCAACACATGCCGGCAACCACTAAATTAAGCCGCCTAGCTGGCTGAAAGTGTTAATATTGGCACAAACAAGGTTGCAGGATAAAAATGCGTCAAAACACGAAATCGTGACACATTTTTTTTGTTTAAACTCAGAACCAAGTAGCAATCTAAACATCATTCACGCGTGTGTTTCTTTAAAATGTGTTCTTGGAAGGAGTTTTAAATCTGCCCCCTCCCGCGCTGCTGTGCGGATTCTGCGAGAAAACATCGATTCACAGCAAAAACGCACAAAATGACAAGAGATTCTGTTTGTTTATGAGGTGTTTTGTCAATAACTCATTCTTCTTCTATACCTTGCAGAGGAAAAAAGCCCGTACTCGCCTATCGCAATGAAGCAAGGCTCATTGATTATTGCTCAGTGGTCAGAGGCTTGCTGCTTTTGTAAAGACATCTATAACAAAAATGAGCAGCAACCAGGAAGCACCAAGCTTGACTGTCTTTTCTTCTGGCCTGGCCTCCTATTCGAGTGGCCTGCAGGCTCCTTGAACAATCTCTAAAACATCTTTCGGTCCGTCTGACCAAGTCTCATTAACTTGTCCAGATATTTTTTTTCAACCTTTGCAGTCCTTTTCTTGAGCGGTTGAACAGAGTTGGGTGTGAATACGCTAACAAGGAGAAAAAGTGTTGCGTGGTCAACCTTCAGAAAACCCAGCGGTCGTTTGACTGACTGATGCTGCCCCCCCCCGTTCGTTGCAGTTCCCCCAACATTCCCCTTTGCAAAGTGAAACAACACCGACAGCCTCCGAGCTTCCAACCTCCGTGTGTCTGACTGGTTTATTGTTTTCCTCTGCGATGCCAGTTTGCAAGGACACTGCTGCTGCAACAGAAGCTTTGCGCCTCCCAGGACAAACGGGATTGGTTCAAAGAAAACAAACAAGTGGGGGCGTTTTTCCTTCACCTCCTCTCACAGTGGAAACATATGACGGAGCGGGCAAGCGCTGGTGAGCCACTTGGCGACAGCGCCGAAATTCTAATGATTGTATTCAGAGTGCTGGTTTGGCCTGCGGGTGTGTGCTTGCGTAGGTGTGTTTGGGTGTGTGTGTGTTTACCTGTGAGATCCCCGAGTTGCTGATCTCCACCATGATGTAGCAGATCAGCTGAAGGACAAAAAGCCCGGCGTCCAGGCGTCGGAGGTAGAACTCGTCCTCCATGCTGTCGTCCAGGATCTCCCCCCGGCGGACCATGTCCTGCACCAACACACAACCGTCACATGGCCGCACCGGGAAACAAACCTCGCTTTGCTGTTAGTTAGGAGGCTGCTACTGTTCAAAAACAAAAAAGATTCAACAAACAGAGAATCTGGGACAAAGTTTAATATCGGTGTTGTTTCTCCGTCTTTTCCACAAATCCATTTTCTCTATTGACCAGACACACAAATCAATCGATTTCACGGCTAAGCTCCCAAAACGGTGGCGCTGGTGGGGAGAGAGGAGGGGGGGTGGGGGGCTCTCCGCAGCCGCCAGCGCCTCCACACTCACACATACATACACACACTCGCATAGTTATCCATCTTAACAACCCTGTCAGTATGCCAATAACAGGGTGCTGCCAATAAGCATGGAGCCCACATTAATCATCATTAGAGATTAAGAAGCAGACCTGAGGGGGAGAGCGGGAGTCTGAAGTGAAAGCCACTAGAGTGCTACACAGAGCCAGAACGGAGCAGCCAGGGCTCAGTGCAGCTCAGCTTTTAGAACAATCCGGATTGTTTTGAACTGTTTCTTATTTTAACAGCCTTTTTTGTTGTTTTTTTTCAACTTTTGAATTCACTTCAGGTCACAGAACAAAACAGTTACTATCTGCAGTCGCCCTGTGAGACCGCAACATTTCATGAATGAAAGATACTGATTGTAAAATATGTCCATCTTCTGTTCCTGCAATAAACAGTTCAGGGTCATTCATAAGCACATTGCACACAGGCAGAACATGCAAACGCGACAGACGAGCTCATCCTGACAAAGCAGTACATGTAACGCGGCCTAGGACGACCAAACCTTCGTCTAGGTGTAATCGTACTGAGGTTGTAAATGTGATGCAGACAGGCTGCAAGTTGCTGATAGTGACAACTGCAGGCAACAGACCAAAGCAGAGCATGTTTGTTTATTCTGTTCGCATTAAACTAAAACATGCTGTACATTATTGTCTTGCAAAAACTAGACTAATTCAAAACCAAACTTCTTGTCGGTTGCAGCCTTTGCTCTGATTGGAGCATTTAGCTGTTAAGCAACAAATGCGAAACTTCAATTTGTTCAAAATTGTGTCTGTCTGACTTTTACCTGCTTAGACGTCAACTCCCTTCAAGAATACTTTTCTGAGCCGGATGAATCTATTTAATTTCAAGTTTTGTGTTGAACGAAAAACACGGACAGATGTACAAGGTTAACAATAGTTTGCTGATCTGTGCATTTTTAATGTGGAACAAAAAGCTTCCAGTTGAAAAGTTAAAAAAACAAACAGTGCTACAGTAGCCGTGCGAGATAAATGAGGTTTTCAAACAGCCCCTAATGGAAACAAATAGATTTTAAGAACCAGGCTAAAGGGTAGCACACATGACATTTACATCCCAATGCTTTAATCTCAGGCAAAATTACAACCTTCAAAAGGTCTGCTCCTTGAAGATCAATCACACTGTAAAAACCAATTGTGGCCAAGAAGTTCAACACATTAACAAGGCTCAATGAAAGAACAGCTTCTGCATGCTACAGCAGGGGAATAAAAACCTACTCCAGACCAAAAAAAGAAAGTATTCTCAAAAATAAATACTTCAGGAGAGAGACAGAGAACCAACATATCTCTTCTTGGTATTGTATTATTAAAGCAGGATGTCATCCCTCTTTAATGACTCTCCCCAGAGAATAAAAAAGCAGCCACAAACACGTGCGGAGCACAACACCATCGTACAATGTCAACTGTGGCTTGTTAAGGATGCAAAACAATGCAGATAATTAAAACAGGAACTTTTAATAAAGCCATTAAATGTGGGGCGTTTGTCTCTTCCTGTGTCCTCTGGGTAAAAAACTGGCCTAGAATTCGGTTTTATTACCGAGAGGAGAGCGAGCTCGCACTGTAAAACAGTCCCAGCGCCGGGCCGCGCCGCTGTCAACCGGCGCCCATTAGAGATGCGCCGAACTTTAAACAACCGCTTGAACGTAAAGTGCGTTTCCTCCACTTCCTGCGAGAGACGGGGGGGGAAAAAAAGGATTATCTCAGTTTCCAGGACAACTCGGCTCATTACTGAGAGGGTGGGGGGGGACGCGGTCGCTTGTGGCAAAGTTACACAAATCTCCCAGCCAAACTCGGCGGAGACACAACACACAGCGTGTAAGCCGCAATGACAAACAGGCGCGACACAACGCATACACGGGACCCCGAGGGAACGAGGGAGAAACGGCATGTGCGCCGCGGCTTATGTTCCCACTTTCTCTCATTGTTTCCACACAGGAAGCGAGTCTATTTCATGTCGCCCTCATTACCGCTCATGGCCGCCGCTGCAAAGCGGAGCCGGGGGCGGTTCTTTTCCGAGACGGCCTCGGACAACTCAATTATCCACCTGCTTCCGCTCGCTCGCCCCGACAGCCTATCAGCCGCAGAAGCACGCGGGAACTGCGAGCCAACACGCGGAGCGATGCGGCCGTGAGCCGGCGATGAGCGCGGAGGTGAGATTAGGACTAAACACGACCCGGCGGCGCTGCAGCGTGTCAGCCAGTGAATAAATTAACTGCAGGATGGCATCAGAGACGCAAAAAAAAAACAGCAGACAAAGCAATAATGATAGAGACTATTTGTGGCTATTCACTCGCTCAGCATAAACTCGTGTCTCCGTCATCCAGACCAGCAGCTCTCAGCCTGGGAAGCGTCAGGCTGAGGGACGACTTTTGGAATGATTATAAAGTCGCTCAATACAATACAAGGTGAGGGGAAAAAACGAGGCATGTATATCTGCATATAGATGAAAAAAATAACCAAAACTACACTCTGGTACTAGTGAGTCACCTCAACGTGGCGTCCAGAGGCTGCCACTGTACGAGCAACACCCACTCAGCCCAACCACATGGAACCAATTATTGGCTCAGCTCAGCTGAATATCTGTAGGAAGTTGAGCTCTTGCTGCATGTATCCACTCAGGCTGAAGGGACTTGGACCGGGCGTTCTGTGCGAGCACCGCTTTGTCCATCACAGGCTTCCATACAGGAGAAGATGATGTCTCGGCAGTTGGATACAAAAACACCGTGGTCGCGGAGAAGCAGAAGGGTCATTTCTGGATGTACAAGTTCACTGAATTCCTGCTACAATGATATTCGCTGTTTACATTCGGTATTTTTTGAAAGGTCAATATGCGCCGTATAATAAAGGACACAGCGCCATCTGTGGAGGCGGAGTCAGACAAAGTGGGTCATTAAATACATGATCTTCCGTGCGGCACATAAACTCAGCGAGGACGAGAAGTCGGTGTGACTGACTCATCGAGCGATGAACTCGGCTCGACCACCGTGAAATCATGCTAACTGTGGCTTCAGCCTCCCTTGATAAAACTCCCTTGAAAGCAGCTTCATTTCTACAGTGAACTGATTCAAAAGCTCATCTCTGCGTCAGTCACCAGAGCCAGTTCAACCCCCCCTCCCTCTCCATGCCTGACTGTTGTTGTTCTGCTTTGCGAGAGCTTCATCCTGCCAATAACTCCTCCTGTTTGACTCCTCTAACAGCAACAAGTAGTCGGGGTAATTCAGGAAAAAGTAAGAAAAACATTTTCAAACGAGGTCCCAGACGAGTCAACCGCTGCCCCCTCCGGGGAGCCTCGCTGTAATGGAATAGAGAGAAGATGTTCAGCGCGTGATGAATCAAGCCAGACCTTTGAATCCGTGCCTGGGAGAGGAAGGTTCTGAACAATGACAAGCGCATTAAATATTCATTATTGTGAGCGGTGGAAGCGGACATTTGGGATATTAAAATCGGAGGTGACGCGGGGCGGCGCGGCGGCGTTCATTACAGCGCCCGACTTTTGTCCGTCGCCGAGTTTTGACTTTGCGGCCAATGTCTTTTTTTTTTGCGTCAGCTCGGACCCCCTCTGGCAAACACTGGACGGAGGGAGCGGGGGGGTTGGGAAAGAATAACGCGTTGGAAGGGGGGATTGGACAAGTCAATTACTGCAACCTCGGGGGAGCCCGGTAGCCTGGCTACAGTACAAAGTAATAAGCAGTGATTTTTCACCCGCGCTCCCTTTACTGTAACCCAGCCGCATTGTGTGCTTATGTGTTTGTATGACGGAGAAGGGGGGGGCGAGTGTGTGATTGATGGAAGACTCCGTGTGTAGTGGGAGTCTTGTTGTTCCGCATTAGACGCTGTGTAGGTGTGTTTGTGCCTGTGTGTGACAAGTGTGGAGGAAATGTCTGTGTGGCTTCAAACACACAGCCTTTATCTGCTGTGCTCTTTAATGTATGTGTATCAGCTTCTCTCTGTGAGGGTGTGTGCGTGTGAGAGTGCGTGTGCGTGTGTGCGCGTACACTCGGTTGTTATTCCTGTGCTTTCCTTTCCACTGGGATGCTTAGATGCAAAATTAAAGTGATTTCTTTGTCAGCACTTTGTAAAAACCCACTGTGGCTGTGCGTGCATGTGTGTAGGACATCAAGCTCTTTATTAGGCTTAAGCAAACACCAGCAAGAGAAGCTGGATGGCCTCATTAGGAGACACAGATCCAGAGGTTGATAATAAGGTGCAACTCCGAGGGGGGGGAAAAAAAACGGCAACTTTGTGGGAGCGCGACACACCAGGCCGATATGGAGTTATGATGTTGTGAGGCTGCGAGAGAGAGAGAGAGAAAAGGGGAGAACGGCCCCCGTGCTTTTGGGCACACATCAATTAGAGTTTGCTCACAAAGTGGGGCAAAGCAAAAACAACAGCGTGTCCAACAGGGAGGAGGCGCTCGCTATCGGGAACGTTGCTCTCAGCCTGCGCTCAGCTCCGTTCCAAACGGTCAAAGTGGAACATGCACAAAGTAACACAGGCTGTCCGAGGTGACTCCAAACCAGCGTCTCACTGCTGATCCTTGACGTCCGACTTTAGCGCTTTTATGGATCTTTGACGTCCGCTTTTATGGATCCGTAATTTTCCAGAATCGATCCTGAAGACGTGTTATAAATAACCGAAGCTGTGTCTGGATCACTCTGGGTTACGTTTCGAGAAGCAGCAGGATGCAGTTCTTCATCAGAGGTGGTGGTTAACCAAAAAAAGTGCTTCCCAAATGAGGCTGACACTGTTTTTACCACAAGAAAATGAAAAAAATACAAATTAGACTTGGTTCTCTGTCATAATTCAATCCTTCACAAAATTGTTGACCTACATTGTGAATGACCCATTAACGTGTCACCAAAAACTTTAGACTGAAATCTGGCTGAATAACATGGTGATGGAGTGTCACCGCAACAAGATGGACACTGGGACCACCTGAGAGCCGACCTGCTTCTCCTGTGAACCGACAGCTGGTTCAGGTATCCCATTATGATGCCTTTAGTTCAGCCTCCCCCAGAGGGGTGCGGGGCCACTGTTAGATGGGGAGAGACAACATAGTCAGCCAAGGGTCTTCTGGAAGGCCAACGTCGCTCTGTATGACTGTGGCACAGCGACCAAGAACGACAGTATGAAGAGGAAACTCTGTGCATCGCCCGGACTAAAGGCATCACGCAGCTCTGGATTGAAGGATTACACAAGGGAACACAAAAAACTTTGCCTGTGTGACAGTCTACCTCCCTGAGAGCATTATCTAAACTGTGGTCGTGGTGCCTGTTCCATCGTCCTCTATTTGACTTCAAGCTGTGATACAAATAGGTTTCTTTGCACCGGAGCAAAACAAGACCTGCAATCTTTTATTGCAAATGGAAGTGCATCACGACTTCCTCCGAAGTGCACAAGTCATTACAAAAAAAAGAAATAAATAAAAAGTGTGTAAACCCTGCTGGCTGAAGAAACAGGGAGGTAAATAAAACCTCTCCGTCAGTGTTGATTTGCTGTTCCGAACCGGACACGAGACTTAATACTTTCCGAACGGATGCGAACATGAAGGAGCCGCGTCGACGGCACGCACTTTTCAGCAGGATCAAATCAATGAATGAGACGGGAGACGCAATGACAAGAGGATAAACAAGCTGTGATGCGGAATTTCGACGAAGCGCCGAACGTGAATCAGCAGATGGACACAGAGGGAGCCGGAGGAGGAGGCGGAGGGGAGGGGGAGCGGGGGGATTTATTCCTGGAGGACATTTAAGAAAACTAAATATATCACATCCAGGTGCAAAACCAATTTCAACTCAACACTGACGCTCTTTAAAAATATCTACTGTCAGCAGAGCCAAACGCCGCAGAAGAAGGAAACACACAGTCACGCGTCCCGAGTACAAACCCCGGGATTTTAGGGGGCTGGGAAAGTGCACTCGGGCATTTTATGGTATTGAGGTCGGCCTCGGCCATGTTTTGCTGAGCTTCATCAATCTCAAAGACCTGCTTCCCATGAGCTGAGAGCAGAGAGAGAGGAGGAGGAGGAGGAGTTGAGGAAGAGAGACTGAACGAATGAAGGTGTAATGGCAGAAGGGAGGCGAGAGTTCAGGGAGAGCCCTCCGAAATGAGCCACGAAGAAGAAAGGAAGTGAGGGGAGAAAAATAAGACACTTGGGGGAACGGTGATTGATATTGAGGCTGAGTTAAAAAAAAGCCTGGAAAGAAGGATGAAACGGACAGAGGAAGAAGGAAGCGAGAAGCGACAAATATAGCAGGATGGGAAGGAGGGAATCAGAAAGCTAGAAAGACAGGAGAGAAGAGAGATACCAAGGTGGGAGGAAAATAAGCAGCTTATTAAAAGGGACTGTGCTGGAGAAGCAGAGAAAAAAAAAAAAGCAGCAGCAGCTTTTTTTTTTCTGCGCTATCCTCCTGAGAAATCTGTGGATAATATGTTGCGGAGGAAAAAACATTTTGCTTACCACCCTTTAAAAACAGGCTTAACTAGGGGGAAACCAAAAGGCACGGCGGAGAGAGATAAAACACTGCTGCTGACGGCAGCCGAATCAGCCCGGGCGCTTGGACAGAACTGGGTTGGCGTCTTTATCGCCACATTTAAAAGGGAGCGCGGCGTTTGGTGGAAGCTTCCACTCACACGGGCTTAAAACATCGCTCTGGAGTTTTTCAGAGCGAAAATCAGCAACAACAACAAAAGGAAAAAAAAGCAGCGGGAGTGAAACCAGGGCTCGCTGGCTCAAACCTCTGGGACACACAGGTAGAAAACAATCAGTAAAGTCCAACACCGACATTCATTTAAACCCAAAGCTTCACAGAACTCAATACGCTGCACAAACTACCGGGCCCTAAAAATCCATTTTGGGCGCACAACAGTTAAATACCTCCAGGATGGCAACCAACTGCAGCTAATGGGTTTTAAACACAAATGAGAATCAAGCCGAAAATATCGCTCAGCTCAATTATGGTATCGATGGTGGTGCCACACAAGGATCACAGCCAATCTCTCCCATAGCTGATTTAAAAAAATGCATCAATAAGTCGGCCTGAGTGGGATTCTCGCATTTTTTTTCCTGCCTGGGAGCACGTTTGACTGGGATGTTGAAGGCAAGTGAACCAAAACAAACAGCTGTTGCAGCATGTTTACCACTCGGGACCGAAGAAGGTGAATAAACTGTGACAGCGAAGAAACGACAGGCCGTTTGCCATTTTAAACTGTTAATAAAACATATAAAACTGCTGTTTTTAAGTGCTGTCGATTCAAAGATCCTGCTGTTGTCGATCGCCGAGGTCTGTCTTCAAAACCACGCTCAATACCGGCATGATCCAACCGTCCAAACAACATCAAGAAAACAAGACAAAAAAAGGCAGAACCCAGGAAACACCAATTAATAGTTGGCAGATACTTTGTGTGCTTTCACTAAAGCACATCTGCTGTATAAACACATGTG
>JAUESE010000060.1:1018259-1028847 GCA_032274725.1 Malacoctenus triangulatus
AGTGGGAAGGAGGGGAGAGGCAAAGCAGAGGGGAGGGAAAAAGGGATGGAACAACAAGCCAAAGATGAAGGATGGAACGCTGAGGGAGAGAGGGGGTCCCTGAAATGAAGGAACGAGGAGATAACAAGATCACAGGGAAGAAAGAGCGCTGTGACACGATTAGCAAAATGAAATAAAACAGCAACAGCAGCATCTGCAGCAAGGGGCTGCAAACGATGAAGTAATGATAAAAAAAAGAGGGAGAAATAGAGGAGGGCTTAAAGTGGGAGGGGGCTGAGGGAGCGAGAGGAGAGAGGAAGGGCCCTTTATCGGGGATTCAAACCGAGCAGACAGACAGCGTCCGGGAGGACAGCAGGCTCAGAGCAGAGAGCAGCCAAGGCAGACAAAAGGCTTATTCAAGCTTGGAGAGCTCCCTTGATAACTCACCCAGACACACGCACGCACCCACACACACACACACTAAAATCTGAGCAGAGGATGCACAAGTGCAGCTCCCGCGTTTCTAACCCACATACACAGAGCCAAATACACACACCTAAACAGCCCTCCTGACACTCGGCCTCAATCTGGCAACAAAGGGGAAAAGAACCATCTCGGCAGACCCATCCGACACAAAAAAGAGCTGAGAGGCAGAAAAGTCTGACTCATGTGAGGCTAAATACGGACCAGTGACTTTTCAAACTATCAGCTGGCCCGAGCCCTCTCCGAGTATCTGCAATGAATACCCTCAAACGCACGTTGGGGGTCTCTGCTACTTGCTGCATTCTGTTCCAGACAGTGGAAGAGAGAAAAATCCTCCCAAGGATAAGTGTTATTAAAGTGCTTTATCTTTGCGCAAACATCTAAATGAGACACTGACAGCTCCCCCTCGCTGTCAGGGAAAGTGTCGGCGACATGAGGCAGCAGGGGGACGCGCCGCCGAAGCCGACTGAATGCAAATAAAGTTCAACCGCGGCCTCGGTCGTCAAACGCGGGTCCGCGAGGACTCCCTGTCACCGCGCCGCCCAGAGCTCAAACGCTGGCTCGTTCCCACCTAAAAGCAATACCTCTCCCTGACAGTGCCTGTCATGTCCCAGCGTTCAGTAACAAGTGCTGGGTTCATCAATTATTCTCGCCCAGACTATTTCAAACACACATCCGGCTGCTGGGTTTTCCCACGGCGCGGTGTTGGATTGAAGTCTCGGCAGCACCTGCGGTGAATGTCCCAGATTGCTCCCAGATATTCGTAACGCACGTTCTGAATGTGAATGGATGCACAAAGCCGTGCAGCACCTTCCAGTCTGAGTGGTTGTACTGCTCGTGAGGACACAGAGGCTTGCAGTGCGGCTGAGATACACGACCGCGCCGTCTGAGCGCTCCCGGGCAAATCAGGTGCTTTGGTCATTTCAGGAGTCAAGAGGGAGTGGATGCATTTCCTGCAACACACTATCAAAACGAGCATTTCTTCAGTATCATTGCATCAAGACCTAAAAGTACTCTGATGACACACCAAAACAGAGTTGATGCAGAGACGCACAGATACTTTAGCTGACAATCAGTGGCGTCCGATAACTGTGCTTTAGACGGCAATCGACTTATTGCCAAACTGAGTGGTCGTATAAAAGTAGCAGTCGTCCTGGACATCATTTTTGATAAGAATATAGCTCAGTACTTCAGTAAAAAACAACAAAAAAAATCTGAACAAATTCTGACAAAAACTGCGACAGAGAAATGAAGAATCGTTTCCTCGCTAATTATGGAGACACACAGACACTCGGTGAATAAACACGCTGACATATTTCATTCTTGGCACCTGTTGTGTTTGCCCAGTTCCACTGGTGTAGGATTGGGTCCCAAACATGATGAATGTTTGAACGCGGCGAGCCAAGTGTTTTCCACTGTTGGATTCAGATGGGCTTTGTGTACATTGGACAGGTGACAAGTGAACCAACTGGAGCAAAGTTTGTGTCTCTTCTGTAACTACTTGTCTCCATCCATCTGCTGCAGGTGACAATGCTGCAGTTGCCTCCAGTTGACAGCAGCTGGCACCGCTCGGTGTTTCACGACGCGAGTTGAACGGATACTTCTTCGTGTGGATCGTCTCACCCAGTGTGTTGTAGACTCCGTCAGCTTCCTCCTTCACCTGCTCGTCCAGCCGCTCCATGTTCTGCACCAGCAGGGCCACCACCTGACCTTCCAACTGCAGACACACAAACATACAGCTTCAGCTGTGGGAGCATGTTTCCTTGTTAGACTGCAGAGACTTTTCCTGCAAATTTGGCAAAAAAAAGTGAACCAATTGACAAAATATTGTAGCTCACACACCAGGTGAATAAAACAAAATACGAATCAGTTCAGGCAATTACACATCAATGAAAACATGAGGATATGTCTTCTGTGCCAGGAGAAAGCCCTCCATGCTCCACGCTGGACCCTTTAACAGACTGCTTCTCTCGGCTCACTGTCAACTTTTTTCCCCAAACGCTGTCAAATGAATCCTACTCTTAAAATTTGGAAAATGACGTGACATTTTAGAGGGAAAGAAATGGCGTTTCACAAAGATGAAACTGTAAAGACTTGACAGATTACTGGCTCTCCTTCAGGTCGGGTTTTTTTTTTTTTTTTTATCTTGGTTTTTTCGCAGAGTAAACCGCCTCCTGTCTGAGCTTTTCACAAAGCGTCCGAGCGTTATCAGTCAAGTCAAGATTGGAGACTCATAACCAAACAAAAGTCGCGGGGTGCCGGCCGACTGGATAAAAGTACTATTACAGATGAAAGAAGGCGGACAGTGGACACAGATTTATGAGGCACCGGAGACAGCCGTGGATCACTCTGATTTATCTTATCAAGGATGCCACCTGGCCTTCTGGCAGCAAGGACAGAGGAGCCGCAGGCGTTACGGCAACGGCGAGAGACAAATGGAGTCAACCAACCCTTGCTGCCCTGAAAACGCTTCGCCTTGGAAAGAAGCTGTAAAGCGGCGCCAGGTTTATGGCTGCTCCATTGCATGGTAGATGGACTGCATTTCTATAACGCCTTTATCCGCAGAGCGATGCCATCCTGCCTGACCTACTGTGTCATGTCAAAAGGCACTTCACAAAAGCACACGGTTTTCTGTCGAGACTTTGGGATATTTGTCCAGCTGTCGCGATGATTCTTCATGACAGACTTGAACCAGCCTGCTGAGGAAGTTCTAAACTTTGTTGTTTGAACATTTTATCAATACATAAAGGATTAACTTGGAAAGTGACACTAATGCAAAGTTATATAGAAGCCCACATTCAGACGTAAATGGTAAATGCTTTTATTTTTATAGGTTATACTGTTGGACAGTTTTCTACGCACTTCACATCCATCCAACATTGACTCAAACACCGTTTGGATTGGAGAGACAATCACTCTGTGACCTGAGTCACAGTCACCCTGGTACCACTTTTCAAGCATGATTTGTTTCAAAATTGCACAATAATGAAGCCATGCGGCCTGAACCTTATTAAGTGCTCCTGAGCTACAACCGCTGAGGAGTCTGTTGTGATAGTAAAGTGTGAAGTACTCGACCCGTTCACCCCTAAAAACACCCCCAATGGGCACAACAGCATTAGAACCGGATCATTAATGAAGATGGCCTCACTTGTGTCCTTCACTTGGGAAGAAAGAAACAAGCCAGCTGCAACAGAGCGCAGCTCAGAGAAATGTTCTGCTGATAAACCTTGAGTCCTGCCATTCATCAAGAAGTTACTTGACGCTTATGACCTGTTCGAACCTTGCTGCAAGCCAAGTACACCGGGTTATGGAAACGGGACTTTCTGATGACACACGCTGTCACGGTGCAAAGATGGTTTCTGGGAGAGGGCGCCAGTGTGCTCACAGTTCCTGGCATGGCCTCAAACCCCCCCCAGATCTCATTCTGATAGAGAATCTGGGGGATGGAGAAGACAAACACTGAAGGTCCCACCTTGCAGCTTTCAGGACTTAAAGGATCTGCTGCTAACACCTCGGCGCCTGATGCCACTTCAGACCTTAAGCGCTCTATTGGAGTCAGTGCCTCCATGGATCAGGGCTCTTCAGGCTGTCACAATATTAGCACAGATCCATATGTGTTTAGACAGGTGACACATGACAGGGAACGTCAGACAAAAACGAGGTAAAAGTAACACTGGATCGAAAAGAATGCGTAAAAGGTTTACATTCCTTCAACTATCTTGACCAGAATTAGACAACTCTAGTAAATGTGGGGTCTAAAAATGCCATCCTCACTCCTGGAGTCAAAAAATAACCAGCTGGCTTTCAGAGACGGGGGCCACACGGAGCCTTCAGGCAACCAGTTGGTCAGGTCTGATGTTGACCTATCAAGCATCGATTCAGAAAACCTGAAGACACTCGAGTTTTCACTAACATGGTAATTCAAAGGAAAACAGCAGTCAGGCGCCCCTTGATGAAGTGTCAGAGTGACAGCCATTAAACCGCCAGGCATGCGCTTCTCTTCCTGTTTAGAGGTATACACACACTTTATTGTAGCTTGACCTTTGTCTGAATCGCTGGAAATGTCACAAAGCATAATGGGATATCAAGAATCTTGACGCTCCATTGTGTACGAATCTCCCTGCTTCACAGACGACGTGACAGGCTCACTGACACAAAGGGAGGAGGAGGAGGAGGGAGGGGGGGCTCAAATGCACAGACGGGTGGAGGAACGGATGGAGAGACAGTTCGACATAGAAGTAAAGGCAACGCACACAGCTGGAGGGTGACAAAAAGGAGCTACAAAAGGAGGAGTGGGAGGAGTGAGGTGTCATAATTATGCAGATGACACTCCACAATGAGATGCTATTCAATTTTAACAAAGTTCTTGTCACTTTCTTCTTTTCTCCATTCTTTAACTGCCTTGAAGACAAACTAAAAGGGACGTTAATGGGTTCAATCAATAACTTAATTGGCAGAACAACGTTTTCTCATAATAAAACAGCATGTTTAAACGGAGACAAAAAACTGGTCTTACGATCCTTTATGCGGTGGAGTTTTTGCAACGGCCTGATAAAGAAAACTATATAGATTTAAAATGTCTGCGAGTGCGTGAGAGCCAAGAAGAGCCTCGCTTTTGATTCATTAATAAAGACTGAGTAATCGATTCGTCCCCGTCTGGTTTGAATGC
Source organism: Malacoctenus triangulatus (assembly GCA_032274725.1). Classification (NCBI taxonomy): domain Eukaryota; kingdom Metazoa; phylum Chordata; class Actinopteri; order Blenniiformes; family Labrisomidae; genus Malacoctenus; species Malacoctenus triangulatus. The sequence continues at coordinate 1,023,391 of JAUESE010000060.1, forward strand.
CAGAGTCCAAAAACTTAAGTATTGACTCCACAAAGTGCTGCTTCATCAATATCCGACTGATGGAGAGTTTTTCTTTTTTTTTTCCCCTCCCTCCTTTTCTTTCAAACTCACCAGAGCATCTATGAGCACCTCCGCACCCTCCTCGCTCTCATGGAGTGTGTCGATATCTGTCAGCTCCTGCAGCAGGTCCACCACTGCTATGGCGACATGTGGTTCAGGCTCAGGACAATAAGCTGGGCTGGGTTCAGCATGGTGCTTTTGGAACAATAGGTCTTGTTACATGCACAACACCTCATATCTTGCAATAATCAGATAACTTTCATCAGCAAATATGACGCATATTTGAAAACAAGAATCGAGCCAATCGCTCACATCTGTTTCTGTTAGATTTTGACACACAGGCGACACACGCAGTCTGATTTCACCACACGGTGGAAGGATATCGGTGTTCTCGTGACTGAGGAGGCCCAGCAGCGAGTGGACAGAGTTCAGCTCCACCAGCAGGTGGTAGAGATCCGGCATGGTGGCGATGACGTGCATTTCCTGGATGATGTCGTTGAGATCCAGCTCCGACTCCATGAACCTGAAGGCAACCATCGAGATTGTAACAGTCAGCATTCTGAGGAGTTTAATCAGTTGCTAGAAAACTCATGTTCTTCATAGAAAACTACAGAAACCAGCATTTAAATGTTGTTTTGAATGAATGGGTGAATCATGTCGATCCACATGAATGTAGCTCTCCTCTGTGAGGACACATGGTGCATCGTCAGTGATGGGCTTACTTTTCTGGGTTGTCCGGAAACTTAATCCTTAGCTCCTGGTTTTTGTACGACCTTTTCTCAAAGGTCAGGATCATTTTCTTCACTGAGCTCTCATCGACCGGCTCTGCCTGTTCATTTAGTACAAAGGGAGAAGGGAGAGGAGGGGGGGCGGTGGAGAGAGAAAAACGAGGGATTTTACAGAAGCAACCGCTGCAATAACAACACACAGACATCAGGGTCACCTTAATTATGTGAGCGGCCAGAAGTTTTCCACAATCAGAGGGAATCTCAGAAGCGTTTTTACTGCAGAGAGAACGCGTTTGACCTCGCGCTGGCTGGAACAAGCGGCTGAGTGGTGGGCTGATAATGACAGGTTACGACATTACAGCTGTCTGACATTATATAATGTGCAGCTCTTTGCTCTGAGCAGCACTTGACTTGGTGAGGCTGTGAAAAGGCTGCAGCGTGGGATAATAGGAGGCAGATTATAGATGTGCAGTTCTCTACTGCCCCTCCCATTATAGCTGCACTTACCACTGACAATCACACGGAAACTTCCCCACCACGGGCGCCTTTTCACTCACTCTCCTCCTGCTGCAGCCGCCCGTCCCCTTTGGGTAGAGTTGCTGTAGCTCACGTCTGGACTCCGGAGCGAGTCCCACCGAGTAAGCACTGTTTGTGAAGGCACCACCGCAGGGAGCGCTTGTCTCCAGTCGTTTCTACAACACCGGCCTGTTTTCGAACTATTTATGTTGTTTCAGCGACTGAGACAGGTGCCTGGGAAAGTTGAACGGTCACTAAGGAAGCAGTGTTGCTTCTAATCGATGTCGACAGTGCTGTTCTTAAACACAAGAGACTGAAGAGAACCAATCACAGGCCTTGTTGTTTTGTCGAGGTGGAAGGAGGTACAACCAGGAAGTAGAATCAATGGACAAGTTGGGGAAAAAAAACCATTTTTTGTCGAAATTGATCAAACAAGTCAAAACTTGCGAACCTTTGCAAGAAAGCTAAACCCAAGACTTCCTATAAGAAGATGTAAGAGAATGATTTCCCCCACCTCAGGTTCCTCTTCATCCTGGTCCATCAGCTTGTCCAGGATCTTCTTCCTGTCTCCCGTCAGCTCCTCCAGGTCGGCGCCTCCTTCCAGCCCCGCTGCCGCCGCCGCCTCCCTGTACCTGGCCTGCTCTCTGGCGCTCAGCCCTTTGTGGTGCTTGCCGACTCGGGGTTCGTCCTCTCCTCCTGCTGCTGCTGCTCCTCCATCCTCCTCCCTGGGACGCTTTGCTCCTCGGTCCGGCTGCAGGAGGGAGTGACGGTTAAACACAATGACACATGCAGGGGACTTCTGAGCGAGCCAGAGGCCGGTCGTAAAGTTGTAAAGATTTTATGATAACTTTGCATCGATTCTCTAAGTGAAGCGGTGGTTACTTTTTATGGGACATGTCATTATAGGATTCAATTGCTTATCATGTTTTGTGCAGTCTGGTTTTGGTTCTCCTTTGGTTTCTCAGTCACCGCAGTCTTTTCTCAGGATCTTATCTACCAGAGAGAAGAAATTCCTAATGACCTGTATTGTTTACATTTCACCATACCACAAAGTTTCAGAGAATCTATTCAGATGACCAAATTTGAGCAGAAACAGCTTGGTGGCCTTTCATCATTCAGAGCTGCTGGCTCAAAGTCCTGTTGTATTCCTTCCTCAGCAAATACTCTCACAAGAGCCTCCGGACCCCCTCGTCCAGCCAGCTGATGCAGCTTCTCTTGTTAAATTTCATTTTTTCAAACGATCACAACTTGAAGCGAGTTCACAGATGCACATTTATTATGTGAATGGGAGTGTGGAGCGCTGCCAGAGTGTGGCGCGTTCCACCAATCAGCGTCCCCAAAGCAAACAGCGCCACCGCTCCAGAGCTCAGGTCGGCCCAGAGAGTCTCACAGATGACTAGGGATATCTGTTTTTGTCAAGTAAGTATTTGGGTTGAGCGAAAGTTTATTAGTGAGTGGGTGAAGAGCAGGTGTGTTTCAAAGTCCCAGGGGAGCGAAGAAAAAAGTTCCTACAGCAGAAAAGGTGCCAAGCAGTGAAAATATGACACCAGCAGTGAAATATGAAACAAAGCATGCAGGTTTCTGGAAACTAGGACTTCTCAGTCTTCTAATCACACATTGAAACCAGGATGGACTTCATTACGAGTGTATAAGAAGCACAGAAATGTAAACACAAACATGTGCTGTAATGTTGGCAGCAGATCATCAATTTTGACCATTTTCAGTATCAGGATTACAATACAGGGAGCTTAACATTAAAAGAAGTCAAAATTAACAATCAAACCTTACAGCTGACGTGAACTGATGATGTCATGTGTATTCTGACATTTGTTTTATTATTGACCAAATGAAATTATTAGCAGCTAAATTGCCCAGACCTACACACATATATAGGTTCACACATGAGCATTGAAAAGTGATGATTTTATTGTAACTATAAAATTACTGTCAAAACCTGACTACAATAGTTGTAAGCAGTTGTAAGTAGTTTTGTGTGTGTGTGTGTGTGTGTGTGTGTGTGTGTGTGTAATTACTCAGTAACTGTGTTGAACAACAGTGTGAGGACACATAAAACATTTCACTTAAGTAAAGTGTGATGATGATGTAGTGACGGACAGTGTTGACACTCTGTTCACTCATAATAAACTAAATTCTATCGAGTCAGTCTGAGGAAAACATCGAGCGAGCGGAAAACAATTGACCTTGCTAATATAAAACAATAGCGCGATAAGAGTGGTTTGGACTCTGTAAAAACTAATAAAGAGCATCGTCTATGCTTTAGGACTGAGAGAGAGTTGCCTCCCCTTTCCTCTCTCTGCAGCATCTCTGAGCTAGCGTGCTAACGGCTAGCCTTAATAGCTATTTGAAGTTGTACATAACTTGTGCTAATGCTGCGCTTCGTAACTCACTGGCTGTTGAGCCGCTTCCCTACAGAAAAGTAAAAAAATGCTTGAGTCTAAACTAAAAGCGAGCCGGTCACCATGTATCAACACCCAACTGTTAGTCCCGGAGTTACATGCAAGTGGATGAATGAGACGAGCTAAAAGCTAACTCAGCAGCGGCTTTTCAACCAACGAAGGCAGGATAAAGGACGAACCTGGTAGTTCAGGAGCTCCCCGACGTCCATTGGTGCAGATGAAGGTCTGTCGCGTAGTATGGAAGTAAAACCAAGAAAACTTGCAGGTTCGGGAAGTTGGATGCTCAGCTAACAACAAGCTCCCCTGTACACATGTCTGCCGTAAAGCAAGGTTGCTCATCGTCGGTGCAATGAAGTGTCGTAAAACGCGCTGTTCGCCTGTAATGTATCAGTTGATAACAAGTTGTAAACGCTACAAATCATTTTAAAATGGAAATACTCAAATAAAACATCGAAAAACAAAATCACTTAAAATGAAAAAGGAAAAAAGTGAAAAAAAAAAAACAACAACACTTGAAGCCCCTTCAATCGAGACACTGCCTGGTATGTGTACAATTCCAAACTCATCTTCATTTCACCTTCACCTTTTGTATATGTTGTCTTATTTGCTATATTACCTGAACAGGAAGAGGAAACACTCGTCGGATCTACTCCATCAATTTATGTACTTTACATTTAGCCGTAGTGTTTGTTTTGTATTTCAATTTCCTTAATCATAACATTACTTTACTTCAAACAAACAAAAAGACAAAAAAGGATGAACATCTTTTAAACAGTGTCTGGATCAAGCTTGGGTGCTCAAATATGCTCCAACAGACAGTAAACCTTATCTTCTGCAACACAAATGTTGTAATGCAGCTTTCCACATTCAAAATAGTTAGTTTTCACGAATAGTGTAACAACTAAATCCTAATTTTGTCATACTGACATCTGATGACACAAATTGAGTATAAAAAGACATTTATTCAATGAAATGTTTCTATTAGCATAATAGGTTGCTCAAGCTGATTTTCCAAATACATCTGAGCAAAAAACATGAAGCTTTTTTTGTCTCAGTCCTCTAAAATAAACCTTTGAATGATGCGTGAAATTGGACACAAATGTTACCTCATCAGTGCCTCACATGGAACCTCTGATCCTGTGATCTCAATTTTGCTGTAGTCACAACAGGAGGCCCTCCACATGCCAACCGGCTTTCTGTTCCAGACAGGCAAAAAAAAAATCACCTTTTCATTGAGCATCACTGGGAAATGTGTGAGCGGCGCTCTGCAGACGCCTTCACTGCTGCTCCGATCTCTGGCCGGTGATCTGTGACGGTGGAGCAACAGAAACATTTTAAAGGAGGCCCGCGTCAGGCGAGCTTGATGTCTCATCAAAAGAAAAGACAAATAAACAGTGTGAAAAGGCACAAAAGAGGGCTGGAAATACTCATTCATAGAGTAAGCTGATAGAAAATAAGAGTCAACATTAGTTTGTTAATAAACCATGATTGAGCATGACAGGATCCAGGTGAAAGACAATTCAAATGAAGGTTCTGACTGGATGGATGGTGCTGGCATAAAACACAGATGGTGATATATTAATGTTAATGTTGTCCTGAAGGATACAGTGTGAGCATGAGGTCAATGGATCGAGTCCTCGGATGGTCAAGAGATCGATGTGAGTAAAGACGAAAGGCCCACCTGTCCCTCCCTCCATGGCCACCTCGGCCGGCCCTGGACCTCCGGCTGATGCAGC
>JAUESE010000060.1:1137162-1153470 GCA_032274725.1 Malacoctenus triangulatus
ACAAGTGGTAAAACAGAGCAAAATGTTGCACATGAAATTCTAAATCTACACAGTGGAGTGTCCACCTGGAATTATGCAAAGCACTCGTGGTTTGCTTTCACTTAAAACAATGCAAGGGAACCGCTTTAGTGTGCTCTCAGTTACAAGCTCAGTAGCCTCTCCACACACAAAGGCTCAAAAACACTTCACACACACGAGAGTGCTGCTTGGCCGTCTTTCCTGTATTTAAAGACTAACGCTGGGCTGCAGGTTCCTTCCAGGCTCCGTGGTGCAGCCTGGGGGAGTGCGGGGAGCAGTACTGCCTGGTGTGGGAGTCGCGCTTCCTCCGGGACCTGGGCTCAGCCATGGCCTCTCTGTTGGATGGGCTGGTTAGCATGATGGCCCAGGAAGCTCTCAAGTACACTGTGCTCTCAGGTAGGAGGGGTGACAATGCAGGAACCACTCAGGATCTACTCACTGCATGTGTTTCGAGATCAGAAGTGTTTCTAGTATTTGCTTATGAAGTCTCTGATTCTGTTTTGCAATTCCGTCCGTCTTAACCACGCACTCTCCTTTTGTGGCGTCGGTCCCGGCTGCGCTCTCACCGCTCAGGCATTGTGACTGCTCTGACGTTGCCGGCGTCCCTGCTGGCAGCAGCCAGCGTGATTGACAACCCGTGGTGTGTTTGCCTGAACCGCTCGGCCGAGGTGGGAAAACACCTGGCGCAGGTTTTGCGAAGCAGACAGCAGGTACCAGTGATCTCTCCCAACTCACACTTTGGATCGCCTGCCACTCCAGCAGCTCCAACTGTGGTCTGTGTACAGTTTACAAAGTGACTTATTTGAGAGCTAATGAGGTGACTGTGGCGCAAAGAAACCGTGCCTCCATTGCATCTGTGTGCACACTGGTAAATGTATTTGATCACCATCAGATGTGATTCGTCCCTTCTTCTGAACACTGAATCACAGGATTAAAAATGAAGTACAGTGTGTCTTTTTTCAAATCCATTTAGAATAGATGGCCTTGATTCATAAAGCACGTTTTAACACTTAAGTGTGCATTGAATGGTCTGTCACATTTATCCACACAGTCATCAAATGATGAAATAAGCTGGTGAACGTGAACTGACTGTACATTTCTGTACCACCTACAGGACTTCAGACCCCTAGAATCTGACTCATGTTCTTGTTTAGTGCTTTTAGTGATACCAAGTTTCTTTTGTGTGACCTCCAAACCCGCACAAACACCCAAGATGCAGCAGTGACTCACCACTGCCACTCTATGGGCAATGATTGAATGACTCAGATATTACATATTGTATCTTTAATCTCTAATGCAGTATGTATTTACCTTTAATATTATCTTAGATATATGATAATAGTTTGCATTCCTCTCGTGAAGACTGACACAGTAAGGCTTCTTGTTTCTTCCTCTTGGTATTTCAAGGGAAAGCGACCCGTCAGTCTCATTGGGTTCAGTCTTGGGGCCCGAGTGATCTACTACTGTCTGCAGGAGCTCGCCAGTGACCAAGGTATGACGTATGATGTATGATGTGTTTGTGATGTATGTTGTATGCTCAGGGTGAAGTCATAACTCTCAGCTTCATCTGACCTCCCTCCAGTCTTGAACAAATGTACAGTTAAAAGGACCTCAGAGTGTGAATTTTTTTGTCATCTTCATCTTTTGAATGACTTAAAGATTTTATGAAATAGTAGGAAGAATTGTTGTGTTTTGTGTCATCAGGTAGTGAGGGAGTAGTGGAGGACGTGGTCCTCTTGGGGGCTCCAGTGGACGGCTCTGAGAAAGCCTGGGAGAGAATGGCCAGAGTGGTGGCTGGAAAGATAGTGAACGGATACTGCAGGTAATCCTCCATCCAGGTCTGCAGCTTCATCGTAAACAGATAGAGTTCGGTTCAGGAGAAGGTGTACTTTGTTTCTGGTGAAATGACGCTCTGAATTGTCCATGTATCAGAGGAGACTGGCTTCTGGGGTTTCTGTACCGAAGCTCATCTGCACAGATGTCGGTCGCCGGGCTACAGCCAATCAACATCCAGGATCGGCGCATCATCAATGTGGATCTTTCCTCAGTGGTGAGTCACGAACTTTGCTCAAAGTGGAGCCTCGCCCTTATGATCCCCTTTGTGCTGATTGTTTTTTCACTTCCGACTCAAGCGTTTTAATTACAGTAGATGATCCCAGGCCAGCGACGACACCAGCAGGCAGCCTAGAGGAACACTGGTCTCTGTCAATCAGCAGCGATGATGAAATACCACGATACGACAGTTTGTTTAAATACTGCTTTTTATTAGCACTTGAAAAGGGACGACAAAGTAGAGAAAAATAAGGCCCCTGCTGGTCTGGTTTCGGTCACAGCATTGCCTTTCCCTCCCACTCAGTGGTTTCCAACTGAAGGTGCAGGACCCCCATATGGGACAAATTACTCTAGACTGCAGACAGACCTGGGACACTCCCCACTGCTTTCATTTTGAAGGGGTTTGTGCGTGAGTGTGTCCACCAGCGCCTGGCTTTCCAGTCAATCTGGGGGTCCCCATTGTAAAAAGGGTTGGAAACCACCGCTCGAACTCAACGTGATTCAACAGAAAACGCTTGTTTGTTGTTCTGTTGAAGCAGGTAAACACATCCAGAGTTTCATATATGAAGCAACTAAACATTTAGAAAAGCACATTGAGACGGTAGGCGCCTGCAGTGAGGCTCTGACCAAATCTCATCAAGGGGGAACAGCAAAGATGTACAAAAGGTTTCATTCAAAAATACAAAGAACTCATTTCTACACACTCTCCTTGAGAAAAGGCAGAAAGTATCCACTGATCCGACCTCGCTGCTGCTGCTCAACAGGTGAAAGGCCACCTGGACTACATGCGCCAGATGGACACCATCCTGGTAGCCGTAGGAGTTCCCACGAAGGAAGTCCCGGGGGCCTCCTTTGCGTTGCCTCAGTCCGTCACAGTTCTTGAGGAGGAAGTGGACACCTCTGACCAAGCCACTGATAAATCACAGGAAACAAACACACACAACCCGTCGGAGGAGGCGGGAGATCGTACACGGGAGAGCGGCGAGGACACGAATGGGGCAGAAACGGAAGAGGCGGGCGACGGCTGGGACATCCCTGATATTTCGGACCTGCTCGACTCGTTGAACCTGACGCAGTCCAACAGTGAGGCGGCGGCCCGGAGCGATTCGTCGCCCGACTCTGAGGAGGGCGGCGCTGCCAGCTGCTCTGCAGAAACAGATTCAAATGTACCGCGTGGCAGCGAGGAGGATGTGGACAGCGAACATGTGTCGTGGAGCTGGGACGACACACACTGGACTTCAGAGCCCTCACACAACTGAAGTGGTTGTGAAGAGCTGCTTCCTCAGAAACTCTCGTCTCATCTTTATTTTTTCTTTCTGAGCTTTTGTTTTGAACGTATATTGATTCCATGGTCAGCATTCTCGACATGCCAGAGTCAACGCACACGTATGGCAGCTTGAAGTGAAAAAAGCCCTGAATGAAACCTTGAAGTGAGCTCCTTGAAAGACCCCATGAAATGGAAAAAAAAACAAAACACAGCACCTTAGTTTTGATCTTGAATTTATCCTCATTTGTCTTTCGAACTGTGAATATCTTTCTATTTTTAAAAAAACAACTCCCAGAAACTTCCCCCAGCTAATTTGCTTTTTTGCAAGCTTGCAATTATTGTTGAAAACTGACTGTGCCATGTGCATCAGACCAGCCAGTCAGTCCTCACGACTGGCCACTGAAGATGTCAGTCAGACTTTTGAACACGCCCCCGTGCTGCTTCATCAGACAGACTTCTATTCTGCATGTGGCACTCTGAGATCATTTCATTCGGTCTTCGAGGACTGTCAATTATTTTTTCTTTGTTACTTTGGACGAAGTGTGAATTCATACCTGCGACTGAATTTTCCATCAATGGCGTAAATGTGTTTTGCAGGTTTCGTGGATGCTACAAAACAGGTTCCTTCTCCGCTTGTTATTTCCTCCTGTTTGCTCCGTTGCTATGGATATTAACACAATAATTTGATTTCCATCAGACAGGAGGCAGCCCAGCCACTGTGTGGCCTTCAAGGCCCTTCTGCTCTGTTCTGTTTGCTCCCAGCTGAATGTGACACATCCTGTTCCCAGGGGACTTGCTTTACATTGTATACCGGCACTGATAAGTGGAGACGGTCTTACCGTTGGTCTGACGCTCGGAAAACACGTGACGCAGGAGTGCAGCTCGCTGAACTGTGATGAACGTATCACTCTGTAACTCTGTAACTGTGTTTTTACACTATTCAAACTCACAGTGAGTAAAACCATGACTTGTAACGAGCCTCGGTGTCGTGACTTCCTCAGCGCCGCTCCTCAGTCCATGTTGTCCACCTGGTTGGGGAGCAGCAGCGGCAGCTCCATGCCGGCGTGCTCGGCGTCCAGCAGGTTGACGGCGTCGGTGGCGGTGGCGGGGGGGTGGGTGGGGTCGGAGGCCATGGGCGAGGGGGGGCCGCTGGCGGGGTTGGGCTCGCCCGAGTTGCGCAGGGAGAGGGAGAGCGCCGGCGAGGGCCTCCTGGGGGAGCGCGAGGAGCAGCACGGCAGCAGGCGCGCCAGCGCTCGCTTGAAGTCCCTCATGAAGAGCGGGTAGATGATAGGGTTCATGGTGCTGTTGCAGTAGCCCAGCCAGGTGATGGCGTCGAAGAGCGCCAGCGGGACGCACTCGCACACTGCCTGTGGAAGAAGACAGTGAGAGGAACGATGGGTTGTCAAATTAACCACATAGATAGAACATGATCCTTTTTTTTCAATCGTCCAGATTTGAGGATTGCCAATGGCCGTCTCGCCCTGACAGCCAGTGATCACTTTAAATTTTGGGACACATTGACACATCTGTGTCAGAGTGCAAATCATCGCTATGTTCATGCTAAAATTAAATTCCTAAATCATTCAAATTTTACAAAAATGTAGATGTCACAATTGCTTCATGCACAAAAAAAATGCTATTTGCTACAACGATTCATGCATTTATGCATAAAAAACTGTTCATGTTCCTTCACGGAGATGAAATAAGAAAAGAAACTGACTTGTGAATCAATGAATTCCTGTCCTCATATTCAGAACTGCTTCTACATAGATGCATTTAAATTCATAGTCACTTCTTCCATAGTCATGCATGTAATCGTGTCGTTTCATGTATGTAAACCACATGATTGGGATTAATTTTGCAGGTCTATAGACTTTCTGAAAAGCCTTTTTTTGACACCGATCACAGCCGAGCTGTCTGTCTTTTTTTTTTCCCCTTTGATGTGCGTCTGCACCCCGGGGAGCCTGATCACGAACGCAACCGCGAGGTTTAAAGTGCGGCGCTGAAGGAGGAGACAGCTGTTAGAGGAGAGAATCCAATACTATCAAGATGAGACGGGGAGGCGGTGGGAAAAGGACAGAAAAAAAGGGGGGGTGGGGAGGGGGGGGGTGCGTTTCACACGCCACATTGAGTGCGAAAAGAAAGGAGAGCGCAGACACAGTCAGGCCTCCGTGTTGCAGGGGAGAAGCGAGAGGGCACAGATGGGAAGTCAAAATGACTGGATCGTTCAAAGCCTGAAGAAAAAAAAAATAACCCACACCAGACAAGTGTCATTACCAATTTAGATGAAGCTGTTTTCTGACATTTATTTGCTCTCACCGAAGTTTATTTTTTGTGTTTTTTTCTCCCGTGGCCTCGCTTGTTTGTCAGCGATGACTCACGTGTACGTTCAGCCTGATCCAATCAACAACTTTAAGAGAATAACAATTCTAGGTGATACTTTGGTGGCTTGTTTATTAGGCTTCGGAGTGAGTCAGCCGCGCAGAGCTGAAATGCCAATCTATTTCCTCGTCAGATCTGCTCTGGCAAGTGCGGTGACGCCGAGGCTGGCCAACACAGAAATAGATCCGCGTCCAAGTGTTGTTTCTCCGCTTTCTTTCTTTCTTCCTCTTGCATTTACTTCACACTCTTTCCTGCGCCCATCGCACATAGCAATTTGTGAGAAACCTCTGAATCACTGTGGTTTATTTAAGAGAAGAGCTGTAGCACTTGAAGGAGAAAAAAAAAAAAGAGAGACCGGCTGTTAAAAAAGGCGAGGGAGACGAGTGCAAACGTTTTACAGGGAGGATTACGTGTGCAGGGACGCGAAGGCTGCGCTCCTCTCCAGCTCATCCCATCGTCACCCGGTCCACACAGACGCCCGCGTCCCACAGCGTCCTTCTCTTTTGTAAGGAGGGGAGGGGGGGGGGGAGTGTCTGCACTGACCTGAGCCATGTTGGTGATGAAGAATGGCAGCCAGGCGCTGAAGAAGAGTCCCAGGAGGACTCCCAGGGTCAGGCTGGCCTTCAGGGCCCTCCGGCCCTGCCTGTGAGCCAGGCGCCGCTCGCTGGTCACCGAAGGCTGTAGACGGCACACAACAAAGTGGTCAAACTTCTGGTCTGTCAGACTTCCAGACCAAAAAGATCCAGCAAGGTGCTGGTGATGTAAACACGTCACCAGTGGTGGAGGATATCGCCACAGTCCCTCTGAAGCTCAGCCTATATGCTGTACAGATGCCTGTAGGTGGATTTTTTGGGACAAAATAAGCTAAATTACCTGCTGGCACTTAGCTTGCATAAGGGTGACTCATGAGCTGTCTTTAAATCTATGTCTTCTGGAGTGATCAGTTGCAAACCGACAAATGTCCTCGCCAAATTTGGTTCCACAGTTTCTCTATAAAAATCAAAAGCCGTTTACCGTTTCCTTTGTGAGAAAAATACTTGAAATTTGATGATTTACGGTCATAAAGAAACAGGAATGAAAATCCTTCTCAGGATGAAATAGCTGGTGTGTGTGTGTGTGTGTGTGTGTGTGTGTGTGTGTGTTGGGGGGGGGGGCTGTGACGCAGGTGTTAGGGTGAGTTTTCTTCCTTCAATCCCCCCCATTCAGGTTGGCGACCTTGGGCAAAGATGTGCGAGCGCCGTGCATCGCGGTCGCCGCCACGTGTGGTATTGTGTGTCCGTATATACAGGTGAATATGACGAACAGTGAAGTGACTCAGAATGCATTGGGTGCAATCTCAGGTAAAATGTGTGTAAATGATTCAGACGTGCATGACTCACACGCTTCGATTGCAGTAGCTGTCACTGAGCAGCGGCAGGAGACGAAGCAAGATCCAATGTCAGGCGTAAGTGAGCGATTAACTCTTTGGAAACTGTCGCACCAGAACTGCTTATTAAAGGATTTTTTTGTTTGTTTGTTTTAAAATACCCTCCCTCAGAGAAACTTTGTTAAAAAAAAATGTGTTTATACTGTCAAGTCCTTAAAGAGAATCTCCCTCTTTTTTAAAAAATTGCTGAATTTATTCACAATGTGACACACTGAAGTTCACCTGCTGGAGTCAAAATAGCTTTCTTTGCATTCAGTGTATTTTCAGTGTGTGCACACTGGAGGCTGTGAGATTTCACATCTTACAGGAAATGGAAACAATATTATTTGAATAAGTAACTGTGACGTCACAAATAGTCCTTGTTAGCCACACCCCCAAAAGTTTGTTTTTGAATAAAGGGCGCAAAGAAGCATTTACACCACCTGAACATGAAGCCATCTTTCAAGGATCTGCAAATGCTTCCTGCACAGTTGGTTTTCGTAATAGAAACTAACTGTAGGGACAAGAGGAAAGATAGTTTTTAGCCCAGTGATTCTTCAGTGTGATGTTAGACTTTAGGCTGCCAACACAATCAGTATCAGCGTCCCTGCAGGAGGATGAGACCGTTGGCTGCTGTTCTTACAGACGCAGCAGCTCGATGTATTTTCAGGGAATCTGTGCGAGCAAAACAAGGTATTCTCTTGAACTCAGCCTCCACTGCTGCTCTGCTCCAATGACTGAGAGCAACACTCGCTTCAGCTCGACGCCTGCCACTGTTTCCCCGTTGAACGCTCGGCAGCTGTACAAAAGATGTTCTTCACCGCTGTGTCCTTGCAGACAGACGGTTAACAGAGGAGGCTCACTTATGTTCCGCTCTTTCAGGGTCTGCACATAATGGCATCGTCTCCACTAGGAGGACAGCGCCCCCACACCCCCACACCCACACCCAAGGTCTCTGGCAGGGCAGGAGACCTTCTTGTTAATGCCTCGCCTGGGGAGAGCATCATTGTACGCTCCAGTAATTGGAATCGAAATCATAATCATCTTTGGATTGGCTACACCTGCGTGGGAATCGATTCCCAGGAGCGAGTTCATCAAAATGTTTCCACTGTGGCAGAAAACACTCGTCAGTGAAGCTTTCAGAAACAGGAAAAAAAAACCTAATGTGACCCGTCAACTCCTCTGCTGACAAATTCAATCGTTTTTTTGCACCCAGTCTTTCCTGAAGGTCTCCCAAGTGTCAACATTGAATATTTTACAGCAATTTCAAGAGTTTCGCCAACGCTCGGTTGAGTTTTGACACATGGGCGACTCGTGAATATCTCCATCTCGATGGTAATGAGCGCTCTCTCGTACTTACTGGCACATTGTGTGAGACCTGAGGCTCCTGGTGGCTGCACTCGTCCCCGTCCGGCTGAGCCTGCCCGGCCGCGACCCCGGGCGAGGGGGGCCGGGAGGGCTCTCCGAGCGAGGGGTGCGGGTGCGGCGGGTGGCTCAGCGCCGCCACCCTCTTGGCCTGCCTCCGCGCCGCCAGCAGGATGCGGCAGTAGGTGAAGCAAATGGCGCTGGAGGGCAGGAAGAAGGTGAGCACGGACGCCACCAGGGCGAAGGGCAGGGTGACCCGCAGGCGGCACTGGAAGGACAGGCCCCCCGAGGGGGACAGCTGGAAGTAGGACTCCGGGTACAGCCGGTCGGAGTAGGCGCTGCCGTTGCCGGCGGCGATGACCCCCGGGGCGGGGGAGTGCGCGGCGCCGTGGCCGAGGCTGTGCCACTTCATCTCGATGGGCAGGAAGGAGGCCAGCGCCGCCAGCCCCCAGGCAGCCCCCACTAGCAGCAGCGCCCGGGGGGGGGTCATCCTCTGCTTGTAGCGCAGGGGCGAGATGATGAAGAGGTAGCGGTCCAGGCTGATCACGCACAGGTTGAGGATGGACGCGCTGCAGCACATGACGTCGAAGCAGAGCCACACGGGGCAGAAGGCCGGCCACAGCACCCAGGCCCCGCACAGCACGTTGAGCATGGCCGGGGGCATGACCACCAGCGCCACCATGAGGTCGGAGAAGAACAGCGACACCAGGAAGCAGTTGGAGGTGCAGCGCAGGGAGCGCTGGGCGAACACCAGGGCGATGAGCAGCAGGTTGCCGCACACGGTCATGAGGATGATGGCGGTCAGCATGAAAGCCAGCAGCCACGGGCCGCTGCCGGTGATGTTCCAGGTGGAGGGGACGCTGACGTTGTGGCTCGAGAGGTGAGAGTCGGCCATGACTCGAAGGTTCCAGTCGGGACACCAACTAAATGCTGCGGACGGACATGGCTGAATCACCGAAAGCCTCAGAGTTCACGAAGAGAGAATCCATCGAACGAGATGCCGGTAGAGGTTCAACGGATCCTTGCCAACGGTTGGATATCTCCATCGTCTTTTGGCACCAACACTCAGAAACCCAGCCAACCAAAGCAGCTCCTCTCATCTCTCCATCCCGGCTGCTTCGTCCCTGCCACGTCCGACACGAGGAGCCCGAGTGAGCCCATTCAAGAGCTGTGGCTGAGGCTTCGGAGGCAGCATGTCACAGTGACAGGCGCTGGAGGAGGGCACAAAGTGAGACGGGCTTCGACGAGGCACGCGAGAGCGCCGGCGGCGAGAGGACCGGCTGGAGATGAAGGGAGCGGTGGGCAGACCTCAGGAGCGCGCCTCCCCACGCAGGAGTAGATTTCCTCTGCCTTCGCAAGTCCTCTGCCGGCCAGGCGCTCGGCTGCCGCGCGCGACTCCTTTTTATTCTGGGAAAAAGCGGCACAAAGGAGCAGGGGACCGGCACGAGGCTGGGCAGCCGTCATTTGCGAGCCAGGCTGTTGTTTCTTGAGTGCTCTACAGGTAGCAGGGTCCTTGGAGCGCTGCCTTCACGTCGCCTCGCTCCTGCTAATCCCTGTGGCGGCCACTCCAGCGTGACTCCCCAGTCTGAGCGCGCGGCGAGCGAGAGGGAGCGTGTCAAAGCATTGAGCTGTTAATGCATAAGCATGCACAAACACAGCCAAGATATGCTAATTCTGCATCATGGGAGCGGGTGTGGGTGGTCTTTTTCCCTTCTTTGGTCATAGTGCTGGTAACTACGGGGGGAATTAGCTGTTAGCAGGGCTGTAACACATTACAAGGATCAGAAAGGAACGCAAAAGTTATTCCCTACAAGAAGGAAATCTTCCAATGTGACGATTTAAAATATGATTGTATTCATTTTTTTTTTCAAAAATAGAAAAAACACATGAATGATTCATTCATTCATATTTATATCTTTTAATGATTTATTCAACTGAATCTCACTGAATAACTATTTGAAGTCGTCTGATGGGTTGTCAGTGCTGTCCAAATAAATTGTGCTTTCTTTTATTCAATCATTCGGAACTGTTTGAAATGACTCTTTTTATTAATTCAAGCTGTAGAGTTTATCACTACCCCCCCCCCCCCCACCACCACCACCACCACCACCACCATCCGACAAGATCCAAATGTGTTTCATGTCGAATCACTCGTCACAGTTGAAAAGTATGCAAATTTTGAATGAAGCGCCTACAAATATTCATCTTTTTTTTACTGCTTTTTCTATTTAGCTGGATTTTTTGTGTTTTACTTGGCGGCTGGTGATTTTTTTTGATGTGAAAAAACATCAGTTTTTTTCTGAACAAATTATGAAAGAGTATTAAATCAGTGAGGTTTTGGACTTAATTCATAAAAGTAAAAGGACAGTCTTTGTTCAGCTGCTAAATATATTAAAATTCCAACTTCACAATAAGGTTTTGTCAACATTTCAACGTAAAAAAAAAATCTATGCTGGCACATTTGTGTTTGTTTTGTTTAGTGTTTTGGTGATGTGCATGAAAGTCACTGCAGCATCCAGTCGGTCTTGACTTTGGATGCCAGATCACTGACAGTTTGTCTTTGCTGCATGTTGCTTTGAGGCAATGTTACTGCTTTCTTTGTTGCTTGACCAAGAAACCACAGCAAAGTAGGGTGAAGTCACTACGCCGCCCTGTGTTACAAGGTGGTACTACGAGACAGGAGGAGCCAGAGGGAGTCAGTAAAGCTGGATGTAACTGAGCTGAAGGAGAAAACATCTCTACTTCTGTTGATTGAGTGATTTTTTTCAGGCTTTTTTCCTCATATTGGAGTCAAAATCGTGCGTCGTGTATTAGTATTGATTCACAGAGGCCGATTTCCTATTCTACACAACACTGAAACATTCAAAGCTCTTGATTTTCAGGCCCCCTCAGAAGTGACTAATCTCCATCCTCACTACGCTGAAGTCATCTGCCACATCAGATCAGCTGCTGCCCACCCTGTGAACTCACTCCCCCCCCCCCACGAATTCCACCTCCTTATGGGCCGGCACTCGCACTCGCTGCTCCCACTTTCCTTTTCATTAAACTACTTCAGATAAGAGACAGACTTGAACCCAGAGACCACCTTTCTCAGGCTGCAGCAGCATTTACATCTTGGAGTGCCCCTATAAGCACTCGTAGTGTATGTGGAGCTCTTACTTTGAAGTTCTACCTGACTTCTTGGGGTGTTTTTGGTGCTTACCATCCCCCCAAAAAAATAAACTGCGGAGGAAATCATTGCCAAGCTCTCATTTGTTGTTACGAGCATTTTATTAAATAAACACAGACTGTCCTGATCAGGCACATACGAATCATACAGAGTCACACGGGGGGGGGGCAGGGGGATCAAACTGTAGAGCAGTGCAAACTGTGACTCTTCCACGGGCGAGACGAGACGAAACCAAATTAATGAAAAAAAAAAAAGAGAGAAAAAAAGACAGTCCCTTGATGAGCTGCTGTTACTGCTCCTGCTGAAGAAAGCAGAAACATGTCAGAGGAGTCCGTTTCCATCAAACATTGAAAAAAACAGTCATAGAAAATAGTTGATCCTGTCAGTATTTTGACATTTCAAAATAAATTCCCATGTAAAGAAATAGTTTGATGTCAGAATCATAAGTCATAGTGCAATCACTCACAAAAAGGCAGATCCAAAAGGTATTTTCTATTTTTTAAAGTGATTTAGTAGATCAAATACGTTTTGGACCCATTTCACAAATTTATTTGCCACATGTTTATTTGTACATTGTTTTATATTTAATCAGGTTTTTTCTTTTTATAAACAAAGGAGATGCCTCAAGAGTAAACCAGTAGTTACACAACAAGTGTTGCTGTTCCTGTTCAGGCTGCTCTGATACTAAGAAAACAAGATTAAAACAGATATTGTACTTGCAGTATTAATTGATTTCTTCATGCTGAATCTCAATCGTTAAGCAAACAACACAAGCATAAACAGATCATTTTGGTGAAGATTAAAACCATCACACACAAAATGATTGTTTTTTTTTCCTTTTACAATCCTGTAACTTTCAGGAAAACAGCAATTTATTTTTCTTGTACTGTTGTAGTTTCATGTTTATTCACTTTAGCTCGTACAAACACCATACATAAGCGGCAATCATATTGGTTTTTGATGATGAAACATCAGAGCAGAGCTACCCTTGTGTGTTCTGTTCCCTCAAACCTGCAGCTCCTGGTTACAAAGGTCTGAGCTCAGAGCTGGAATTCACAGGTTAAAGTCTCTCTGAGGTGGCTGCACTGCGGTGTTCAGACAGGCACAAACGAACCTTTTCACTTCTGTGCAGCAGATAATGTGACCTCAGGTCATTCTGACAGTTGGCGTAGGCCATGCCAAGTCCCGCTCCTGAGCCGAATGAAATGGGCCACGTGTGCCCTGCAGATGACAAAGACATATTTAGTTGCTCACGTGTTGTAAAAGCTTATAGAACAGCGTTTAATGGTGCACATGGAGACATCAGAGACGGAGCGAGAAATCCTTCTTTCACATCTTGTCGTACTGTTTCTGAAAGATGTGGATGCTCCTCTCTGAACAAAGACACACACATCCTTCCACATGTTAAAATCACAAATTGCGGTCACGTCCTCTCAGTCTGTGCACAGCGTGGACATGAAATTTCTTCCAAACATGCCGTCAATAGGAGGAGTGTTTGTGTTCATTAGTTGTCAGAAAAACTGCAGCTACATGTCAAGCCAGTTTGCCACCGCTCTGAGCCCGCCGGAAGGATCAACGTGCAGCATGGCAGCAAATCCGACCAAAGTACTCACGTTTAAAGAACAGAACGGAGAGCACGACTCCTAATCCCAGTCCAGTACCTGAAAAACAAGGGGGAACAAACACATCCACAATGAGACCCGGTTCACCACGATCTCACACAGAACTACAGCTGCTCTCTTCTGCTTATTCACACGTTATTGCATCACAGCAACCTGACGTATAAGCATCTGCTTCCTAAGTTGTAGTCATTAGTTTGTTACTACAGAGCTCCATGCTTGGATCCGTTTTTTTGGGCAGTGTTTATAGAAGTAGATATGGATGACACATTTGTGATGATGGCCAAAATCCAGTCATGTAAACTGTAAAAAGGAGAAAATTGAGAAAAAACAGATGGCTGGTGATGGCCTTCCGTGTAGCAGGAGTTGCTTTTGCTCCTCCTGTCATAAGTACTTCACTAAAATGGACTATATGCTTTACTCTAAATGTAGTTCTACAAATCATATTTTTCTTTCTGCACAAGTTATGCTCTGACCTAATAAAATATGTCCTTTGACCATCATGGGTTGTGGGGGTCTCCTTCAAGAGATGAGCTGATGCTGTTTGCATAACACCAGAGTCCATTCCAAAATCTGACAATTTTAGATTGCTGCTGTCATATTTTAATAGGTGGCGTTTCATTGACTAATGAGAGAAAGGCTCACTTCAGGGAGTAAATCCACTCTGCTGTGAAGTGCGCCACCATCCTGTGTACTGACCAATAGGAACTGTCGTAGCAGCATGAGGATGAGCATTACAGTGAATTGTTAACACATTACATAAATACTCAATGTTCACTTTCGGGTAAATGTTAAAATCACCAGTTTAATTAAATTAAGTACTGTTGTTATTCTTTACAAGACTGTCGTAAAACCGGCCAACCCATACATTTCCACTGGGTGGAGTTTTTTCCACTTGGCGTCCCACAACAGCTCGAGGACACACAAAAATAATGCCAGAAACACAAAATCTATCGAGCGTTGCATAGTTGGATCAAACGACGCTTCTGTGTTCACTACGGCGTCATAACCTGGCCATTGTTTCATTACGACTCATTCCAGTGTCCTTTACAAGCCCTTTCTGGCTAGCTAGTTAGCCTCTCGCCCAGTCAATGACAGCAGTGGACTGCAGTGCAAGCTGCCGCTCTTTTGGTCCTCATTTCGGGACAGCATCGCGTCCTTCCACGAGGAAGAGTCAGGGATAGTTACCGAGTTTAATGGCACCGTCTGCCAGGCACCGGTCCCACTTTTTCCCCAGCTCCTTCTCAGACATGCTGCACGTTAGCTTGAGTCGGGCGAGATGTGTCAGAAGCGGTCGGGCTGCTGCGTTTAGGTACCGTCGGAAAGTGTACAATTCTGTTTTGTATAAATTGTAATTAGATAATTTATAAAAGCTTAGTTCGATTTTTTGTTTTTTTGTTTTCCACAGGAACAAAAGAAAAAAACTTTTCAACTCTGTTTTCTTTCACTGTCACAAAATACTCATAATGTGCATTTTTTTGACAAAATAAGTCGTTCTATACATTTTCTTTGAATGTAGTTTGACAATGTAAACGCATGTTGTCCTATTCTAAGCTATTCATATGGAAGGTTTTGATGGTGTAATTTAGTTTTTCAAACAGTTTTAAGTGTGTGGCGTTGATTACGTTGAGTTTTATTGATTTATCCTGAATGCAGCATCAAGTCCTTCCGACAAATGTCGCGATGACTGATACTCAAAATGTTCCAAGGCTGCCACCGTGCGGCAAAACAGGGTACTCTAATACTCAAATTATCCTTGCACAGTGCAGCCGATGTATTGAGCTGCTCATCCTCCTGCGTGTATACAATGGGAACTTTTGCTTCCTGGCATCGCCACCAAAACATGTTTGAAGACATTTGGGGGCTGTAAAGTTCCCTTCCTTGGGTGTGACTGGATGCCAGTGGTTTGTGTCTCAGATAAACTGTGATCGAGACAGGAAAGTGAGACACACACTTTTTTTATTGCAAAGGATCTGAATGAAATTTCATTTGACACAAGTCAGTACGGTGTTGTGAACTCATTACAGCAAATTCACCTTATCAACACTGATTTCCTGAGATGACACTTTACAGTTCCCGACAACAGACGGTGGGCCAACGCGTCATACACGTCACACAAAAAAAGTTGGCATGTTTTGAAACTGTTACTCCTGCTAGAGATGTGCTGTCGGCTGGTGTACGCAACTCTGAAACCTTGATGAAAATGCACAGAATCGAGGTACTAAAATCACGTGGACTCTACGAACTCACAAAAACGTATCAAATTCAGAAAACTGAGAGACGATCACATACAAAGGTTTCACTGTGGCTTCTCAGCAGGCAAACTGTGCTGTCAAACAGCCACAAGTCATCTTCTTGGCAGCCAGCACAGGTGTTGGAGCAGAGCTGGGTTGTTCATGGACTTCAAGTGAACTCACAAGGAAGAGGAAGAGGGGCATTCGTGAGCGTTTTGCTCATTGTGATTGTGATATTGTGTGTATGCGTGTGTGAACAGCAAAGGGGAACCAAGGAGGTAGACACTGTGTCCTTGTGGGGTGACTGTATCTTTGGCCAAAAACAACTCTGTTTGCATTTATGCTAAGTGTGTAAAATACAGTGAGTGACAACAAAGCTCCTCAGTCGAGATTATGGTTCACCAAGAAATCACGTTTGCTTAACTTCACTGTGAACACACGAGCTGTACACGCCGTTATGCACAATAGCCATCATCCACACACACCGACAGGAGGGTGTCTTTAGGTGACCTTCACTACAAAAAATTTACACTTTAACTGCATCTGATACTGTGTTAAAAAAATAAGATTTCGGATGTGGCGGTGGACATGTGAGGACACCTTCACCCTGTGGCCTGGTCCTCCAGGACTTCTTTATCATGCTCCAATCAGAGTTCAGTCTGAAGCTGTTCTGACCACTTCTTGGAGGCTTACTTGGGGGATTTTTCTTGGTCTGATGCATCTTTTGCTGCTGCATCAGTGTCTTCTGCTGCATCTTTAGCTGCTGCACTTGTCGCTGCTGCATCCGTCGCTGCTGC
>JAUESE010000060.1:1155060-1175662 GCA_032274725.1 Malacoctenus triangulatus
GACCCTAACACAAGAGGAGGGTTAAGCTGTGCACAGAGCCTGTCAGTGGAACATTGGCTGTTTGTTTCCTCAGACTATCCAGAGACCTCCACTGCTTGCTGTTTGTGCTCCCTGAGCAAGACCTCCATATCGTTGATTGCTCTGTGCAGCCTCCTGCTCTCAGTGTGTTTGGTTACAAGTAACAAGCATGGAAACAGGAACGATAGTGTACCTTTATTCTCCTGCTGAAGCTCCTTGATTTGAGTGTTTTCCTGAGTCAGCAGAACATGAGGCTTGTACTTCGTGAGCTCCTGGATCTCAGAGCTGTCTTCGGTGTGCTGACGGCAGAGAAAGACAGAGCAGGTACAACTTTGCGTTACGGTTCCGTCCCTCGGTCCGAGGCAGCTCGTCTCAGCCACGGTCTCCGCGCTGCAGATGCTCGTCCTTACCTTGTCTGGAAGGGCATTTCCCACCTCTTTCATGCTCTGGACTCTCTGGCTGAGGGCCCCGGACTGCTCGATCAGGCCTTCGGCGGCTGTGTCGTGCTCCTTCAGCCTATCCAGCAGCGTCCGAGCATCGCCCAACACTTTCTCCAAAGTGCAGGCCATTTACTGGAAAGAGTCCGCTCCCCCTGCGTCAAACCTTCAACGGGGAGATAAGCCGAAGGAAAACACCTCGCAGCGGCAGCTCCGCTTCACCAGGCGGCCTCAGTTCGCCAGCAGCGGCTGCAGCGACCTCACAGGGACGTGTGCATATTGTTGTGCGACTTTGGAGCAGTTCGGCAGGGTCCACACGAAGGTACAAAACCCACAGATTAACCAAGACTGCCCTGTTTGTTGTCAAGTCGCTGTCGTTTCCGCGTGAGACAAACCAGTACGTCACTTCCGTCTTGGTCGGGCTCATTGGAACCATGCAAGATTGTTGCTGCCCTCTACCGTTCGCCTCTCAAGTGGTTCGTGGATTTTTCCTCATCTTTCATTATTCATCAATCAGATTCGAGTAATTGGGCAATTTGTCGATTTTTTAGAGTCGAGTATCCAGGTTGGTGTGTGCAGCTTGTTGTAACAAATATTCGCAACACAGTTTTACCACTTTTATTTTTTTTCATTTCATTCATTTTTATTTCAATTGCATTTCTCTGAACTGCACATCAACTCGAAAGTAGTTGTAGTCCAAAAGTCTGCAACTTTGACAACCAGAAAAGTCAATATGTACATGTCCCATCTACTCAAATCTTTCTGGAGCCTACAACAAGCCTAACTTTTAAGTTGCCTTTAGAAGAAAAAATATAAATTTCGAAAACAAAGTCACTATTTTTGGCTGCCTTTAAATGTACATTAAAACCAACATGTCAGCAATAAAAACAAACTCTTTGTTGTGGTCTACCTTGGTTTGCAAGACTCAAAAACAACACATTAATCCTCTAAATAGTTGTCATGAAAAGTGCCGGCCAGGTCACATGAATAAAGCTGTTATTCGACACATTGTTTTCACCAGAATGTGGTATCTAATTTGATTCTCCTCAACTCAAAGTGGAAAGACAGGAGTCCCTTTGAAACATGACCTGCAGCACAACACAGAATAACAACTGTTTACAAGTGGGTTTTTTTGCAAGCTACAGAAGCCACTACAAGAAGCAGAAGGGGCTCAAGAGTCTGCTCCGAACAGTGAAACTGTACATGAATACCAATTTTCAAATCACCAACACGAATAGAACATTATAGCCCAACATTAAACATTTGTGTGCGCGATCGTGTAGGGTCACAAGTAACGGGCGCGTCCCCAAAACTAGGTTGATTTAAACAAAAATACACAACGTGACGATTTCCACATTATTGTAGACTTTATAAAAATATGCTGCTGTTATATTACATACATAAAAAATTCAATGGAGAAGTTTTGTTGCATCGATTACATTTCTCCGACGGTAGATCGTATTCTTGAACACGCCCCGAAGTTGCAACGTGTGGCCTTTAGATACTCTACTAGCAAAGAAGAGTAGTCGCCGTTAGAAAATGCAGTGAGTGAAATGTGTCGTCACCTAATGCCTGAAGGTGAAAAATGACTCAAATGAATCAGAACAGTGATGAAGCTGAAAAAATAATGTTTGTATTGTTTCAGTGTGATGAAATATTGATAAAGAATCACTTTTTTTAAGGCAAAAGTCTACGCTCAAACTCACGGAAACCACTGAAGAACGTCCTCGTCACTCATCAGCTGCAGTGGCCACTCTTTTTTCTAGGCTCTTCGTTCAACCAACGTTGTCAAATATCGCGGTAGTCGCCTCCCTAATCACTACGTAATGTGCCGTGCTGCTTCTAGCGGCGCTGGTGACAGTGCTGAAAGCTGTTGGGGTGAGTTTTTATTTATTTTGTTTATTTCTAAAACTATTCATATGTTGTTTTTCTTTTGGTGTATCAGGAGGGCCACGTCTTATTTCTTAGCGGGGTGTGTAAAAGAGTAAGCGGGTTGTGGAGCGCTTTGTCACTGGCAGAAGTCGGGCCTGGGTGGGGGCGGCCGTGTTTTTCCTTCACATAAATCTCCAGCACGCACAAGGGCCGGGGAGCGTAGCAGCATGCTAGCCGACTGTAGCCGCAGTTAGCCGCTTAGCATCAGGGGCGGCCTATTCTACGTCGATGTAAATCAACGAAAGATTCGTGTAGAAATGAAACAAATTACAGTGAAACAAAGACACGTGACTTTTGCGCAATATAAGTCCTGTACGTGAGGCACACTCTCACCACCTGGACACAATTGAGCTTCTGACAGCTTGTACGTAGCTTCTTTGTTGTCCCGTCCTCGTGCCGCTAGCTTAGACCGCGTATCAATTCTTGGAGATTTTACAAGCTTAAACCCAAGTGTAATTACTGTTTCTCGCTGAAAGCTAACAATAACAACGTCCTTGGTGCTTGAAAGCGAAGTGACATCGGTATTCACTCCGTTATCGACTGTCACAAACTCTACGTCTAAGCCCCCTTTTTGAATTGAGTCAATATGTCAAAAATAACGTGTTACAGCCACTTGCGATACTTTTTAAGTCGTTCAAACTAAACATCAGGTCGAACACTTTCATTTACACGTCACAAAAGTGAACATATTTCTGTTGTAAATAACTCTACCCTCAGATAAATTATTTCCACTGAAAGGTTGCGAGCTTGGTTCTTAATCGGCTTTTGATATCTTTCTTTCCCAACATCTGAAGCCGCATAAGTGCGACAGAATTCCCATAGACGATATTAATTGTGTGCTGACCACCAGGCGCTGGCTCTGGGCTCAATGGCCCAGTTGCGGTAACTAATTCTCCCCCAATGTGGAGTCGGAGACGCCTGGGAGTGTTAGCTGTTTACGACTCCGGCGTTAGCGAGATGCTAATCTGCCAGGTTCCTTTTGTCCACACAAGGTCATAAAGACGAAGAGATTTACACCCAACTGTTATTGAGTGCGTGTCATACAATACACGGAGTGGTTTATCTTTGTTTTGGCCCGTATCCTGGAGTGTGTCGCGTGTCGTGAAATTAACTGGTTAGCCGAGATGTGACGTTTCGGGTGGCGGTGCATGCCGCAACGTGTTGGATCAGGCCATATTAGCTGTTCCAGCTGAGGGTAGCGGATTGCTGGGAAGTCACATGGTTGGTCCTGTCAGCGGCGTTGTTGTTCGGGCCCAAACCAGAAAAGCACCGGTGTCGGGGGGCTAGTGACATGCGCCGTTTGTCCACGGTGTGCTTTTTGTTTTCTTGCGTTTTGTTTAATGAATAACCAACTGAACTGTTCGTCAGTAATCCATATGAAGGGGTAAAACCGCCAATCGCTGTCTGTGGCCTTGTGGGTGGGCTGTATTTCCCCAGTTTTTTTGTACGCTGACAGAGAGAGAGAGAGAGAAAAAAGAAGGGGGGGGGGGGTGGATGCGACTTTCACAGAATCGTTCTCTGTTTTTCTGAATACAACCTTTAACACACTTAACCAAATCCATCTTGTGACTTCTTTGTTTGATGCTGAGTGGATTTCCAGAATTAAGTTCTTGTCGTTTCAACATTCGATCACATGTTATAGGATATAACAAATAAATATAGACTAAAATTCTTGTGAGATGGCTTGGGTCCCAGATTTGTAAATGAATGTCAAGAAGCCCCCCCTTTAAAAGCCCCCCCACTCCACTACTAGGAATTTCATTTGAGCCTCTTCACGGCACCATATTTTAGACTTCTGGGATGTGGGAAGGGAGCTGTTGCGACACAGTTGCAGCAGAATAGATATCATGTGTCCTGGGTTGGCTTGACCAGCTTGTTTTCAAAGCAGGGTATTTAGGTCAACAGCATTCTGCTCTAACCTACTGGGGAAGGTCAGATTCTAAGTAAATATGGGGGAGGAGGCTCATGATAAACACTTTATTTATGCTGATTGTGAGATTGATCCTGGGGATGAGAGCAGCCTTGGCCTTTTTTCCTGTTGTGGTAAATGTCACAACATGAACCGATGGTATTGGTGAAGTGTTGTTCATCAACAGCTTTAGTCAACTGCCTGACATTGGTTCACTGTAACTGCAAGGCATCTGAGGAAATCCTTTTTTAAAGTTGATTTATTAGGGTAATTTAAGTGTTCTCAGTAACTTACTTTTGCTCCGAATTGTTGCAGATGTTGTGACAAGAAAAGTTCCAGTTATTTGATGTCGTAAATTCATTTGTATCACTGAAGACTCCCAGGCTTTTAGTGCTTTGTGTAAATTTTAGGCACTTGCTGAATTATAACTTTTCCTCTGACAAAGTCTGCTTTTCTCCAACAGTATGAAGTGAAACAGACCTGAATTTTTGTACCATCCGCAACTGCTTCAAGTTCAGATCACCACAAAGAAACTGAAGATAAACCTCCCAAAACCAAGTTGCAACACTGAAGACACGCGAGGAAAACAACGGATCACTTCAAGGATTTAAAACACAAGACGTAACCAAATCCTGAAACGACCAAAGAATACGCACATCAGCCCAACTGAAAGGCAGAAGAAATCCTGTGCCCAAGCATATTCTGAGAAGACCCTAACTGATCTGAAACCAGAAGTTTGTGCCTACTCAACAGCTTTGACAAAGCACACGTCCCAACGCTGCTCCTAGCCCTCCTCATCCTCACTACACCACCGACTCACCTCCGGGGTGTGGAGTGGGCTGCTATCTGCTAGTTTTTCCCCTCCATAGTCCCCCCCATCTTTCCCTCCCTCTTTACTCTATTTTCGTTGTATTTTTTCTAAGCAGTGTTATTGCACCTGCATTTTGCCTTTTTTTGCGCTAGAGTCCCCCCACTTTTTTTTTTTTTTTTTTTAACTTTATGCAACCATCTAGAATTTGTGCCAGAAACCTGTAACAAGTGTGTGTGTTCAACTGTGTGCGTGAAGAGATCTGCGAGAACTGCAAAGTCATCAAGACCATAAGAATAACAAAAACAAGACAACATATTAAGGTGGGTTCAATTTGCAGTCCCTTTCCAACATATCTTGTCACTTTTACTTTCACTTTTGATTGACGTTTTCTTGGTTTGAATGACTTTTTCCCCACAATGTTCATATTTCTTCTCCTCTTGATGAACCCAACAAGGGTTTAA
This sequence comes from Malacoctenus triangulatus, assembly GCA_032274725.1. NCBI lineage: Eukaryota > Metazoa > Chordata > Actinopteri > Blenniiformes > Labrisomidae > Malacoctenus > Malacoctenus triangulatus. The sequence goes on from JAUESE010000060.1 coordinate 1,160,629, forward strand.
GATGTCTGTTCACAATCTGATGCCACAAGTTTGGTGGAAACCAGAAGCTGATTTGTATTTGCACATTTAAGAGCAGATTGTGGAGCAATTGGCCAGCTGCACTGATTTGAAGCAGCAATGCAGAGATCGTTTTGTCTTTCCTTGATTGTCAGGGCACCCAACTGTGGCGAATGTCTGTCTTTTTTTTCTTCCTACTTCAAACGAATTCATTGGCATGGCAGGAGGATGTAGACTCTTGTTCATTAGTTTGGTTTCATTATGATCCAAATGGCAGCATCTTTAATTGGCGCAGCAGCTGATTTCACAGATTGACACACCTTCAAGCACAGGGCCATGCGGGTGAGACCAGCTGCTGCAGTACTTGGTTAGAACGAATCCGTTGTGTAGACACTGTTTTTTCTACGTGGTTACACGTCCCTCATGTGGAATAAGTGCAATAACAAATTTACTACTTTACTCGATCATCTCAGTGACCTCTACATCGCCATTTGCTGCTGATAACTCTTCTAAAATGTCCCCAGCTGACCTGAACCACCACCAACTGTAATTCGCTAAACTGGTTTAGTTGAAGAATGACTTGATTTCCCTTCCCACACCCAGCCTGCATATTTTTTTTGCCCTGTGCTGTCTTTTTGAAGTAAGAGCCTTTCAGATTTTTTTTGGCCTTATTTAACTTTCCCTCCCTCATTGGGGGTTGAGCCCAATGCTCCTTTTCTTTTTTTTTTTTTGTGACACTTGGCACTGGCTGACCTATCTGCCTTACCCGTTATGTTTGTTCCTCTCTTCACCCTTGCAGACATCCAGCGGTGTATCATTGGGTGGTTGCTAAATAGTACTTAACAGTCAAGCAAAAAAACAAAACAAAACAAAAACTTAATCAAGTTCAGCAAGTGCTCGAGCAAGTTTGGTCCGAGTTTATGGGAAAATATGGGCAGCCCCTGGAAAGGCTTTGTTGAGTTTACCTTGCCTGCGTCGCCACCCACCGCGTTTGTTAGCGCTGACCTGAGCAGCACCTCCCCTGTCGGACTCAGCCTGTCGCCATATGGCCGATCCGTAAGTTTCACCTTCGCACCTCTTTTTCTACGTGCCCCACCCCCATCGAACACCCAATCACTCCTGCATCTTTGCTGTGAATGGCCTAACCTGTCATCCTTTCAGGCTCCCGAGTCAAGCCTCTACTCAGTTGTGTTGTAGTAGGGTGCGGTGAGAGTCGTACCGCTGATTGAATCAGACAATTTTTGCAGGTGCTATGGACTCGTTTTTCCTTTTATTTGTACTCTGTGACTCCAACAAGAGAGAGACTCTTTGGGCCAAACCTGATGGGCTACAATAATGTTGGTTTGATGATTTTGTGAAAAATGAACAAATGAAAGACTACATTGATCATTTGAAAGAGTCCAACTTGTCAGCATATATCTGAAACCACACGTTCTCACCGAGAGGGGGAAAAGGTCACTGCACCAGCAGCCAAACCGACTGATCAGGAAAACAAACTTTGCAAGAGTGTTCATGGGTGTTGAACCACATTACATGTTAAGTTTTACTGCAGTGCAGGGCTGAACACAAGAGGCTGCTCTGGGACCCCTTTCATTTCTCATAATCCATCCCCCACTCTGTCCACTGTAGATGCTTCACTATTTTTGCCCATCATTTGCATTTTTTTTTGGATTTTTTTTCATCATCTATAAGTACCACTTGCAGCACTGCACCTAAACCACTTCTTTACTGGCGAATCGGTGACGGATCCCATCGATTGTTTGCTTTCTCCTTGGAGCCATTCCTGTTTGAATACACTCGTATTGTTGACCCCTTCAGTGGTAACGGGGTGATCGGATGAGTTTGTGGTCGTAGATGGATCGTTTCTGTGTCGGGATTATTGCAGGGTTTGAGTGTTGGTGGTGGTTGTTATGTTATGAAGAGAGAAAAAGAACAGTGTTAGTGCTGTGGTTTTTGTGGAAGTTAATTGTGAAACAGGTTGTGCAAATGATGGTGGTTGTGTTGAAAGCCATCTGATGGTGGTTAGTGAATCTGGTTGGGTGTATTTTATGAACCAGTATTGGGCAAGAAGATACGACACTAAACCAGTTGGTGGTATATGAGGTAATATATAATCACAGAACAGATAACGATGCTCCCTTTCAAAGCTGTTGCCTCCCTTCAACAGTGCGTCCCAGTCTTAGCTCCAGTGTCAGAAATGGAAAGAGGCTCATCTGAACCTCCAGTGGCTCGAAACACTGGTTCTGCTCCATCCACCTCCACCGCACCCATGCATATACCCCGTTCCGCCTCCATCTCTTGCCATCCACACCCTGGAAGCAAAAAACACAAGCGGACCCCCTTGTATCAAAGATCAGTAAGCGGGCATGCTCGCCAGTGCCCACTCTGGCTTCAAAGCTCTCCGAGCTGCTGTGGTGTTTTGCGACTTGTTCTAACAGCATGGTTTGTAGACCAAAGAGTGATGATTTTAACCAGTGTTTGAAGGCCAGTTTTCAACGTTGAGATGTTCCAGCGTAATCACTCACTGGTTGGGGAGGTAAATCATTTTGTCCACTCGAAATTGCATGAAAGCTGTTTGTCGGACAACAGATGTTTTGAGGCACGCACTGTTCAGAATGAGTAATTGTTGCTCAACAGATGACCAGATAGCCCTGGAAGACCCTAACTCGGCTTACATTAGCGGTTTTTTTTTTTCTCCCTTTTTCGTCTGACGTGTGCTGTACCTGCATGTTTGATGGTTTTTATTTTTTCTTTATTTTAAGGTTGGCATTGAACACTGCATCTAACTAAGTTCTTGAAGTTTACATTTTCAGTGTATTAAGTGCTCCATTTTTACTTTGCATTTCAACACTTGCCTTTCCTCTTCCCCAGATGAGTTTTGACCCAGGAATGCTCCACAACAATGGGCATACTGCATACGCCAATGGCACAGGGCCGGGCATTAGAGAAACTGGTGTAGTAGAGAAGCTTCTGACTTCCTATGGGTTCATCCAGTGCTCCGAGCGTCAAGCCCGTCTCTTCTTCCATTGCTCCCAGTACAATGGCAACCTGCAGGAGCTCAAAATAGGAGGTGAGTAGCTTTGGACTCATTTGTCAGTGAGGAGTGTGATGTGATCTCACGGCACGAGCTCTCGTGAGCTTAAATTGAGACTGTTTCCCGTCGAAATGGTAGGCTGTCTCGCAGACACGGAGCGATCTACCCAAAAGCGGGTGATTGATTAGGGAGAAACTTCAATGGGTCGGTTGTTACCTCGCTTCCACTCAGAAAATCTAACCCACCATATATTAAGGCCTTGCTGAGCGAGTGGCCGTTTTTCCCATTTTTGAGGTAAACGAGGTAAAATAATGACTGTGAATGAGCGGCCAGCATGCTGCAATGTTGGTTTATGTGCCTCCATCAAGGCATCAGACCTTGACGAGCCGTGAGGGTGGCAACATTGAACTCACTGCTCATTACTTCCTTGTTGAAGTGCTTGCGAGTGGTTGTCATGCTGAGCTGCCGTCCCTTTGACGGGAAATTGTACAACTGAGGAACTATGTGGCCAACTATAACACACATTGGATGTAAGGCAACACTGAGAGGCCTTTGCACCTCAGTTTCCATAGTCGCACACAACTGCATTTGTGTGTTAGATAGCCTAAATGTAATATTTTCTTCAGTTGAACGGTTAAAAGCTTATGCATAGATGAAAGTTATGAATTTTCAAAATGCACCTGTATGTTCTGTGACTCAGTTAAATAGTCTACTTTCAGTCATTTTGTCATTGTAGTTTTTTCAGAATTAATTTGAACATATTGTCTCATTCTCGTGAATCTAATCTCGCGTCACGTCGAGTCTCATGAGCTAAGTGTATCATCAAACCCCAGTGTCAATCTGTATAACCTGTCACTTAAATGTGGATGAGCTGCATAGGTTTGTTATTTTGTATGTGTCCTTACCTTTTGTTTCTTGTTGTTTTTTTGTTTTCTCTTGTGCAGATGATGTAGAGTTTGAGGTGTCCTCTGACAGGCGCACTGGCAAGCCCATAGCAGTCAAGCTGCTAAAGATAAAGCCAGAGGTGCTGCCAGAGGAGCGGATCTCGGGCCAGGTGGGGCCAGACCTGCACGCCTATCCCTTTACTGTGCTGCATGGTTATATTCATCCAGTTAAGGAACACCATTTTATTTTTGGTCATGTCTTTGTCTGTCTATTTAACGTGTATATGGGCCCATAGTATAAAGTGTGTTTGTTACCCTTCTCTATCCCTGCATCTAAATGACAGAACACTCATTAAAAGTGCAATTAAAAATCCAGATTGGTTTTGCAGTCGCTGACCTGCATGATGGCTGGACGATTGCGTTTGAGACTGATCGCACAACAAGAGGTCGCATTTGTTCAAACGCAACATCGGACAAGGAAATGTCTTTAACCCAACTGTTGAAGTGTCAGTGGGCTTGTCTGCCATGCCTTACGTATTGGTTTGCCTCATTAATAAAAGCATACAAGTTTTGGACAAAACTTCAATGGACTCCCAGATGCAGCACACAGTGAGACTCTAAGCTAGACTCACTATTGTGCCTCAGTACATTCTGTCATACCCATGCAACACCCAAAATCCCACACTCTTGATAACTAACATTTTAACCGTACCATTGAATTCCAACCATTTCACCCATCACACGTCCTTAAAGATTTTATTGGGCTAATTATTTGTACCAAACATTCTGCCCCAGACTTGCTGAGCAGTGTGCTAATGGCCAAAACCTGGAATCTTTCTCCCCCTCATCTGCAGGTTGTCTCTTCAATCCCATTGCACTTGGATGGAAAATCTGCTCCTGGCCAGGTGCCCACAGGCAGTGTTTGTTATGAGAGAAATGGGGTAAGATCAGTTGAATGGACAACAAAATGCACAATGTTACTTTAATGAGAAGCTCATCTTTGCATTGTGAATGTTGCTTGTGCAAATTTTCATCTGCTCTCACATATTGAGTCATGACATAAAAAGCACCATGTGAGCACTTCTGTTGTAGTCACACAAAGATCTTTTGCCTCAACAGCACATATCCCTGTTCTTCATTCATATTTGCTCACTTTGTAATCACCAAATTGCTCAAAACAGCCAACAATGTCTGACATGGGTGCTACTTTCCACAGGAGGTGTTCTACCTTACCTACACCCCAGAGGATGTGGAGGGTAATACCCACCTGGACACAGGTGACAAAGTCAGCTTTTATGTGGAGACCAACAAGCAGTAAGTTTCAACATGATGCGAGTGATGTTGCAAGAACAATTTGCAGGTTTTGAATTGTTTCCCTTGCTTGTATTTCAGTACTGGTGCAGTCAGTGCACGTAACATTCAACTTGTGAAAAAAACGCAGATGAGGTGCCAGGGTGTGGTTTGTGCTACCAAGGTAAGGGCCAAGATTCTTTTTTTTGCCATTGGATCAATCTGATCATTTTTCAAAACTAAGACATTTATTTTAAATTTGATTCAACTCCGAATTCGAAGGTTTTACTCTTATTTCTTTTAGTTTTTTTCTCAAAAAGAAAGTCGAAATAATTTTTTTTCACCTGTTAAAATGTCGAGCTGAGTGCCGAGTACCCCAGCATCATCTATGAATGCTGTATCATGACTTCCATCTGAGAAAATCTAACTATTTGTCGTAATTGCCTGAAGTTGTTGGAGATGTACTTGACTTATGAACCAGTCCCTGTGTTCCCTTTCAGGAGGCCTTTGGTTTCATTGAGAGGGCTGATGTGGTGAAGGAGATCTTCTTTCACTACAGCGAGTTCAGAGGGGACCTGGAGGCTCTCCAGGCTGGAGATGATGTCGAGTTCACCATCAAAGATAGAAATGTAAGTGTTAGAGTTCCAGCTGCATAAGCTTCACTTGTCTGACCTAACCTTTTAGGGTGTTTCATATCTGACCAGCTCTGACATTTGTAACTTCAATTGTTTTATAGGGCAAGGAAGTTGCTACAGATGTAAGGCTGCTCCCTCAAGGTACAGTCATTTTTGAGGATATCAGCATCGAGCAGTTTGAAGGGACTGTTGTCAAGGTCATTCCCAAGGTCCCCACCAAAAACCAGGCAAGTAGGGGAGGGATCCAACAAGTTGTAAGAAACATGCATATACACATTCATGATCAGGAATTGAAGTTAAATCTCTCCACAGAACGACCCTTTACCAGGTCGCATCACTGCGAGGATTGGTTTCAATGACAAAGAGCTGCCATTTGGCGAGAAAGACACCAAATCTAAGGTGACACTTCTGGAAGGAGACCACATAACATTCAACATCTCCACCGACCGCAGAGACAAGCTGGAGAGAGCGACCAACATCGACATAATCCAAGACACCTTCAACTTCACCAAGGAAACTCGTGAAATGGTGAGGAGTTTGAACAAAAAGACACCAGTTTCCCTGTGAGTTGTACCGTTAAGAGAAAGTGTGTCAATTCTACTCCAGTGACATTTATTTTCTTTGCTTACAGGGTGTGATTGCAGCGATCCGCGATGGATTTGGTTTTATTAAATGTGTGGACCGAGATGCCAGGATGTTCTTTCACTTCAGTGAAGTCCTGGAGGAGAGTCAACTGCACATCTCAGATGAAGTGGAGTTCACTGTTGTGCCTGTAGGTCCTGTTTATAAACCTTTCGCAAAAGTATGTATTTTGTTATTTAAATGGCATAGTCTGACCTTTGTCTTTTGAGCACAAAATGAATGGGAGCTCCTCTTTTTCTTTCCCCAGGATATGCTGTCAGCTCAGAGGAACCACGCAGTGCGAATCAAAAAGCTTCCCAAAGGCACCGTGTCCTTCCATACCCAGTCTGAGCAGCGTTTCATAGGTGTGATCGAGAAAGATATATCGGCGGCCAGCAAGAACGTCAGTCCCACTAAGGGCAAGGAGAAGGTACTGTTGTTCACCAATGTTACAGGATTTCACTTCAATCTGCTTTGGGGCATCTCAAGTGGTCGACACACATCCCAGCTCTCTTCATCTACCGCTTTTTTCAGTTTCTGTTTTTAGTTCTAATGGTCGTCTTTGCTTTTTCCTTCAATGACCTCCTCCTGTTCATGCTCCTTGTTGGTTAGAAAAAAGACAAGGTAGGCCTGAGACCCTCTGCATGAAGCCATGAATCACGTCTCACAAATAGGCAAACAGATTTCAGGCAAACTGCAAATGTGCAGTTTGTGTAACTAACAGTCTCCTAAAGAGATTGTAAATATTTGACCATAGAGAGGTTGTGAAATGACATGAAGACACCTTTGTTTACAACTGTTTGACAGGCTTTTGCTGCTTAATCAGTTTTTGTTTCTTATCTCTTAAGGGTAAAGTTGTAGAAAAGGTCAGTCTTTGTCTATCTTGGGCCCACTGATCGCCTTAACCGTCGAGGTGACAGCATGGCTTCTGATCGATTAATCTGTCAAACTAAAACCACACTGATTCAGTGAGTTAGCTCTGCCTCACCAAGCGCAAGATCAACACTCTGTTGCTAAAATGTAAACTTGTCTGAACTTGAGTGAAGAAACCAAAGCTCGGATTCACAGTGTCGTTTCCAGACCACAGGTCTGATGAGAGGTCTCGCTCTTTTTCACCAGGTTATAATTCAAACATGCAGGCAGTGCTTTGTGTGTGCTGTATTTCTATCAAAAGCTTCATGCTCCTCTTTTGTTCCTGCCATTGCAACATTTATTGTGTTATCTGACAACATACATAATGTAGAAAGGAATGACTTGTCTGGATTGTGCAGCCCTGCTGTCACAATATTTTTATTCCATTGCTCTGGTCTTTAACATGTGAATTTTAGAACAATATCTGTTTTTTTTTTGTCATTTTGCCATCGCTGTTGACGCTTTTGGCAACAGATGTTGAGTATTTCAGTGAACTCCATTGCAAGCTGTATTTTGCTCATGCAGCGTCTGTGGTGACCACATTGGTAATGGGCACTTATGCCGCCCGATAACGTGAGCAGAGGTTTGCTGCTACTTGACCTGCAGGCCCACAGTTCTGCATGATTCCAATGTTTTCTGGCTCCAACACACCTGGATGTAATAAATGCGTCATCAGGAAGTGCTGCCTGATAACGAGAAGCTCGTTAGTCAGGTGTGTTGAAACAGATGCACTCAGGACTGCAGCCCCCCCACCAACAGCAGTGGCCAGGCTTTCACAGCAGGCTTTCTATGGTAAATGGGGACGTTGAGCTGTTGAAGGGTAATGCTAATCCAACTACACTGCTTCAGATTGATGCTTTGTGCACACTGATTGTGTGGACTAATGAACACCATCCTCTAATATTCATTGGAACCATCAGATTGAATTCATTCAACATGCGGGACATGTTTGGAAATGTGTTTTTATTTTTTAGATAACTTCAAAACTAAACCATTTGGCACTCGTTTGGGTTTTGCAAAAGGAATAATGCAAGTTTTTGTTTTGTCTCTTTAGGAAGTGGAAGAAGGAGTAATTGCATATGAAGACTGTGGTGTGAAGCTCACTGTGCCATACCATGCCAAAGACCTGGAGGGAGGTCACCCTCAGGTCGGAGACAAGGTAATGACAGATGAGAGCAATTAGTGCAAAATGTGAACTCGTCAACAAAAAGCCTTCATTAAAAAGGTCTCTTTTTAAAAGAGCAGCAGCAATGTGAAACAATGCATTTCCTTCTACACTCCTGTGAGTGTTGCTGCTGGACATTTTAAAGCCTTGCTGTGCCGCTCTCTCTCATCTGTACGTACTTCCTCTTTTGTCCTCTAGGTGGAGTTCTCAATCAACGAAGTGAAGCGGACAGGCCTGCAGAGTGCCGTCTCCATCCGCGTCGTAAACCGCAACGCCTCCAATGCCAAGAGACTGCATGGATTTATTGCCACACTGAAAGACAACTTTGGCTTCATCGAGACAGCGAATCATGACCAGGAAATCTTCTTTCATTATAGGTACCACTGTCACTCTCAGAGAACATTCAAACGTATTATCTGCTGCTTTGTCTTTTCATCAGACATTAAAGAAACTCGTGAATTCCATTTCTTCCTCTCAGCGAAATGTGTGGCGACTTGGACAGCCTGGAGCTGGGAGACACAGTGGAGTACACACTCTCCAAGGGAAAAGGAAATAAAGTCAGTGCTGAAAAAGTGACCAAGGTGGCTGCAGGTATGCAAAGTTTTCACCCAGCTGCTTTCTTACTTTTCAAAATTCCCCACATATGTGCCAGACTTCTGAACTCGGCTGATTTCTTCTTTCAGTCAACGGCATCGGTGAAGATATCAGCACGTCAGTGTTGATGGGGAAAGTCATTCGTCCTATTCGCAGTGTGGACCCCTCCCAGACAGAGTATCAAGGACTTATTGAAGTCTCAGATGAAGGTGGGTGTGACAGTACTGAGGCTTAAGTTTCACAATATATATGATATGAGAAGCTAAATTTGGGTTTTTATCCCCCAGCAGCAAGTAAAGGGACAAATTATCCATTTGGAATCATGGGTATGTCGAGCAAGGCAGACTGTCTTCAGAAAGGAGAGCTGGTGAAGTTCCAGACTTGCACAATACCTCAGACTGGACAGAAGATGGCCTGCAATGTCGTCCCTCAGCGCAGAGCCCTGGTGGAGTGTGTCAAAGACCAGGTAGCCCTCAGTTAGCTCTATAACACCTCGATACAGGCGTGAGCTTTGTTGCATCAAGTGATCCTTCCTGTCCTGACATCATGTTTGTTGTCTCGCCCCCCCCAGTTTGGCTTCATCACTTATGAAGTTGGTGAGAGCAAGAAGCTGTTCTTCCATGTCAAAGAGGTGCAGGATGGCCTGGAGCTCCAGACCGGGGACGAGGTGGAGTTCTCAGTCGTCCTCAATCAACGCACAGGAAAATGCAGTGCCTGCAACGTTCGCCGAGTCAGGTGAGAACCAGGAACAACCGGCCCCAGTCAGTGAAGTAACTCGACCCCCCCCCCCAACTGGCTGTAAGCAGCAGTGTTGATCTTGGATTCTTGTTCCCGTGCGCCAGTGAGGGGCCTAAACCGGTGGCGACGCCGCGTCCCGACCGCCTGGTGAACCGGCTGAAGAGCATCACTCTGGACGATGCCAGCGCCCCCCGCCTGGTCATTGTGAGACAGCCTCGTGGTCCTGACAATTCAAAGGTACCGCCTACATTTCAGTTTTTCTTTACATGAAAATGTCTTCATCTGCTCCAATTCGGCATTTCTTAATCTGTCCTCTCCTCTGCAGGGCTTTAATGTGGAGCGCAAGACTCGCCAGCCTGGTGTCATCGACTGAGCAATACACAGCCTGTCCCATTTGGTGTTTGGGGAGGGGGGGGGGGGGGATGCTGTCCCAAAGAGCAACAGCAAGGGGGATAAGGGAATCTGATCTCACACACGCTTGTACACAAAATCATCCACACAAAAAAAAACAAACATGCGCATACAGTATTTGGCATGTGTAATCTTTGTCCCATCGAAACCCGCGAGGGAACGTTTCTTATTCCGCAGTTCCCTGCCTCCCATGTATGATGTACCCGAGTTCCACACTGCAGCATACATGGGGATCTCTGAGTGTGTGCGTGTGTGACGTATCCTAGAACTGATTAGTGTGTCATGGAGGTATTTGTTTCTGAGGGCGTTGTCCCTCTAAATCAGAGTGGCGACTGCGTGGCTGTCTGTGTCCTGATCTTGTTTTCTTTCTCCTTTTCTTTTTTTTTTTTTTTTTTGTTGTTTTTGAATCTGCTTTGTCTGGAATTCTGCACCTGTAATCTGTCCGACGGTCCGCCTGCGTGAGTGAGTGCGACTCCTGGCATGTCTCCAAACCTCCTGCTCCATTTTTTTTTCTTCCTCTTTTGTTTCCTTATACTTTGGCTCCTTTTTACCCTCGGAAACTGAACGGGGTTCATTCCCAGGTTTCCTCGACTGTATGCTTTCCTACAAAACGCATAAAGCAAAGTTCCCTCCATAAGGAGGATCATATTTCTCATATGTGCGAGCTTAAACTGAAGATTCTTCTCTGCTCGGTTTTTTTGAGCAGTTTTAAAACGCTTTATTGAAGAGCTGAAGTGAAAGCATGGTGTGTGTGTGCGTGCGCGCGCGTGATGTATGTGAATGTCAAAGTACTTAATCTACCGGGATTTACTTTTACCAATCTGGAGCCTTTAGATACCTTTTTGGTATTCACATGCTCCACTTAAGCAATTAATTTTCCCAGGTGCAGAATTCCTCGTGGCATCTTATATCTGCAGTTCTTTTATACTATTTGTTTTGTTGGGTTTTTTTTTTTGTTGTTTTTTTTTTCTTGCACATATTTTTGCTTTTGTTTTCGATAAAACTCAATCTGCTAATATTGACTTAAGTAAGAATAAGGTGCCTAAAAATTGCAAGCGAAAGGAAATATAAAAAAAAAAATCAAAAAATAAAAATTAGATGTATCCTCTGTTCCCAGCCAACCGCCAAAATATTCAGAACAATCTAAGGGTGGCTTTCTTTTTCTAGTAGAAATAATACTGATATGCATCCCAAACCTGTGGGTTGAACTATACTGTATGTAATGTGTGCTTTTTTTTTTTTTTCTTAGTGAAAGTTCAAACTTAAAATATAATTAAAAAAAATAAATTTAACTTAAAGATGGAGAAGAGGAAAGTATTAGAAATTCAGTTAAAAATAAGAAAAAAAAAATATTAAAAAAAAAAACTGCATTAAGAATCAGAAGATCCGTTCTTTGTGCTCTGGAGAGGAGGAGGGAGGGCTGTCGTGCCTCTGCACATTCAGTTACAGTCAATATTAATTTCTTTGGAGATCACCGGGTTTCAGTTGAACCGCCTACAGAGGTTCTCATGTACTTTTGTTATGGTCTTGAATGAAACAATTGAATTAAAGTTTTATGAAAATCAGTGACTCTCTGTTGCCTCATTTATGAGTTTATTTCACGTCTGGGATGTTTCGCTGCGTTAACATGGCAGCAGTGTCCGTCTCACACGCTTCTCGTCAGTGTTGAGCTTCACAGCACAAGACACTGACGCAAGTGGGACATCTGAAGCAAAATTATTCAAAGCAAAAGTGGATCTTCCAAAATAAAATTGATATTTGGTTAATAAAAGAAGGGATTACGGATGAGTCTTCATTTTCCACATACATACCAGCTTTCCAATGAGCTGCCGTGACAACTGTTCCTTGAATAAAATAAGCCGTCTAAGAAGAAATAGATGTTACAAAGCATCCATTAACAGCGGTTTGTTTAAGTCGGACGCCAATGTGATTGTAATTTGACATCAGCTTCATCTTACTGGCTGCTCCTTTCGGACTTCAACGCTTGTCAAAGCTCAAAGCCAAACAGGTTTTCATAGAAGTTTGAGTTTCATGGATATATGATTCATATCATTTGACATTCAAGCTGAAATGACTATGAACACATAATGATAAAGTATCACAGGACACACGGACATGATCTGAGTCTTATATCCAGGTAGTCTTCAGTCTTGAGAAGCCAGACCAGATTCTAAACTTTGGTACTTCCCAGGTAGATGGTGAGTTCAGAGCGGTGGATCACCTTCCTCCTGCCCTGCGGCTGTGAGCCCTGGGCCTCGGACCAGCGCGTCCACCACTCCCTCAGCTCCGTGGGCCCCGTGGGCCGCCGCTCCTTCATCTGGCTGGGAGCAACCAGAGCGTGAGGTGGGCTGGACTCCTCTCTGGGCAGTGGCTTCCTGTTTATACTGGCGTCCCCCTCTGGATCAGATGGTTGCAGGTTTTTATCTGCTGATAAAATAGCTGGGATCCCAGAGGGGGGGCTCGGCGCTGCAGCCTCGGAGTCCGCCTCCGAACCCTCCTGGGTGACGCTCAGACCACCACAGAAATGGAACCCTTGGAGCTCGTGTTTGTACTCCTCCAGTTTTAGTTTGCACTCCACCGCCTTCGCTCGCATGTCGAGGAACTGACTCTGCAAGTCCCTCTCATAGAATTCCTCCGCCTTCAACTCATTTTCCCAAAACTGTATCTGCTCCATCTCCTCTTCGGCCATCCTGTCTCGGTGTTCCTGTTCAGCTCTTCGGCCCCTCTGTTTCTCCTCCAGCTCTTGGATCTCCTTGTCCACATGTGCTGTCCGACTCTGTAACTCCTGCAAACACATGAGCTGGTATACGATGGTTTCCCGGAGTCGATTCTTCTCTTCCTCGGTGGTGTCGCTACTCGAAGCTGCGTGAGGCTCGGCCCTCCCGTCCTGAGTGTTCCTGGACTGTTTGCTCTCTCTGCCCCGCGTTTGGTTCCCCATGCAGCAAGACGTTTGGTGGTCCAGGTCTGTCTTCGAACTCCTCTGACCTCTGGCTTTTCCCCTGCTGCTCCGGCCCGCGTCGTCCTGGTCAACGGCGAGATAAACGTCCAAGGAGATGCGATTCTTTTTGTCCGTCTTCCTCCCGCTGTCCCTGTCGGAGGCGGTGCTGTAGACCTTGCCCTTCCCAAAGCTCTCCAGCCATTCCCAGGCCTCCTCCACCAGCGACAGGGACTTCCTCTTGGGTCTTTTCGGATCCTCCTGCTTCTGCTCGCCGTCTCGCCTGGAGCTCGACAGCGGCGGCAGGCTTTGCCGGTGCAGACCCAGGGAGCCGCTGCCCCGGCGCGTCCTGGCGCCTGCGTCTTTCCTCCTCAGAGGCGGCCAGGCCTGGTGCCTCCCGACCTTCGCCCTGCTCGAGTCGTCCCACGGCGAGGGCCCGTTGTGGTGCAGGACGAGCTGGACCTCCCTGGCCTGCTCGCCGTACCTCTCCAGGGTCTCGAGGAGGCGTTCGTCCGGTGTCATGCAGCGCTCAAAGTCCTTGAACTTCTCCCGTAGCATGTAGCGTCCAGGCTGACCTGAAAGGAGGATGTTTCTTTGGTTAACATGTTTGGTGCACAAAAAAAACACAAACACAAAACGCATACACACCCAGGGCTTGAGCCAATGCCAGAACCACGTCCTGGCACGTCGTCTCCTGGGTGACGCCGCACACCACACGGGGAATCCCGTCCACGGACACCTTCACCTCCATCGCGTTCCGTCGCACGCAGCCGACTGAAGCTCTCGCGCTGGAGAGGAGCTGCTGTTTGCAGCCGCCGAGAGGGGAAGTGGTGGAGACAGCCGAATGAGCCTCTCATTACATCCACTCTAATCTGTCTGCCCATCAGGTGCTGGTCAAGCCGGAGGGCGGATAAAACGGGGACAAAACACGATGGTCGCAGCCACGAGGAGGGGAAGGAACGGCCGAGAACAGGCCTGTGTGGAAAGTCACTGCGTATCAGCACCATCTTGAAAGAAGCATAACTTTGTGCACATTCCGTCTGCAGTATGTGTGGACGTGTTCGGGGCTAATTGTTGTGGTTGGGAGAGACAGCTGAGCAGTTAGGACCCATTAAAATTCCTGAAAGCATCCCTCACCCATCTTGTGTAATTTTTCATTGTAGGGAGAGAAAAAACGCACACAAACACAGCATATTTAGATACTTTAAAGACACACAAAACAGAACAAGCCATCAGATCAGATGCAGGTACAGCCACATTACAAACACTGTGCTCGAACTGTTGTTGTCACTGATTTCACTTCTCTGTATTCATGAAACAACAAGATGGGACAATAATCCAAAGGGAGCACGTACACACCGGACCACCACCACCATTATTCCACAGCCAGATCTCTGGTTTCCATTGACTTCTATTGTCACAGCTGTCCTTCAAGCTGTTTTTTGCACAGATGCGGAAATAACTCGGTCGCTACTGTGCTGCGTTGCAGCACTGAGCCTAGTTAATGTCCAAGTCTTATTGCAGCTGTCGAAGTACACGTATACTACGCAGCAGGAAATCTGAGACCATTTAAGCAAAGTATTGGCACCAGTAAACATGGTACTTGTAATGCTCACCGTCAAACAAAGCCTTCTGGGTTGACTTGTGGTTGTAGCGCTAACTCATGAGGCTTTGTTAAACATTAAAGTGCGCCTTCCTGCAGGATCATGTCTTATATACGGGCATAAAACATAATGTGGTCGGTGAAACTGCTCAGAAAAAAGGGGAAGTCGGAGGAAATGTCAGTAAACCCAAACAAGCTCCAGAGCTGGAGCTGGC
>JAUESE010000060.1:1301907-1314524 GCA_032274725.1 Malacoctenus triangulatus
ACACACACACACACACACACACACACACACACACACACACACACACACACACACACACACACACACACACACAGTGGGAACCTTTGTTTTTTTTTATCCACTCCACAATTATGATTATTATCATCCATTTGCTCCCCTGGGCTCCCTTTCTCTCCGTCCATCTGTCTTTCTGTCCGTCTCTCTCAGGAGAATGGCTGCTGATGAGCTTCCCCCTCTCCTAATGACTTGATTGATCTGAGGGAGGCTCGTGTGCATTTCTTCTTCGTTTTTTTTTTCTTTGGCGTGCGAGCATGATTTCATTTAGCCACTCTAAACTCAAAAGACACACACTGATTCTCACCAGCTAATCCCCATCAAAGCAATTAGTGTCAATTATCTTAAGATGCAGCTGCGTGAGGTTGCTCCTCGTTCACCGCACGAAGGGAAAAAAAAAGAGAGAAAAAAGTCCCAAAGTAGGCTAAGTGCGAGGGGAAACAAAGGAGTCGCGCTTCTCAAGAAGTTCTCCCCGATTCGGGAGTTTCGCCACGGCGCTGATTGCGTTCCTGCCCTGCTGCTGGTGAGCGTCGCGGGCGGATGTTTGTCTCCGAATTGTTGAACCTGACTGAATCACTTGAGATGAGTTTGAAGTGCTGCTGCTCAGAGAGAGAGGGGGGGTTGTGTTTGACGCAGTCGTGCCCGGGGGCCGCGAGTTCCTCAAGTCTTATTCTTTCGCAGGCGACATAAAACTGTCCTGAGTGGCGATTGCCGTTAGCTTGATGAGCTTTATATGACCCAATAAATCCACATCTGTGATCGCATTACTTTTGATTTACATATCCTCGCGCTGACTGGAAGTCATGACTCCCACCGCCACTTAAGGTGTCATCTTGTGCTCGCTAAAATTAGACAAAGCTGCAGCGACGGAGGGGAAACGCAGCGCAGCCTCTTTAAAACAAAAGTTTCCGTCACTGAAACCCTCCGTGGGTACAAGGAGGTGTTTTCTTTTTTTTCTTCTTTAGAAGAAGAATGACGTGTTTCTGCTACTTTGTAAATACATTAAAGCACTTTAGGAAGTGGCTGGTCGTGATTATGAAACAGCTAAAAGGCTCCACTGAGCACAATGGAAAGCAGAGTGCCTCAAACCTCGTTAGATGCGGCAAAATCTCTGTAAACGCTAACTCTTGGTCGATCCTTTGAAAATGCTAATTGCAAAAGTTCCTAATTATAGGAAAAAAAAAAAAAAGTCTGTTCCTGCTCATTTTCTGAGAGGAGTTTAAAGTGGGGACACACTTTGAAAGTTGATAAGTGAAACAAATATAGGACAAGGAAATGTTCCCGATATGCCTTGAAACATTTTCCTCCCTCTGACTTTTTACACCTTTTCAGATTAATGAATCAGTCAATGAAGTTAGACTGCGACAGGATTGAAACAGTTTCCAGAAAGAAAGCAGGTACGACTTTAGGGAGCTCACACTTTTTTCCTCGAATCAACTCACCCTTCTCACACACGGAGCCTCCGCGCCCGGCCGGGCACTTGCAGGTGAAGTCGCCGCCGTCCTCCTCGCAGGTGCCCCCGTGGAGGCACGGGTGCGAGTCGCAGGGCTTCGGCCCCCTGTGGTGGGGCTTGCCCCTGGCGTGGAAGCCGGTGGTGCTCGGGGGCAGGCGCGTGGTGGTGCTGACCGGCGCCGCCGCGGTGGTGGTGGTGGTCGCCGGCAGCGTGGTGGCGGTCGGCGCCGAGGTGGTGGTGGTGCGTCTGTTAGAGGGCCGGCGCGTGGTGCCCGGTGGGCGCCGGGTGATGTAGGGAGGAGTCGTTGCCGCCCTGGTGGTGGTGGTAGTGGTGGTAGTGGGAGCGGCGGTGGTGACTGACGCTGTGGTGGTGGTGGTGGTGGTGAAGATGGGGACGGAGGAGAGGCCTATCGACCGGGCCGGGCAGGACAAAAGGGAAATTTGCGAAGAAGAGACATTAAAGTGTGTCGAGGCTGCTGGCCCCAGATTTGCCTTTCAAGACCCCTAAAACCTTTGATAAATCGCCTCATGAATAACTTAAAGCCTCCTCCCATTTGATTAATCCTCACACACTCCTGTTAAGTCCACACTGCATTACCATAATTGGTGAAGCGGATATTCTCGTCCTCGGGCTTCTTCACCGAGATGCTGGTGTCCCTGGAGGCCTTTAACTGTTTCAGCAGGGCCCAGACGATGTCGACCACGGTGTATCTGGTGTCTGCAATAAACAAGAGGTACGACCAATCAGGACGAGGCCCCTCAGGAGCACTCCCGCGCAAAAAAAACAACCGGACTTCTTTACTGCTACGATGGACCTATCAGACAGACAGTCGGAGGGGTCTCTGCGGACCACTTGTCCTCCAGCCGTCGCCCGTCCGATTTTTTTTTTCTCTCTCCCGGACGAATCACTCTCATAACGTGCGCTGCAGATGTTTGCTTTACAGGCCACTGAGGAGCGCCGCGTAACAGCCCCGTGCATGGGGGGGGGGGCGAAGGACGCTGAACGGTGCTCATAAAAGGAAATATATTTATAAAGACCAAGAAAAGGAGAGCGAGGGCGGCTGGGGTGCACGAGGACGAGACGAGAAAATGACAACTTGCTGCCCGTCAGCCAAGTAATTATGAGCTGAATATGGAAACATAAGGCTAATAACAGATAAATGTAAAGTCTGTGGCAGCAGCCATCCGTGACAGCAAAGCCTACTAACCTGTGTTTGCAACAGGAACACACAACAGATCGAATCCTCGGTGGAATCAGCGGATGCTCGATCGTCCGAATGGATTATGAGGGTACCGGTTGCTTCTGTCTCATCTTTGAACTTGACAGCACGCGCTTAAGATCCTCTCATTACCACACTGTGATTTTTTGACCTTTAAATCCAGGAGCACAGGTAGACCACCTGACTGGAACAATCAGGGCTTTCCTCTAAGAAGAGACTGAATCCTTCTTATGGGGTTTTTAATGCAGGCAAAGTGTTTCTAAGCTTTTGAATCCTTTGCCTGTGGTTAAGAATTTTTTCCCTTTAATGTTTTCATTAAATAATAAAAATATCACCAGTTTTTAACATAAACTTGCGTAAAATGAATCTGTATGTAAAAAGAAACTGAAAAATAAAGAGACGATGTACAAACATTGACTCGCATTTGAGCAAGAGGAGTTTTTCTGGTGCAACATTCAGCTATGAGCCGGTGAAAAGATGCATTACGGGTTTCATTTATGACTTTATTTACTTCCCTACCTTCAGATTTCTACAAATATTTTACAGTAACTTATTGGAGCTTTTGGAGGATCAGTTAGTTTCTCACAAACACGTGTGCAGTGACCTGAATATTAACACCATACGAATTTGCATGATAAGTGCTTCTGTGCAGATACAATTTGATGGCAGCGGCAGAGCTTCATGAGAGAAAACCAGGTCACGTCTATACGAACGTAAAAATGAATCCCTGAAACATTTCAAATAAACTGAACGTCAGATTATAAAAATCACTTTACTCTGTAAATGACAAAGTGTGGGCTGATCTATTCTCACTCTAGTAAGAATTTCACATGTGAGGCTGTGGCTCATCTTCTACAGAAAGTAGGCCTGCTTGTTCCTGCTTCTCGGCCATGATGTTCAGCATACACTCTGTCATCGCCGCCGTCTCTCACCTGGTCTGAAGTGGGCTTCCACGAAGGCCAAGATGGAGTTGCTAGGCGCCAGGTTGCGCACGCGCACGCTCATGAAGTCTTTGCGCACGTCTGACTTCCTGAACAACTCATTGAGCTGAAAGAGAGGGAGGGAGGAGGGAGAGGGGAGTTGGGTGGGGTAGGGGGGGGGAGGACGGACAGAGAGGAGAGATGATGAACGAGGCTGGTAATGAGCTCCATGCTATCATAGCGGCGAGTCCAATCCTGGAGGACTGTACACTATCTTCCAGGAAAGAATAGACCGCCGCTCAAATTGGGGTGCGGAGAAGGAGCCCAATGGGTGTGGGTGCACAAATTGACATTTAGCCGCCGCCGCCGCATTAATTATAGGAACAAGTTTCCAGGAGTAGCTAAGATAAATGTCGCGCTGCCCTGACATTCTGATTGGTTTTGCTCGCAGTGGCTCCGCCGCGTGCGTGTTGGAACAGCCTGAAGCGCTCCACAAGGAAGGTCTGAAGTGCTCTTTAAGCCGACAAGCGATTGTTGTCGTGGTTACACCTGAGTTCAGCCTAATATCTACATCAATATTTCATCCCCGATCGAGGGCGGCAGCTTCAGAGGACCGCCCCGGTGTTTACCCATGATCCCGTGTTTGCGCGCACGAGAAGTGGATGAATCATCTTCACGCGTTTTCACACCAGAGCTTCTTTTGGTGACAAACAGACCGGTATTGAAGCCTACTTCAGTTTGGGACGTGTAATCTCCACTCTGGTGTGGACCCAACAAGCCAACGCTGAAAATGTGGGTGTCAGCTTTCGCACGAGCGAAGTCCTGTTGCACTTTGTTGATGGCGTCGATACACGGGGGCTTTGGCGCCGGTGGTCCAGGCCATTCGGTCTGCTTTCGACAATGTAATGAGAAAGTCAACCGGACCAGGTTTGAGTCTCTGGGGCGATCGTGGCGTGAAAATCAATGTGACAGTCGCGTTCATCGTCTCTGTTTCAGTGTGTGGTCAGAGCCCGAGGGTCTGCTGACCTGCGGCGCCGGCCGCAGCACGCTTGGAGTGGCCACTTGTGATGTTTGCAGAGAACTCTCCTCCACACTGCCAATTCACATCTCACACACCTTCCTGAAGCTAATCATAGCACGTCATGGAAAAAAGAGCACATCTATTAAAAAAAAAGGGCTCTCAGATACAGTCACTTCACTCGAAAAGAGACATGAAGTCGTCATGTAGTTTTTTTTACGATACCATCAATCATCGACACCACTGAGATGAGTGTCAGTGCACTTACGCCGATGATTCAGTGCACTACGCAGGCCCGAGAATTCGGTTGCGTTCAAAGATTCTTCTGCTTATGTTGTGGGCTGAAGTTTGAGAGCAAAAGTAGGAAAATGAACTCCTCCAAAAGCTGGCTGAGGTCTCGCAATCTCTGCGGACGAACTTCAAAAACTCCACTTTGAAACCCTCCAGATCTTTCTTCACACTCCTCTGCCTTTCACATGCGCTCATTCATCTGCTAATTAAAGCAGGTGCCATGTTGTTAGTGATACGCAGTGCGGCTTGGTTTTTTTTCGAGTGGGTGTGCGAGCGCGGCCCCGCATGTGCGTCTGCGCACGCATGCTTCGTATGTGCTCAGTGTGTGTCCTGGAAGATGAAGAGGGGGTGGTTGCTGTCAAGTGGCACACCAGGCTTCAGAGAGAGCGTTAACGAGCACGAGCGCGCGCACACACACACACACACACACACACACACACACACACACATGCACAAGTGCACAAATCGCTGTGAGGAGGCAGATTAGGTCCCAGTGGGGGCTAGTGACACTGATTCAACAGCTGGTATATGTGTCACACACACACACACACACACACACACACACACACACAGAAGTTGCCTTTTCATCAGAGGAGCCCGGCCCTGGCGTGACAACAGAGGCGTTTGTTCAAAGGTCTGAGCTCCGCAGAGAAAGCGGACAGCAAAAAAACTCGGAAAAAAACCCCTGCAGGGGCCCAACTGAGCTTACTGTACGGGCTCCGGGCCCGCCTGGGCTTCGGTTCGCTAACAGTGACTGGCAATCAGGTCCCTCTAAACTTATGTGACTTTTACTCAAGAGTGGAAACTTAAAATAAAAAAAAAAATCCTAATTAACGCCACAAGAGAAGCGGCTTTTGAATAAATGCTGTGATGTGTTTGGCAAGAAAATGACAAATTAGTCCGCACAAGTCTTCAGAGAGCTGCTAGCTTGTTGATTTCGTTCAAAGTTGTCTTATAAAGTAGGGGGGTAGGGGATGGGGGGTGGTGTTTGTGTGGGGGATCTTTCTGTAATGGCCCAGACCAGAGTCTGTGAAAAAATCCTAATTAAACAGTGGTATCTGTGTGGAAAATGACTGTGTGGGCATCATCAGGACTCTTATTTTGATGTTTATGTTTGTGGAAAAGCAATTATTGAATCGAAGAAGAGAGAAAACAAGCTAAATATATTTCAAATTGAACGGAGGGACGAGAGGACATTTTATTCTCTGATGATCGTGGGTTACGAAAACGTTTTCAATTACGATACATATTCCCCTTCTTCTTTTTTGTCCATGGCCCACCTGATGTAACAGATTGCCAATATTCCCCTTTTATTAAAAATCAAATATCAGGCAGGCGCTGTCTTCTCTCCCCTTCAATATGATGTATGTTCCTACCTGGCTGCAGCCCGCAAATACCTCTTTTTTTTTTTCTTTTTCTTTTTTCTTTTTATCATTGTTATTTTTCTATCAGATCTCTGACCGGAGAAATCACTCCGGCTCAGTGTGGCAGAATATTACTCAGCAGCTTCAGGGGTGTCAAGTCTGTAAAACGTGCAGTGAAACCTGCCCGAAGGAGCCCGGAGAATTTGATTAGTCGGGCTCTCGCTCAAGACTTTCACTGTGTCGTGACGCTTTGAATGTTGTTTGAGAAGCTTTTTTTTTTTGTTATCTTACCCCCCCTCCCCCCTACTCTTGACATGAACATTCAAGGAGAGGAAAATAGAAAAAAAAAAATTAAAAACAAACAAAAAAAAAGAGGAAACGCAGCAAGACTATCTCCGTTTTCCAGTGGCCACGCGGTGGTAATTGTTGCTTCAGTCGGCCGCATTAAAGCGGAGTTATAATTGAGGCTCGACAGCATTCGGAAAAAAAAACACACACACACACAGGATGTGGATTTCCAATGCGGTGCTGAAAGGCTGAGCGAGCGCGCGCGCCTCCACGCTCTGCAGATGAGGAGTGCGAGCGGCATCCATTCGGAGCCGAGTGTGATGTTGCCATTTCTAATGATGTGTTTCGGGTTCACGCTGAACCCTTTCTGTGGGTGGGTGGGGGGGGGGAATTCACAGTGTGCCGGTGAGCAACGCGCTGCGACGACCTGCGCAACAGCGCTCACGACAGTGGGGTGTGAAACGCAGCGCTCGTCTCCTCGCACTCGTCCCTACTTCCTTGGCAGCGGAGCATTAAAGGAAGGTCTCTTGACTGTGTGAAACACAAGAGCGCGGCTGACGGTCACTCGGAGGGTGTCGAAGTCGGATCACCCTCATTTCGGCACGCTCGACACCTCTCGGGCACCTGGCACCCCGATATATAAACACGTTACGTTCAATCGCTAATAAGGTGCGATGACTGAGAGACGGCTAATTACTCTCCTTTCACTTTGTTGGATCTCACGGTGTAAATGTGGTCAAATGTTGGAAACTGGCTGCCACCTGCGTGAACAAGCTGACACTCACGCAAGAGAAGGGGGAGCTTAAACAAACAGCAGAGAAAGTCGGAGCCTCAAGAAGACATGTGGTGTGGAAGATGAGATGTAAATAGCAAGCAAAGGAATGTTTTGTGTGGCTCTTTCGGAGCTGCGGAGGGACGCCACTTACTGCGCTCTCGATGCTGCGCGCCGTCTCTCCGAACAGCTCCGACTTGGGGTCCTCCATCTCGGGGGTGTAGAAGATCTCCTGGCCCTCCACCTGGTCCAGGTGCAGGAAGCCGTTGAACCTCATGGTGGCTGCGAGGCGAGGAGGCAAAACGTGAGGCTGCATTCAGACCAGCATTCCCCTGCTTTCTCTCCTGTCGCTTGGGCTGCCGCCGCTGCCTTCACACGGCTCCCACCCCCCCCCCCATTTTGGGGACGGCGCCAGATTCGGGGTTAGTGATGGAGCGTGTGTTTGTGTGCAATTGGCGAGAGGGGGGTTAGTGAGAGTGTCGCTGATTGTGTGAGGGGCGCTGGGGACCGGCCGTCGGGCGCTGACATGGTGACGGTGGAGGGTTGAGGTGGAGGATGAGAGGGGGGAGGGGGGGGAGGAGGGAAACAGAGTGGGTACCAAGAGGGAAAAGGTGGAGGGAGGGGCCAGTTTTACCAGACCGTGACTTGTCCCAAAAGCCGGCCGAGGCGGGTGGGGCTGGGTGGAAAGACAACACGTTAGACAGACACACACAAAGACACGGAGACCAAACACACAAAGCTCAACGCACACACTGAAGACAGACAAAAACAAAAAAGCTCAAAGGCTTCCTGAAAAGTGCCTCCTTCAGCAGAGCGGGCGCCTCCCTCAGCGACCTTGGGAGTTCTGCTGTCCGGCATCCATCAGCTCTCTGTACGGTTTCCTCGCACAGCTGCCAGAAAGCACCGGGCTTGAAATAAAGCCGAAAGTCGAGGTGTGTGTGTGTTTGAGTGTGTGTGCGTGAGTGTGCTGGTGAGAAACGAAGCGGCGTGGCGAGGAGCTGATGCCGGGCTTCCACGCGGCTCGTAATCAGCAGAACAAATTGCCCGAATCAATCATGGCGGCCGCTGCCTGAGCAACGGCAGGGAGAACGGGGAAGAGCACTTGTATGATTATCGTGAAAGATAGTCGTAATTGTCTCTTTAATGTCGCCGGACCGATGACTGACACAGCCTGGTTAAAGCTGCGTGGAAGAGGACAGCGGTCGCTGGCGACGCGCGTACGTCACCCCACCTCCCCCTTCACTGCCCCCCCCCCCCCTCCCTCCCTACTTCTCTATTATCCCCTCCTTTCCTCTTTACAGTTCTTTCACGGACAGAACACATCAATTCAGATGTGACGGCCTGCTATAAAACTGAGGCAAACGGGCGCGGTTAGGCCAATATGGAGGGACAGGCAGGGGAGGGAGGAGGGAGGGGTGAGACAGACAAGGGGACAGCCAGAGACATCTGACTTTTAATTCTGCAGAGAAAGACAAACATCACAGAGGGTGATTTTCCAGCCCACTGCTGCGACGGACGTTTAAAACGAGCGAGACGGAGTGACAGAAGAAAGGACGTGGGCTCTCTTTTTCTTTTTTTTTTTGACGATCAGCTACTCGTGAACTGTAAAACGTAATGGATTTGTCAGACGTCCCCCTGGCATATGGGACGGTTTACAGTATCTGGAGCGCGGTGTGCCATTAACTTTCACCGGAGCGGGCTATTCTCTTCGCTGCCATATGAATGTGATATTGCCTTGTTTAAATGTAACATATGGAGAACCAGGTAGAAAAAAAAAAAAAGCCTTGCGTATCAAATCAGAGTGAAGGAAGAGAGAGAGTGTTTTTTTTTCTTCACGTAACATTCGGACGCTCCAATAAATCACATTTGGAACAAGCAGCAATTAGTGCGTGTCGCGCTCAGGCAGACCGAGCCGGTGTCAATATCGCGACGCGATGACGACCAAAGCACCAGGGACCCGGTGTCATTTCACTCCTAATGAGCCCCGAGATCGGCCGGAGCCCCTTCACGAGCGCGCGGAGTGGGGGAGGGAAATAAAAAAAGAAAGAAAGATCCAGCGTATTGATCAGCCTATCACGGCGCCTGCTTTTACTGGCAACACTCGAGCTGAATGAAGCATCGATCGCTGGTTTGTGCCGTCATTGTTAGTCCGGATAAATATTTACAGGCTTCGGCAGATTTGTCCCAACAAGCCTCTCGGAGCGACGAGCGCGCTCCTGGATTTCAGGGCCGCGCCATCAAATCCTGCCGGAACGCCGCTCCTCCTCGTTTCGGCTGTAAATTCTCTTTGAGGTATAAATCGCGGGGTGGGGTTTGGAAGGCCAAAGGTGGCCTGGACGTTTTCAGATCATGCTGCAGATTGCGCGGCAGTAAACCCCCCCCCCCGGTTTATTGGAAAAGGTTTTGGGGGCCTTCGGCACGCCGCGGATGCAGCTCCACGCGCTAATTTGTGGCATCGCTCCTTTCAAGTCGTGACCCGGAGCTCCCCCCGGGAGCCGCAGAGAATCCCTCTTTTCACAATCAGTCGGAGTCGCGGGACCAACAGAGAGAAGATTTCTACTGAGGGATGGAGACTGAGAAGAGAGAGGGAGAGAGAGGGAGAGAGAGGGAGAGCGGGCGAGCGAGAAGCAAAGGGTAGAAAGAAGCCCTTTATCTTTATGAACCGAGGGTGGCAGAAGGCACTGATTGGTACAACAGCGCTCGGCCCGGCCTCCGGTACTCTCTCAACTTTCGCTCCGCTCAACTCCAGAGAGAAATGAACTGATGCAAGACTGGATTGAGACTGACTGGGTTTGGTGGGGGGGGTGGGGGGTTGGGGGGGGGGAGTGAGAGGAGTGAGACACCGCTCGAGAGGGAGATACAGAACAGTGGCAGCGGCTGATAAAGAGAGGAATGTGTGCGTGCGTGCAGGGGGAGTGAATATAAAAGGAAAGATGGGAGATTTGAGAGGAAAAAAAAAGGGGGTGGGGGGGTGGGGGCACGACTGAGAAAAGACACAACTTGGTATTTATGAACCAAAGCACGAGGCCACTACAACAAGATGTTACATCAAACCAGACTTTGTTCCAAACAAGTGAA
The DNA here is from genome assembly GCA_032274725.1 of Malacoctenus triangulatus. Classification (NCBI taxonomy): domain Eukaryota; kingdom Metazoa; phylum Chordata; class Actinopteri; order Blenniiformes; family Labrisomidae; genus Malacoctenus; species Malacoctenus triangulatus. Next base: position 1,312,344 of record JAUESE010000060.1, read on the forward strand.
GAATATAAAACTCTGTGTCCTGGTGTGACGAATATCAGACTGCGAAACGCGGAAAACGAAGGTCGAGCTGAATGTCTCGCAGTTGTTGTGTGTTTCCCTCGTTTATTCATTATTTAAATTCCCCGCACCTGTCAATAGGATCATCTACATATTAAAATGATTCATTAAATACTCCTGAAAAAAACAACAAACAAAAAAAAAAGGCGCCACCTGTTCTTGTTGTTTAGGGCAGATGGCCCAATATCACTACTTCCTCTGTAAACACTCAAATAAGGAAATACTGTGTTCATTCTTTGCAGAGCAGGTAAGCGGGGTTAGAAATGGAAACAGATAGATGTGATCGGATCATACATACAGCTGAGAAAACATGTAGAGATGGTCGATATGCAGAAATACACATTTTGAAAACGTTAGATAGATTTAATACGTGCGAATGTGCAGCTTTCAGCATCTTTTGGTGCACGAATCGTCATAGTTTGTCTTCAAAACTCAAGCTACCTTGTTATTGCAGCAAGCAAGATAGAGCAAGCGTGCAAAAATCTGTCAAAAACTTCACGAGCTTCAAAATCGGGTAAATTAAACTGTGATTTTTTTTGTTTTCATGAGCGGCTGACGTCGTTTCTGCTGTCCAGCTGTTGGTGGAGACGCCATTTTTTTATGTAACACCTGTAGCAGCACACAATAAGTCAATTACACACGACACAAAAAGCCGCGCAATTACTTATCTATGAGTGATTGGACTGGCACGATTGTTCAGGAACTGATGAGAAACGTTTGTCTTCGCTCAAGATGAGCGAGTCTCACCTGCGTCACACTGATCGTCCGCAACTCTGAGCTGCATCATCGCTGCCGCTCCCACTCTCAGCCCTCAACTGAAAAACTGCCATTCTGTGTCACTGTGATAATACTAAGGTGTGTGCTCCTGGCTCACAAAAGCGAACACTTAATTTATGTATGGCTGGCTTCTTCTTTTCACGGTTTTTAACCATCTTTCACGGGAGACTAATCAGTAACAACAGGAAAACATGTTTCAGACACAAAATCACCAACAGTAGGTCCAAGAGCCACAGACACTAACTGTGCAGACAAACAGCAGACAGAGAGCTGGAACAACAGGACAACATGTCATAATTACAGGGGAAGCGTGCTAGGGCGAGGGGGGGGCGACGGGGTAGCTGGACTTACGGGGGCAGTTGGCGCCCTCTGGAGTGCTGGACGGCGTCTTGCCGTCGGGACAGCAGCCGAACTCGGTGTTGTCGCAGGAGGACCTGTCCTCCGCCGTGGGCACTGTGGTGCTCGCCAACGTGGGACCTGGAGGTGACACACGGGGAGGGGGGAGGAAGAGGGGGGGGGGGCTCATAATAATTCATGAAGCGTCACGAAATTCATGCATTCCAGCCGGCTTATCTCAGACACCCGGACGGGAGCTGTTTTGTATTTACAGGAGCACAGTTAATGTTTCCAAGGTCAAAATCCCGGAGCCTTTGTTTTGCTTCTTCCCCATTCGCTCCTCCAGATGCTCGGCTGACCGGCGATTGGTCGCTAATCTGTCAGGAGTGATTATATAGCATTTTCATGGGAAATGATTTTACACCTGGAACTCATTTTGTCAGCAGAGAACACTTAATGGCCACTGTTGCCAGTCATGTCACACACAGAGCACTTTAAATGATAGGGTGTGTGTGTGTGTGTGCTTGTGTGTGTGTGTGTGTATGTGTGTGTGTGTGTGTGTGTGTCTGAGTCAGTGGGAGTGATAACAGCTGACTGCTGATTGGCCGGCGGTTACCTTGAAGGCGTCCCAAGGGGGAGAGAAAAAAAAAACAAAACAACAGCGTGCGCTCAGTGTTTGTGTTACTGTCACTGTATATCTGGCCATCTTGGGACATAAAAGACATAAAAGTGGCCGCGCCTTCTCTGTCTGAAGGATGAGAGAGGAACCGGTGGCGAGGCTCCATCCGCTAATGATGGCGCCGGGTCGGGGGGGTTGGAGAGGGAGCGGGAGCGGCGCCTCGGTTTCGGAGCGCCGCGTTTTTATGGCCGCGCAGAGATTAGAAATAATCGCAGGGGCAAACAGCTCGCGGCTAAACAAGTCGTAAAGACGTCAGAGGCGAGGGACGTCCTGCTCAAGGACTCGCGGTCAACGGATGGGAGGGGGGAGTTGGGGTGAGGAGGGGGGGGGGG